>JANZLQ010000092.1:19534136-19565364 GCA_026212715.1 Elanus axillaris
TTCAGAAAGGTTTTCTGAGCAAGAGCTTGAATATCAAGCCACATCCTTTGTTTCTGGTTCAAAAATCAAAGTGGCATTGATTACTTGGGGGGGGGGGGGGTGGGGGAAATAAAAAAATCCCCAGAGACCAAATTTCCAGTACATTTTTGTAAGTATTCAAAAAGAATAAAAGAATCAAGGTGAAACCTGAATGCAACTGCATAAAGCAGTCTGTGAAGTGCAATCACAGATAAATTAAAGGAGAAGGGTGTCTCACCAGCCAGTGATAAGCAGAAGCCGCTGAAGAAAGCACAGCAAACTCCCAAGGTACTTTGTCATCTTCGACTAGTGGCTGGTTAAGAGAAGGGGAGGAAATTTAGTCCTATTCATAATGGTGTGCATATGCACACTGGCTCCTACAATAAAACCCCTCGGTGGGTTCAATCACCTTGCTAGCCACTGGCAGGACACGACCCTGCTTTATACATGGTCAAATTTTTAAAGGCAAAACTCTTTTTTACTGCTTTTGAGGTGATGGTGCATTCTCATTGAACATGGGAAAAATGTTAACAAAAATATGGAAGAAAACCTGCAAGACTTCAGCTGAGTCCTGCAGATGCAGAAACTCATTGTTCAGAAATTCACAAGGCAGTAAAATGTCACCACAGATTAGAGTAGTAGTATTTACACTTCTAGTAAGAACTCTTACTATGTTGGACCAGAGCTTTAAACGTTGCAGTATATCACTTGTAGGTTTGTGTCACTGTATATGTACAATCTGATCTTGTAAGCCTAGGCACACACTGCCATATGTAAGTATCAAGGATATGACAAGCATCTATCAAAAATCTCTTTGATCTTTCTCGTTTATCATGAAACTGCTTTCATTTAAAGAGTATTACTACAGAGTTATGAAATACCACAGATCAAGCCTTTGTACAAATCTACTTTTTTTTTTTTCCTATTTTGAATTGAATCCATTTCATTTCATGGCCAATGTAAATACGAGTATTACCAAAATGATCCATGGAACAAATTAAAATAAAACCCACTATACACAGTAATTTTGTGTATGGAGTTCAACAGATGTCACAAATAAATACAAGAAAACATGTTCAACAAAAGGAGATATGATTACGCTTCCGCTTAACCTTCATGTTGCATATGTCTCTCTTCATTAGCACCCAACAAAAGAAGCATGCAGTTGATTTCCTTTCATTTGCCAAACTATCCAATTTTTTTCATATATATTGGTAGAGAAGAGAAAGTGGAAATCATTCAGTACACTGCAAACTTCAGGCCACTAACTTGACAGAAACCCCTAAAACTCTCTTCCTCTGAGTCTTTTTCTCAGTTTAAAAAATAGATAATGCCTGTGTAACTTGAAGTAAGCTCTTTGCTTTAGTCCTCACCGTTTTCAAAATTTACCAATACTGTTATCTGACTGTAGACTAGAGGATCACTGTGTACAAACAACCCAAGGCCATGTAATCATGTTGTGCCCACTATAACTGTAATAGTAATAGCATGCATCACTGTTAACCTGTCAAATTTCTGTTCAGTACTGGGATATACAAAGGGTTACTTTTAGATATCAAAATACTGTGATAAAGTAGTTAGAACTGTAGTAGAACATTTTGGTTTAGGATCTCTGGACTTCTGGGGTTTGGTTTTTTCTTTGTTGCTGTTTGTTTGGTTTTTTGAGCTCCTGACTGTCTATTAAGTATACTGATAATTTTTTATATTAGGATCTACTAAGGATCATTCAAGTGCCGTTCACCTACATTAACCCCAGTCCACTACAAATAGTAAATCCTGAAAAGTTAAGATCTTTAATTGGGTCATTAGTATGTGCCTAAAACTTCTTACCAGATGAATGCAATCTCTTCTTTTCTTCCTCAGTTTTGGAAAAAATGTCTCTAATCTTATCTAACTGAAATTCAGTCTAAAATGGAAAGAGAGAAGGGGAAATAATAGAGTAACAAATACTACCTCACTCAGGATAAATAATCACAAAAGCAGCAGCATCGGAAAGCTTTTACTCCATGTAAAGTGTTTGAGAAGCAACATGCAAAGGATTAAGGTGACAAAAGAAAAGCATTTGCAGATTCAGTTATTCTTGACAGAAGGGGCAGCTAACCAGAGGTCACTGCTATCATACAGGGAGCCGACTGCACCTTAATCAACCATGAGACAACCTTTCTTTGATTCAAAGCAGATTCCTCCTATACACTGAATTTGGCACTGAGATGCATTCTCAGCCTGACTTGGTATAACTTCTCAGTTTGCCAGCAGGGCAAGGTACATCACATAGTTCCTGTGAGGTTTAATACAGAGCTTGAAGTCTCACTATGGCTCTCAATAATCTCTGGTAGCCTGGGATCTAATAACTTCATTACTAGGGCATTAGAACTCTGTCTTTCTGATATACTGCAGTATTAAGGAGTCCACAAGTGAACCTACACAGGAATTCAGTATTGAAAGAAAAAGTGTAACATCCATCTTTGTTCTTAGAAATTTTTTCATGGGACTTTATCTGAACCCTCAGAAATGAGAATCTTTATGATCTTTAAAACCTCCTGTACTCCAAAAAATCTAAAGATGAGGATGGTGATGGATTTCTTAAGACTATGCAAAAGAGAGATTACATTTTCAATATGGCCCCAATTTCTAAATTAAATAAGATACAAAATCCCTTATATTTTCAAAAGCATGAGCAAAAAACCAAAGTGCTGTTACACTGTTTTAACACAGAAATGACCATTTCTAAACCTGTGAAGAAGGGTAGGTTACTGTGACCTAATATTCACTGCTCTTTAATCAGTGACTCTTCAAAAGAGCAGATAGTATAAGAGTAATAGAGGGATTTTCCTATTCTTCTGAAAAAAGCTTTATTACACATACTCAGTGTGTTTACACTATACAGTGACAGGCAGATACATAGGCACAGAATGGCTTCTCTTTTCAACTGGGTGAGCTAAGAGAACAGGGCTTCTAAAAATAATTTGTTTTGTTCAGCAATAGCTTTCATCATTATTCTTCTTTTTGCTATTCTTGCAGTCTGTGAGGACGGCTAATTTTTCTTCACAGATCTCTGCATGTGTTCTTACAGCTGAACCCAGGCTTTGATTTTTTTGCCCTGCTTAGGAACTAAAAGAGGCATTTGCAAGGTGGGAGACATTAATGTCCCCTGAATCAAACCTGCCTGAGAACTTTTATTGCCATATTCTAAAGAAAAGATTCAAAACAGGAATTGTGTGGGAAGAAAATGGAAAAGAAAAATACTAAAGCTATTGTTCACTAGCAGAAATAACCATCTCGCTCTTATTCACTAATTTGATGTTTGCAACTGAAAAAAACCAAGCACTCTCAATTTCTTCTAAGAAACCACATAAAGTGCAATCTAGTTATACACAGTAGTCATTCCTATCAAAAGTCTGTATCTTTCATTCTATTAATGGGCTGAGACAGTGGGCAAGCAACACTTTCCCACAGGGTGAACTACAGTTCTCTTGCAGAAACCTACTCATTCATTTGCTATTGTGTGGAACACCCCCCAGCTTCTTCCTTATCAACTGATTCATGGCTGGATCAGATCTCTGCAACTGCTGACCAGGACACAAGCTCTCTTTTTCTTCATTGACAGACACTCTTAGAACTATGAAGTCTGGAGAAGGACACGACTGATGGAAACCAGATGGAGAAATCAGCAACGTGCCCAGAGGACTTCTAATGATTCACAGATCACAGTTGGCAACTTGGCCTTGGAAAATTATAATAAACACATTATTACAGGGCTTCTGTAGCTTCTTATTTCATCAGTATTTTAGAACTCTGGAGCGTTATTTTTTTATAAGTTTAATTTTTATACCAAGCATGCGTTAACACAGGGCTCCCAAAAAAACCACGTGTGCTATTTGCAGTATACAAGCAAAATTAATCCCTGCAAATACATTTTCAGATAACACTGAATATTTTTTAAATTATTATTCAAGTTGAAACACTTATTTTGAATTTGCCAAAATGAGAATTTGAAAAAACTTCTGCTTTTCCTCAAAGTCATCATCATACTCTTCTTCAGTATTGAGCATTGGATATCTACTACTTTAAATACATCAGAACTGTATAAATCAGAATCTGCAAATTTAATCTGGCCCTGAACTCAAACATCATCAAATTTCACTAAACACTCTTAACTTGGAATAACTAAACACTTTTTTTAGATTTTTTTTTTTTAGTTGTTACGCTATCAAGCCTTCTGACAAGAATTCACTGAAAATTGACATTACCAAATCTATGCTTTCTGTAAGAGGAACTGCAGTCAAAAAATACCTAGTGTGCTAAAGCACAAATGACATTCTTGTGCACCACCTGAGACAGCAAGATTAAAATCCTGAGTGGTTTTGAATGGTTAATATCGACACTGAAGAAAAAAGGCTTTACCCCCCATAATATTAGATAAAATACCACACCAAACTAACATCCCATGGTGTTCAGCTACTTAAACCTGGCTTAACAAAATTTTTATAGTGCCTTTCTGACTATTCTTTTTAGCTTACTAAATATGGTGCTACTTTTTCCCACAGGCAGAGATTTCCCAATCACACTTGAGGGGTTGTCTTGGTTTTAAACTTAATTATATGGTAATGTGCTAAAAATGCTCTTACATGGCAGAGCTGCAGTCTTATTAATTTTATAGATAAGGACACAGTCCTATTTCAGGAAAATTATTTCCAGAATCTGAATAGTTGAGATCTTGTAAAGGGTATGTCCCAGCTCATCTGTCAATCTAATTCGGTTCATATGACAAGAAGATGCACTCACAAGGCTAGAATCCAAGAAACAGAACTGAAATTAAATTCCAAAATTGAAGATAAAGCCCACAAAACAAATAAAAAAACCCCACTGATACAGCAGCAAAGTGGAGTGGGATGGGGAAAACTCATAGTAATTTTCTGTTTTGGTGATGTTTTGCAAAGGCAGGTATTTTCCCTCAGTTATCTGCTGTCCTGGTTTCAGCTGGGATAGAGTTAAGTGTCTCTTCCTAGTAGCTGGTACAGTGCTAAGTTTTGAGTTCAGTATGACAAGAATGTTGATAACACTCTGATGTTTTCAGTTGCTGCTGGGTGGTGTTTAGACTAAGTCAAGGATTTTTCAGTTTCTCATGCCCAGCCGGCGAGAAGGCTGGAGGGGCACAAGAAGTTGGGAGGGGACACAGCCAGGGCAGATGACCCAAACTGGCCAGGGGGGTATTCCATACCATGGGACGTCACATTCAGGAAATAACTGGGTGGTGGGGGAGCTGGGATCGCCGCTCAGGTACTTACTGGGTGTCGATCGGCGGGTGGTGAGCAATTACTCTGTGTACCATTTGGACATTCCAATCCTTTTACTATTACTGTTGTCATTTTATTAGTGTTGTTGTTATTATAATTACTTTCTTCTTTTCTGTTCTATTAAACTGTTCTTATCTCAACCCATGAGTTTTACTTTTTTTCCCCCGATTTTCTCCCCCATCCCACTTGGGGGGGAAGGGGTGAGCAGCTGCGCGGTGTTAGTTGCTCACTGGCGTTAAACCACGACATCTGCCAAGGAGAAACACATAAATTGCAGTTCACAGAAAAAACTAGTGAAGTCAAGCATCTGATTCACCAAATTTTTCTGTTCTCTAAATCATGATCTACAAGTCCCTTGCTCTGAGGATGGCAATGGTTTCACTGCAGACAAAACCAGACAGAATTTACATGGCATGCAGACATTGCAAGGACATGAAGAAATCCAGGCAGATTTCTGAACTAATTCCCATCATTTCCCTCTGGTAAGTGAAGAGCTAAGACAATGTTTTTCTCTTTCAAGGTAATGCTTAGCTGCATTACAAAATATAAACTAACCTACTAAATGAACAAGATGAGGTTTCAATAGAATAAATACATGGTTGGCTCAGAGGCCTGAAATAATTCAGAAGGAATCAGCTTTTTCCCTTATATTAACTGTTTTTTCAAAATACTGCCCAGATCAGTAGAGATCTTTGTGTCCTCTCCCAGCATCACAAAGAAAGCACACAGAAAAGTATGAGCCCAAAGGCCCCTCCCCCATGTACAACCTCCAACACCAAGGACTCTGTAGGACCAGTGGAGGAGAATGGGCCACATAACTCTTTTAAACAATTCTGTTCAGAAAATCAGAGGAAACCTCTTTCTTTTCCAATTGCCTTCCACAACTGATGAACACCTAGTGATTTTTTTATTCATTTGGAATAACAGAAGCAATTACAGCCTGGAACAATCCAACTCCAGTGATACATCATAAGACAGTGGCCAATCATCCATCTGTATGCTCAGTGAAACTACTCGTATTGATTAGTGCTGCCATTTAACATCACTTTCTGGAAATTATTAAAGAGTCAGTGCTTTGCCACTGACACTTGTGACAACATTCCTGCTTACAAACCTAATCTGAAGACAACTCTTCCACAGCTGTATGAACTCACATCCAAAAGAAACACATAAGCCACACACAGGTCATCTGTTCTTCCTTATCAGAGAAGCCCAATTTACTTCTGTCCTAGAGAAGTTGTCTAATTCTTACACAAAAACTGCTTCAATAATCTGAAATTTTAGAAAATATCTACAGTAGTAAATAAAGTAAAATTCACATTTTTATAAAACTTTGGACCTAGTGCAGTGGCAGTTTGCGTGTTGATTCTGGAACTGATGTCAGTGTGCTTGGAGAATGTTTACACTACAGGAAATCCAGGATTAAAGTGCTCACCTTAGTATGGGTAGTATTGTAGCCTGCTGTCCTGTTCACGTCTTTGAACCAAGCAACTGGAGTAAATACGCAACACTGTGAGACAGAAAGGTTTTAGGGAAGAACCTGTTGTGATAGCTAAGAGTTTCTCATTGGAACCTGGCTTAACTCAGTGTTTCTTGGGCACTGATTCATTGTAAGAGACAGTGGTGCCAGACAGTGATGTAACAGACAAGCAGTAAGAAGCACTTATATCTTACACTGTACCCTTCATACAGTGATTTCAAGGAAATGTAAAACGATTACCTATCTAAGGCTAACACAAGGTCTATGCTTAAACTATATGCCAAAAGGCTTAGCCATATAAAACACCGGTGCAGCCAAAAAATACAGACTTTAAACTTCTGGCTGGACTGCTGTCTGCTATAACTATCTTGACCCATGGAATAATTGTTATTCTTGTATAAAATTCACTTGACCCAGTCACGCAGCTATGGCTTTTTTATGTACTTATTTATTTTTAGAAAAAGAAAAGGGAGGAGGCATTCTTAGCTCTTTCATCATTCTTTCAGAAAAAGAGATCAAAATTTCCTCTTTGCTAGAAACGTAGTATTTACTTGTGAGCACTGAGCCCTGTAAAATGTGGTTACAGCGTAGGCTTTATGGTCACTACAGAATACATAAAGTCTAACATATTCAGGATGGTTTTTTACATGTCTTCCTTTTATGTGACCTGTTGCTTGGAATCCTGTATATCTGGATTCATGGAAAGAAAGAGCTCCTTCAGAGTAGTACACAATATGGTGATTATGGGACTCACCACGGATCATAATTTATAATTTCACTCCAAAACATCAGCTGGATTCCCAAACTGACAAAATAGGTTATTTCATTTCTACAGGACTTCTGGGATGGGAGAAGGCTTTGTTTAATAATGCTTTGACACTCTAGAAAGTCTAGGAGGCATCCATTATTCAGTCAGCCAGCCTATAAAAATTACATGATTTTTAACACATTTTTTAATTGCTTTTAATTATTAACATATACATTGCTCTCAAAATGACAAAGTGTCTCAGCTGGAGACGTGGTTAAATTTTTAATAACACTGGAAAACAAAGCAACAAATCTCAGACTGTGGATTTTACACATACACAATATTATATACATGTGTATTTATAGATATAATAGCTATATAAATATGTATAAAATTATCTCTCCCTCAAATATGTAAACATAAAACCATATATATATGTATATATATTTCATGCACGTATCCTTAATGAAATCTCATGACCATGCTGTTCAGAAGGTAAAAAAAGAGATTAGGCTCAGAAGGCTTTTGTCTCTGCAGGCTTGAAGAAAAATGACTGCACAGATACCTAAAAATGCTATCTTACCATATCTTTAATTTGTGGAATTTTTTCAGTTAGGAGAGTGGTGAGGCTACTAGAGATCATGGTGTAACAGACTTGCTCACTACATATTTCATAGTTCTAATAGAAAGCACTCATTACAAAAAAACCCTCACACAAAATAAATTATTTTATTTGTGTACAAAGCCAGCTATCAATTATCTTGTAAATTTAAAAGCATTTCTCTCCGAACAACTAGTTTGCATTTTTTTTATTACCCCCTCAAATGTAAAATACCTTGCAATTCTATAATTTTAATTGGCACTGGAGATGATTAAATACATTTATTGCTGCAAACAGATAGGCTGCACCTATGTTCTCTCCTTATCTTTCTGTGTCTGTGTCTCTCTCTCAGGAATTTTTCCCAACTTACATTTTAACAACTTACCCAAGTTTATATGCTAGATCTTCAAATTAATTCTGCCCTTGTTCTGGGTTTATTAACCTTAGAAAGCAGAGGTAGGTTAAATATAGCAGTGTTATTTTTCATTCAACTACTGTTCTTTCTCTTATGATTTTTGCCAGAAAACTGAAATTTTCCTGGTGGTGCCACTATTAGATACCTTCTGTTTTATATGACCTGTTCATTTCAGATAAAATTTATAGACATGTTTGCTGCCAATCTTTTACCTTCTGAAGTTTCCAAACATCTGTTTTCAAAAACTCAGCTCTGTCTGCAATATTAACCACAAAAGAGTAAACAAGCCACAACACTGCTAAGGTTAATGTCATTAGGTTGCCAAGAGACACCCTGAATATAATTCAGGTTGACTCATAGCTAAAGACTGCCAGCCAGTAATGCTGTTAAAACATCCCCACAAGCTTATTGTTCCTTCTTTTCTAGAAAATTATTCACGCAATTACAAAATAGTTGAAACAATTTTAAGGAGAGTACTGGAAAGCAATGACAGTTCCCTGCAGTATTCTGATATGGACATACTCAAATGCTCATGCTCAATCCTTTCTCTAGGCATCTTTCCCCCTCACTTACACCATCCTTTCAAAAGGATGTGTCACAATTTTGACCACCCTCATGCTATACCACCTTCAATTTGAGCCCTAGATGAACCTCAGTCCTCTGATAGGAATCTTAGGAGTATGTGAATTAAAGTCAGACTCCCTATGAAATATTTAAACCAGTCTGGAGAGCTGAAAGCACCCCTGAACTCTTAAGACATTAGAAACTATTTGTCATAGGCAAATAATATGGAGAAGCTTGCTTCTCTTTAATGAGAATTAGGAGGCATCTTTCCTTAACAAAGGAGTGAGTCTCATAATTGTCCAACTTTCAGGACTTTAAGGAAATGGAAAAAAATGCAAGAAAAGTAGGAAAACTGTTTCAGAGGAATGGAAAGAGTTAATACGTTGCTAGCAAACAAGGTTCTAGTTTCCAATACTTCTGAATAAAACCTGCAAGCACTATTTCTTGGTTCAAATCCAAACAATAAAAACCCTTGTGTGACAACAATGCACAACTCTATGTGCACCAGAGATGATCAACCTGCTAAAATTACCTCCTGATGTTGTAAAGTTGGTTCATAAGGGATTAATTACACAGTTGAGAAATGCCCAGAATACAGCTTGCCACTATTGTTACTTTTCCTGTATTTAGGGGGCTTTTAACTATTGTTTTCTACATTGACTTCAGACCACAGTATTGCCAAATTTGCAAACTGGCCAACATTTTTTGCAGAGAGAAATAAGAACAGATTCTCTTATGAATACATTTTTATCAACTTTCTTTATCTTTTACTTACGCCTCACTCATAGCCTTGGTTTACATTTCAGAATCTGACAGGAGCAGGGCTTATTTCACTAAACGAAATTACAGGTATTAATTAATGGCTCTCGCTTGTTTGCCAGCTCCTGCAAGCAGAAGGGTAGATAAAAATGTATTTACAGCAGAATTTAATTACCCATTTTCAAGCCACTGGCCTCCTGGCAAAAGTCTCCCAATGTAGTGCATAATAGGACTCGGATTAAGATTAATTTACTGTCAGCAATGATCTGCAATTTAATGGCTTAATCAAGTTTGCTGTGAAATTGGTAGGGAGCTCTGGAGCCTAATATTGCCCCAGAGTGTGCTGCATCTAAAGACAGGTTTCAGAGTTCCATAACGTAATAGTCATCCAGCAAATCCAAGACCTCGCTCATATAATCAGGAACTGCCTCTAGCAATTTTACTACTCACATTACAAAGTTATAGCTCATGGGCTTGAAGTTCAGTGCATACATTTGACTCTTTCCTCTTCTTCCAGCTGAATCTCCCAAAGAAACTGTACTTGGACGAATACCAAGATTAGCATGTAAATACAGGCCACCATGTGACTAACACATTCCTTCTTATCTTTTCAAATCATAATGCAAATATAGAAAACTGTTAGTAAAAAAAGACAAAAGGTTTTAGCACACAAATGCTTCTTTTTTTAACTCTATTCAGAATTCTCCCTACAGTGGGCAGTATGATTACAAAGTTCTTTCTACAGGAGCACAGCTGAAGATGGAAATAAGACTTTAAGACTTTGAAAATCACAGTTGAGAGAAAATTAGCTATGAACCCTGCAAAAAAAAACCCCAAATGCACAGACATATTGAACTACATGTTAAACATAATACTGTGGATGGATGTTTGGCTAGTGATCACTTGTATAATGTAATTGTTTAAATACAGGAAGTAAGCTGAAGATATGAAGAATTCATCTCCATAAAGAAAAAAAAGCCAAAGTCTTAAATCATAGCATGTCGTTCCTAATAAGTCCCTCCTATAGTATTTCTCAGTTGAGTTTACCTACAATATATAAATTGACAGTAAATCCTTTAATGAGCATGTTGAGAGTACTGCAACATGGAGTTAGACATCCAGAAACATCTTGTTAACCATTTGACCACATCCATTCTACATGGAGAAAGTTATGAGAAATTTACTGTAAGTAACTGTACCTTAATTAAAAAGGCTAATTAGGTTTTATGTGTAAGATCATTTAAGCTCACATCCACTCAACTGAGTTACCAATTAATAATAATTTCCTTAACATCTGTATAGATCACTGGACTTCCAATACATCATTTTCCTAACTAATGCATTGTTCCTATATATTCTACAACACTGCTTTGTTTAGTTGCCTGCAATGACAAGTTTCTCATACCATGAAAACTTCTTCGGAAGCAAGAAAACTCTACTTTTTTACTCTAGTTCTAGAGGCCTCCTGCACATTCTCTTTTCAATTCTATAGGTCATGTATTGCAAGGATATGTTATGAAATATTATGGCATTGATTCTCAGAACTTTATGCATGGGCTTGCCTCCAAAGATGGCTGAGAATACAGTTGTTAAACTTTTCAGCATCTTAACAAATAAGTATGTACTTCGTCAGGAAAGCAGAATGTTCATTCATAAAAAACATGCAAAAATCTCTTTTACAGCATTGCATCTTTCCTCTGTCAACACAGTGTATGTGGTAGGATGGTTATGCTCATCCATAAACTGCAAATTACCAGAGCACATGTAGAGATCTTAGAGCATACAGCAATGATGGCAATGAGAATACTAGTGGGTTTCAGTTGTTACAGTTGTTCTATCACGTCCCTGCCCATTATACCACCATTTACAATTACAGCAATTAATTGTAAACAGTAGCTCCTACATTCTAACTCCCCTTTCTCATCCCAGACAGCACTTAATGGAACTAGCAGGCCTAAAAATTCACTCCACACATCACAACTTCAGTGTGTGATCTAATGCTGGTTTCTTCACTTACACATCAGCAGCCTGGTATGTTTCTCTTCTCTCCACAACAGTATATGTAGCATTACATGCATGCTGTTTTGCCACAGGTGATTTTTTCATCCCATCACAACAGGAAACTGGATGTTTTCAAACCTTGAATTTTTCTGGACCTTGATCTAAATTCTTAAACCATCAACTATTTAAACACAGTTTACCCTCTCTCAAATAAAGCTATACCATGCTGGATTTCCTTTTGACATGAGAGTGGTAGGCATAACGCTTTGCTTTGTAAAATCAGAACGGAATTTTCTTTCTGTGCAATCATCTTCAAATTTACACACTGAATTCCTTTCTGAACAGCTGCAGAGGGATAGCTGCTAAGTGCAGGCAACAGCAAAGCCCACCCCCACCTCAAGTGGGAAGCTAGGCTGCCAACCATCAAAATGCCAAAGGCACAAAATAGCATGCTTGTCCCAATTTCTTAATGTTATTTTGGTATACTTTAAAAAAAAAACCAACAACACATAACTCATTAATTATAATCTTTCAAAAGTGTTTTCCTTTCCCCCCAAAATGTTAACATTTAGTAGAACTGGAGCCAAAGTTCTAATGAAACTATTTTTAGCCTTTGTCACGCAGAGAACATCATGAAGAGTCTCATCCTTCTATTAATGCAAATGTATTTAAGCAGTCAGTGCAGGAAACTTTAAAATATGCTAATCACTGTTTCTTTGGACTCCAGTCTCTAATGTCTTTGCTGATGTGTACAGTATCACAGACAGGCTAAGTAAAGAGAACACCATCATTTAAAGCACCAACAGATATTCACAACTCCATAAAGTGACAGCCATATGTGTATTTTATTGCTACATTTATGTATTTCATAAATTTCCACATTCAGCATCCTTTTAATATATAATGTTCTTATTTTCTGGTGTCTGAGCTGAATTGCCACAGTGTGTTATAAATGGAAATGCTTTTGATAATCACATGCACTGTTTTTCTTTTTAAAGTGATTCAGTGCTGATGAAAGGGGCCAGATTGATGGCCTTGCAGATTGGAGTTCCCTGATAATCCACAAAGAAAACAAGGCACTGTCAGGGCCATAGCTGGGCCAGCTTCCCTCCAGTACATCTCCATTTAAATCCGTAAGAGAAAAAGAAAAAAACCCAACATACATACCACATCTCTAAGTCACAGTCTGACTCTGCCTGCTCATATCCTTGGCCTTGTTTCTTATTTTTACTAGCAGAGAAAGTAATCAAAGAAAGGAATGCATTTCTGGGACTGGACTGCTGTCCATGAGCTGCTTCATAGCACACATTTAAATCCGGCAGCACACATCACTCTTAGGCCAGCACGCGCACCTTCAGTGTGTAGTGAAAAGACTACATGAATTTTATCTAATAAAGCATTGAGGTAAAATTACTGGGTCTTACTTGGCTTCAGCACTCCTTTTCTGAAAGCAAGTGGTTCTCATCTACTGGGTGTCTCCTCAGGAATAATGGATATTTTCTTCAGCAGGTTGCTATGATAAGAACAATCCTACTCAAGACAGATGTATGTAATTTTCCATTTTGTCACTATTATTTATGAAAATTAATATTATATTAGCAATGTGTCCAAAATATTGGAAAATATTCTTTTGGATTTTACTTATCTACCGTACAGTGTATAGCAGCAAGCATCACATCTGAAAGACAAGGCCTAGATGCTCGTCCAAACCACCTGTTAACTCCTAATCTATAAAACTAACTAGAAATGCAAAAAACAGAGACCCTTTTTTAGTGACACACAGATATGTCAGCCAGTAGTGGAAAATATGGTAGTATAGAAATAAACAAACAAATAAACCCACGGGATTTTAAAATACAAAAAGTAGCTCAGCCAGAATACTTAAAACAGAGCTACATGGCTTAGTCATATGGCTACATGACCAGAACAAAGCAATGTGGCCAGACACAGGAGTGTTTCATTGTGCAGTGATAGCTGTGAGTCTAACAGCTTCCTTAGACACCCTTCTGCCATATTCAAATAAAATCCTGCCTGCTCCCAGGGAACTAGGGAACTATGAGTAAGGAGATAATGGGTCATCCCCTTCTTAATAGATATCCAGTTATATAGCTATTTTCTTATCTGAATAAAATTTCATAAATAACATTAGCCTTGGATTTTTGTAAAAGATCAAATACCATTTAAATGAATCCACTAGTCTTCTTTGGAAGCATTGGTTGTGCCTAGAATTGCATTTTATCTTCTGTTAACAGAAATTATATAGCTGTTAGGGCATATTTCAAGTGTTTGCATTCATTTTTTCTCCAGGTGAAGATGCCTATGCTATTTTGTTTCTGGAATTTCAACTGTTAGCAATGATCTGCAAATCTTCGTGGCAGCTACACAAGACATACCATCTACTGCTAAAGAAGGAATAAGGAAGTTTGAAAATACATTCATGAGTGGTCTTAATGCAGTGCACTTTGCTGTGAATCACATTCTATTCCTTTATGACTACATTTCACATTTTATGAATTCTAAAAACCAACACAGAGAAAGAGTTAAATCATATTTGCCTTGCTGAAATGAATAGTCTCAATTATGTCTTTAAGACCTTGCACTCAAGCCAAGATACTTTTGGCTCTCTCTAAGCATATTTTTAAAATCTGTTGCTAATTATTTATATAGCTCATTATCTCATTCCTATGCTGAGCACGACTCACTTTCCTTGTTCACCCACCGCCTCTCAGGTAATGAACTAACGGTTTGAACGTGCCTGAAACTATTGCTTTTCTAAGAAGGAAAAGAATTAAACCAGTGCAGCCACTTTGGAGGAGAATTCAGTGAAATCCAAAAATGAGATCTCACTGTCATTAGATTTGAGAAGCAAGGCACTTACATTGCAACTTTCCCCCAAATACAGAAAATCATCTATCAAGGTTTCTTCAAGAGTAATGCAGGTACCTTATAAAAAGCCTGAGTGCATAAGGAAAGAGTAAGAGAGAGCATCCCATGTGATGACTGCTTCAGAACTGTTTGGTTTAACCAATGTAGTTGACTTCTGACCCTGCGAAATAAAATAAGCCATACCAAGGCCCCAGGTGATGTACCAATACTAGGTACATATTCCCCAAGGAGAGAAAAGGTGGCCATTTACACAGAGCATGCTGCCAAACGTTATGGAGCCTGCAGTCCAGCACACTGCTGATGGTTTGCTCTCTCCCAACATGAGAGAAAATGGTATGGCTGATGGGCACAATTCCACACTCATTAGCGTCCCTTCACACAGAATAGGTACTGTTAGAATGTATTTACACACCACCCGAGAGCCCTGTTCTGCAAAATCTTATGTTTATTGAAGTACATTGTGAGCTGCCTGCAACATCAGTGGAATCATGTGCCAATTATTTACACTGTAGATAACTCAAGTATTGCATATATTTTCACACACCTCACTATTTAACAGCAATCTTGCATGCTGCCAGTGCGCACTGAATGTTTTCAAGTGTCTGAAGGCACTCAGAAGTTCATACACCCAATCTTAATCAACTGGAAGCAGAACTGGAATGCTTCATTGGAGGGCAGAATTGCAACTGCTGCTTCAAATCAGAGATGCAGTCTCAAAACCATTTAAACAGACGAGCAGAAGTTTCTGTGCCTTTAGTAAACTGGTCTTGTCCAACTCCCAAATTCATTCTATTCTCATCACAGTACCTCACACTGAGAAAGTAACTTGCACTATTTCCCCGATATAAAGAAAATGTTCCAAGTTGCAGGAATGTTTGCTGAAAGACAATGTTGAGGACTACAATACTTTCAATTTTACCTTCAGGTTAATTTACCATAAGGATTCAAAATTCTGGGACTGTAGTTTGTAGTTATGTAGTTACTTTTGATCTAAACACAAACATTCTGCAAGACTTACCTTGTCACTTTTAAGCTCTTCATAGGACTTTATTTTTTTTTTAACCAACATTTGTCAGTAAAGTGCCTTTTGCATTTGGAATCTGTACTAAGATTCCCAAACATAGATGCAAATATAGAATCTGTGCATATAAAATATGCATGAGTGCTAAGCATAGGTTAAGACAGGAATATGTAAACTTCAACATATGCTAATATGCTCCTGTTCACACATCTTAGTTTTTCTGGTTATGTTTGATGAAAGAGGACAGCTCAGAAACACAGACTTATATATCTTTTTGACATTCAATACACTTTTTGCTAATATGCCTTGTATCTCTGATGTACACCACCAAACCACAGGCTCATCATAGGCTCTAATATCTAATTCAGAAAGGGATTTCATTTAAAATATTTCTCCCAGCTGTGCTGCCTTTACAAAGTGCTGTACACTTTGTACAGAGTTTATATAAACTGGATTTTTGATCCAACACTTCTGGTGTTTTTTAGCCAGTGAAAGCAAGTCTGGTACCTTTGAGCAGCCTTCTTGCTGCAGATCACTAGTACTTCAGGAAACAGAGTGAAAAGTTTGTTCAAATAATGATCTAATCTACATTGATATGCTGCTAGAGAACAATTTGATTGTTCATACAGAAAAGACTGTATCTTGCCTGCACTGCTCATATTACTAGCTTTGCTGACTTCAGTGGTACTACTGGTAATGAGAATTTGGCCTATATTATGTAAAAAAAAAGAACACCAACAGTAGCAAAAAGACTTGCAGATATTTAGAAATGGAATACTGACTATTCTGGGTTTAGGTTATCAGTTTTAACAGAACAGAGATTCTTTTGCCACCTAGTCAGTCATTTGAGTAGCGATTGCAATCTTTGGCCATATGAAGGCTGCTAAAGAATCTCTTAGAAATGCATTAAAGGACAGTCTAGTTCAGTTTGAGAACTAGAAGACAACCAGAAACTGAAGAAACAGTTGTTTCATAACATAAAACCCAGCAGCAAAATTAGTATTAAATGGTTAGTTTTTTGGAAGCCTCAGCAGAGTCTGAGATAGCTCTAGACCTGAATATATAACAAACAACAACAGAGGTGTTACTGCTGTTCCTACTGGAGAAAGCTTTGACATACACCATAATTTTAATCAGCTGGGTTTGATGTAATAACTATTTGAAGACAAAACTTAAATTCTCATGCATCCTATAAAAAGAGTCAATCAGTCCCCTAAATTATTTGTAAATTAAATCTCAAGCAAAAATCAGAGAGCCATCATCTAATTCACCTCTGAATTCAGTAGTAACAGCACTGAGCCTGAAGGTTTTAGTATGGGGTTTAAGTCTTACATTTTTTTAGTATCACCTGAATACTTTGTCTCCAACCAATTTACTGGACAAGAAGCCTTGCAAATAAAGCTACTACAAAATTCTGCAGTTTGATTCATTAAGACAAAAATTAATTAAATAATGTTCTCTCCTCAGTCATACTATTCTGTCTTAAAGATGATTAAACAACAGGCAAATGTAATTAGGATAGGAAAAATATAAGCAAAAAAAGAAAAATCTTATAATGTGTTTCAGAAAAATGAAGTAATAAATCACTTTGCTCCATAAGCTTTTGTTTTGCTGTAACTGATAATGCATTAAGATTCTTTAGCTTTCTTGTCTGATATAAGTATTACCTTTGTTGAGGCAATTTAGAAGGGAACTGGGACTGTGACAATGTACATTTAGGAGAAAGATAATATATATAGCTATTATGCAGATGGCATCCTTTCAGAGAGCAATGAACAGAACGCTGGGTAGTGAGATTTATGAAAATATAGATAACTATAAACATAAAATCAAGATTAAAAAAAAAAACATATACACTGTCTCTTAAACAGAATCCCAACCCATATCCCAGGTTCAGAAAATAATTGTTTTCAGGGAGGTGGCATCTTTGAAGGTTTGTGTCACTGGCTGTTTGTTGGCTGGATGCATTTAAATGACAGAGTACAAAACGCAAAAAGAAAAAACGATGCCCTGCAAGCACTACCTGGGAATGAGAAAATCTGCATTAATTTCCTGAATCTATCTTTAACTTTCTTTAGATATTAATTAGCTCATTGATCCTGTTCCTTATAGAGGAATAGAGTTAAGAATGTTTCATTGCTCTTTTCCATTTGGATCGGATTCACTGCCCAGTTATCTCAGTTACAATGAGATCATTTTGGGATGTCTCCTAAATCTACAGTCACAAACCCCAGAAGCCTAGTTTTTAATATAAGAATCTGCATGGTTTGAATACATTGTATACAATAAAGGTTATCAGAAGGCCTCACATTTAAATTTTATAAACCAGCAGTCTTAATGGATGTATGTCAACAATCCTTTTAAACTGAGTGAGTAAGAATATCATGTTACAGGGAAGAAGGAAAAAAGGTCAGCCTGCTTTCATGGCTACTAATTTAATCCAGTCTTATACCAGACACATCTCATTGTTTGGGCCTTTAAATATTTTTTACTGCTTTCACTCATTCAGGAATTTAACAACCTGCTTGAACACTGATTAGAAAAAAGGGGGTTTTAAGGTATAAGATAGATAGATAAGATAGAAAATATCATTAGAAATGAAAGGTTATAGAAGTCATTCCATTGATATGGAGAAGGAAACCGGTGACTGATGATTACTGAATGGTAAAGGGAAATAAACTATTAAAATAGCTCATTGGAATCAAGTGCCATATGGTTAAAAATGCTCAAAAGAGACCCAAAATGATAAAAATTCAAAATGCATTATGTTTAACTTCAGCATTTATCAAAATCCAGATACTGATTCTGCCCATGGATATTGTTGCTTTCATTGCTAAAAATCTCACACATGTACAGGGCACAGGAAAGACAGGTAACCTTAAAAAGTTCTTTTCATAGAGCCAGCTCTATAGGCCAAACACTAATTATTGTATCAGAAACATTAGTATTTTTTATTATTATAGTAATATCCAGCCTCATTGTTGTGGTATCATTAAGAGACTGCAAACCAACTCTGAATAGCAAGCACCACTCAAAATATTTACAAATTTCAATTTTTTTTTTTCTTTCAGCTTGGTTTTTGCCTATTATTACAAACATCTAGTGCTCTGACCTCAGTAAACAGTGAACCCAAGCAAATGTTTGGGAAGCATGACCAATTCCTGCTTTGCACAGAGGCAAAAAGGCTTAAATGGAGTACAGTGTGTATTTTAGAAAAAACTACATATTGCTAAAGACTCAAGCAATTGCAATTTTTCCACCATGAACATGTGATAGAGGACTATATCTCAGCAAACTATTGTTGTTATAGAAACTCTGCTGACATGTTGCTACTACGGTGAAAGTGGCATTATACTCACACTAATGTTCTTTTTATCAACCTCAGTTCAAAATTCAGAGCACTTTAATTTACAATCAGGGAGCTGCACGTCATTGCCTGCAGCTGCAGGCAGTGTCAAATGCTGCTGTTGCCTGGTAACTAACAGGTAACTGGTGGAAGTCTGTTATATTTATGTACATGGAAAGCTAATGACAGAAGGCGAAGGGAACATTTGTCTGTAGATAAAAAAATTGGTCTGTGTTTACTAAAATACAGGATTTTCCTCTTGCAATGAAACCACTGCTGAAACACACAGTACCAGAATAAAAAATTGCCCTTATTTCTTCTGATCTTCAGTGTCAATGATTAAAAGTAATTGTTACTAATCTAGATGAGGCAATTCATTAAAAATTAAATAAGCATGAACAGCAAGCTAAAATTTAGCCCCCAAGTACTGTAACTATAGTATGAAAGAAACATTACTTAATATTTTGCTAGGAATTTTTGATCCTGGCATCAGAGTATCTAGCTTTATCTGTACTATCCATACTACAATACTATGTAAACAAGTGTTTTAAATAAAGGCTGGTTTGGGTGTCCAAAGTTCACTATTCATCCAGAAGGTTGCTACTGCCCCGGAACCATTTAGATTTCTTGTGTTCCCCTTAAATACTGACAAACCAAGTGGTGAGAATAGACTCTGAATGGATTCAAAGATAGAGTCTGCATTGGACTGAAACGAGCTGCTGTAAATAATAATTTCTTTATTCTATTCTCAAGACCCTAATCCAAACCTCTGCTTTTTGTTTTACAACACAAATTCATGCTTCTTGAAAGCATGAATTATTTGTGTGAATGAAGTTAACAGCAAAATTCCCACTAATTTCAATGGCATCCCACTTTTGCCTCAAGTTCTCTTTTGTAAGCGTACTGGGTCTGGGTCTACAAACAACTACCTAATTTCTCAAGTGCCTTCTGTTAAGGGAACTTCTACACACAATGTTAGAAGATTGACTTCACCTTTTTTACCAGAAATGTCTCACCAGACCTTAAAATTCAGTTCACATCATAGCTATGTAATTATTCTTTTCAGAAGCAGAGATTTAAAGAAGGCATTAACAGCCATTCAAAATACCACATTTATGCAGTTTTCTTGTCATATTAAATATAATTACTTCTGATGCAATCAAACTCATATCCTTCAAATGGATAAATCCAGCACCAAATTTAGAACCTCAAGCTTCAAATATCAGGCTCTTAAAGCAAAGCTTTAAGCCCTTTCAGTTTAGTGAGGTACAGTGTAAGAATAGCGAGAACATTAGGTTGAAAAATGGTATCTTTTTATGAATTTTATTTAAACTATTCTGTTAGTTATTGGTTGCAAAGTGCTTGGAAGATCAAAGGAACTACATCTTATAACTCAGTCACCAAGAGATGTGGATCAAGCAACTGACCAACATATATGCTCCTCAGAACTCATTATCATTGGAAAATAAATCACAGTATCTTATTTTTCATAATACCTGCCAGTCCTGAAAGGTCTAAAGGACTTACACTATGCATATATTCTTCACACAGCTATGGACATACATGCTTTTAGGTTGGCACAATAGCTCATTTTTAAAATGGGAGAGTATGCAATACTAGCAAATATTCATACATGCAGGTCTGGTTATAGGATTGGGTCTTGTTTAAATACAGCAATAACTTAAATTATGCAATAATGAATTGCAACCAACCCTACGCAGAGCAAAAAAACTGTGTTAACAGCTATAAAGCATGCTTATAGAATAAACCTTTATTAGTGACTCCTCTGCCCCTTATACATTAAAAGTAATACAGTACATTCTATATAGAATTTAAGATTATCTGCAGTCTTTAAGGTAGTCTACAGAAGGATGCCATCCAATACTAAAACATGATTTTCAATACCAAAACATGATTTTAGTATTCCCTGTTGTATACTTTTCAAGAATCTATTGTTTGAACTCACTATAAATGTAATGGGGCCATATTATTAGTACAGGTATATACAATCAATAAACATAAAAAAAGAAAAATCTATGCATGTAAGTGAGCATTCCTATTTGTATAATCATACGATAACTGAAGTTGGAGGACTCTGGAGGTTACCTAGTCTAACTTTCTGCTCAATGCAGGGCCAGCTGCAGAGCTGGATCAGTTTGCTCAGGGCTTTCACGAGCTGAAGTTTGCATCTCTCCAAGGAAGGAGATTCCACAACCTCTCTTATAAGATGACCACACTAATTTGAAAGATTTTTTTTTTCCTTAGATTTAATAAGTATTTCCCTTGCTAAAGCCTGTGTCTACTGACTCTTGTTCTTTCACTGTGCATCTCCATAAAGAGTTTGGCTCCATCTTTTCTAAAGTCACCTATTAGGAAACATGTTTGCTGAAGAGTAATGAATTCAGTATATCATACCTGAACACATGGCCCTCTGGTTTTGTGCAGAGCATGTCCAAGCCAATCATTATTTACACATCACCCAAAGAAGTAGCACCATAGTAAACATATTTGCTAACATAAGGAGTAACTCAAGACTAATAAAATCATCTGTATCTTTGTCAAGGAGAATTCAGAGCAATGGCTACCAATGTTGGGACATAAAGAGATCTAGGGAGCACATTTCAACTTTGAGATTTTGCTTTGTTACCAAAATTTCAAAAAGTATAATTATTCAGCCCTGGAGAGTTATTCTTCTACCTCATTTGAAAAGAATAGTTCTCTGTAAAACAGCATTAGGTTGAGAAATAAAGTCCTGAATTTTGTATCTAAATGGAAGCTCTGGAACTTGTAGTTTCCTCTGTTTCAGGTAAATCTGAACTCAAACAACAGAAATGGCTTACGCTACTTCATCTTGAAATAGTATGTCCAAACCCAATTTCGGATGCTTTACTCATGATAAAGAAAGAACAGGTTTTAACACAATTTGGTTCAGCTCTTAGCAAAAAAACCACTGCTAACAAATGACAGACACAAATGTTCGACATTTCTTTCCATTCTGAAGCAACTGTTTTCATTCTACTAGGACTAATAAAAAACAATGATTAAAGGCAATGTAGATAATTGTAATAATTATCAATATTATTTCCTTCACTCCCATTATGGAATCAAATCAGTCAGTTGTGGTTTTTCCCGTGTTTCTGAAATGACAGATAAAATATAGACAGTTTCTGAAATTCTAGAAGTTCATAGAAGGATTCTCATGTCCCAGTGTTATTATGCACTATGAAGTGCTAGGATTTGTTACTGCTGGCAGTAGCGTGAGACCAGTCACCTGCCCATCACTCACTCCCAATAGGCATGATACACTTTCCAAATGTGTCATTACAACAGCTTCTGCAGCTGTAGAAGGAACTGATCTGTGCTAAAAACAATGCTGGAGTGGGCAGGGGGACAAGTAGTTTGATTAAGCAGGCACTTCTATAAAAAGGACAATGGTGAAATTATGGCTTAGCTATCTTGGGCTACTGGCAAGATTTTAGAGGATAACTCTGTACATACTACATCTCCTCCTCTACCCACTGAACTGCATTTATTACTGAAAATTCAACTCAAGACAACTAGTTCAATCTAGTTTCTCTGGAAACTTCTAAAGGCTTGCCTTCCTTCTTCACAATATTTTTGCTTGCATTACCAAGTTGGAAAAGGAAAAGGAAAAGGAAAAGGAAAAAAGGAGAAATCACACCCATCACACCCACTATAACTTCACAGTCCGAGAAGTAGTAAATTCCCTCGTGTAATGAAAGCAAAGGCAGATAAAGCAGCTATTAGTTATAGGAAACAAAATGTAGTGCTCCATCTGGAACTCTGATTTTAGAAAGAAACAAAAATTTGTCTACTTATGTATTCAAATGTCTTTGTACTTAAGTGAAAGTATTTTATCTAAAAGGAAGAATTCAAGGCACCTCACTGCCACACATGCTCCTCTCTGAAAGTTGTCTTCAGGTACACTAACATTATCCTATAGCTTCTGTATTAAAAGGAACCTTCTAAAAGGTTTTTCTCTGAATGCAAAAGGTGCCCTAAACTCAGGACACATGCAAACACATAGAAATACAACCAAACCAGATTGGAACATGCTGATCATAACCGTTAAGCACTGGATCCTCCACTTTTGTATTCGTGCATCCAGAACAAAGCATTGGAATTGCTATTTATATCACATTTTTAGTTCTTAAACTCTCATTTCATGCTTCAATTATGTCCCAAGTACACATGTATATTATTTAAGTAGTAGTACCATCCCACAAGATTCTAAGAAATCAATATACAATGTACTTGCTATAGACTGTAGAGCTAAACCCTCCTTCTCCCAAACACCAGAAACTCCTCAGCAACACCCAAACCCCTGATGTTAGTTCACATGCAAACAAAAAAACCCAACCAACAAACCAACCAATAGAAGCAGTACAGACTGCAAAACTAGACTTGTCTTTAAATTCATCAGTTGCCATAAAATTGTCAAAACAAAGACAGGACTTACTAAAAACTGCCAGTGATGATGCTCTTGATTTAAGGTGGTGACATGAGACTTTGAAATCTGGGTCTCTTCTAAAAACTGGGTCTGATCAAATATTTTCTGTGATGTTGCAGGCTGCAGACATGATTGATCATTTCGAAACTGTGTAGAATAAAACAAAACAAGTTCAGTGACCAGTTTCTTAAAACTGCTTTTATACTAGCTGACTAGCATTTGCTCTTCCTACAACACATCATATTTCATTAACATGTTTTTCATCACATATGCCCCAAAAAGCTTCTTTAAAGTGATGTTTAATTATACATTACATACAATAGAAACCAATCTAAACTAATAAATTCAGCCTTGCTGAATAAACATTTTGTCAGGGCAGGCAACAAGACTGAAGTCCAACATAAACTTCCAAAATATGACTTAAATAGTGTGGTCATTGGTACCTTGCAGGAAATTAATTTTAGAGGGTAAATGAAAAAAATCAGTTTCAATATTTTCTCTATAAAATGTAGGGACACGGAACTAAGCAGAAAAATTCGACTAATATTTATCAGAGTCTGCAAGTTTGTCAGAATATATCTTTAACAACAAAGTTCCGGCAAAGCTTATATGAAGTACCATTCTGGGTTTTTTTTGCCAGCTTGCCCACACAACTCACAGTGTTCCCTAGCTTAAGAGGGATCGTTAGGTTTGATATTTCAAATTTTTTTGGACTGAGTCAGCGACATCAACATTCTCAGATTCCTTTTTAAAGAAGGTCTGGGAGCAACCAACTCAAATATACTACTTGTTCATGTAAATATAATTTGAAATGCACATGTTTCTGAGGAACCTTTAAAAGATCCTGAATTTGGAATAGTTCAAACCTACTTAATCCTTTGCTTATTATTTTCTGTTCTGACCAACAATCAACCATTTGCAAAATGACTCAACAGAGACAATAAATTATTAAGATAGGCACAACCCAAAGTCACTGAAACCAATGGAAAAATTCCCACTGATCTTTGGGTAAGATCCTAATTGTTTATAGTGTAGCTTTGTAACCCAAGAAAAGATCCAAGAAAGCAGTTCTCCCCTCAGGCAAAATTAGCTTCCCTTCCTTACACAGTAAGTCAATCAATTTTAATACCACCTATAACAAGTAAAAATCATATACATTTTAAACTGCTTCCTCAGGAAACATGAAAAATGGTGAAAAAGTTTTTTAAAAATAAAAAAGGATCTAAAAATAATGTAACATAGCATCAGCATTGTGACAGTTTTAAATGAATCAAAGTTTCATATAAAGCCTAGCATGAAATGCAATTAGCTTGTTCTTCCTATTCTCAGAAGAAGCTTAGCAAATCACTAAGATGATTACATATAAAGGTATCTATGTGACTGTCCACTTCATGGATAGTAATGAATTGGTGGCTGTTTCCACTACATAAGGATCACATGTAGGTCTGTCAGAAAAACTTACAATTTTTAAGACTTTATTTACCAGGCTGTAATTCAAGTGATAGAATGAACTGGCTGGAAGGACAGCATGCAAATATGTGCAATGAAAGACACTTCTACTGGCATGATTATATTCTCTCTAAAACTCCAATTCAAAACTTTCAAAAGATGCACAATGTCAAGCAGTTAAGCAGTGTACGGGGCCAACAGATTGATAGACCTATTCACAAGCCATCCCTTGAATTAAAACACATACAGCACATTACTTGTCACATACATACATTGGGAAGGATGAGTATTCAACAATATTAGGTGCATTGTTTAAAAGAACAGAAGAAATACAAGTGTAAAGATAACCCTTTTTTTTCAGAATTTCTCACTTTTAAGACTAAATACAAATGATAAAAGTATACCGAGATGCTCATTTGCTCATCTGCACTTTGGTATTGTATCTTGTCACTAAACCAGGACTCTAATTTGTTCATTGATTGCCTGATTTTTGAATGAGATTTCTAGGCAGGACTACAGCACAAAAAAAAATGAAATAAATAAATAGTATAGCTACAGCACACCCATAAGTATTTAATAATACAGAGTATTGTGTTTATGATTATTCATTTCCTCATATAAACATTACTCTCAGCAGAAAACTTTTAAACTTCCTCTGGAGGCATCTACTTAAAACATATGTTTCACAGAGATCAATTTCTCTAATACATTAGATTATTTCCTGCCAACAAATGAAAAGATTTGCCAGTCTGAGGTCCTCAGCACCCTTGTTGATCTTTCCATAACTTTGTTTTTAATACATTTTACCATGGCATATCCGATAGGAAGTAATTTTATCTTCCTCTAGTATTTTTTCTAGTTGGAAGACTCCATAAGCTCAAACCAGTACCAGACTGTATTTGTTTTGCATGACAAGGTTTTGGCAGCAGGGAGGCTACTGAGGTGGCTTCTGTGAGAAGCTGCTGGAAGTTTCCCCCATGTCCAACAGAGCCACTGCCAGCCGGCTATAAGATGGACCTGCCGCTGGCCAAGGCCAAGCCCATCAGCAACAGTGGTAGTGCCTCTGGGAGAACAGATTTAAAAGGGAAAAAGAACCTGCACAACAGAAACTGCAGCTGGAGAGAGGAGTGAGAACATGTAAGAGAAACAGCCCTGCAGACGCCCAGGTCAGTGCAGAAGGAGGTGGAGGAGGAGGTGCTCCAGGCACCGGAGTAGAGATTCCCCTGCAGCCCGTGGGGAAGACTGTGGTGAGGCAGGTTGTGCCCCTGCAGCCCAGGGAGGTCCACAGTGGAGCAGATCTCCACCTGCAGCCCGGGGAGGACCCCACGCCAGAGCAGGGGGATGCCCAAAGGAGGCTGTGACCCCATGGGAAGCGGGCGCTGGAGCAGGCTCCTGGAAGGACTTGCGGCCCCATGGAGAGAGGAGTCCACACTGGAGCATGTTTTCTGGCAGGACTTGTGACCCTGCGGGGGTTCCACGCTGGAGCAGTCTGTGCCTGAAGGACTGCAGCCCACAGGAGGGACCCACGCTGGAGCAGTTTGTGAAGAACTGCAGCCTATGGAGAAGGACTCACGTTGGAGAAGTTTGTGGAGAACTGTCTCCCATGGGAGGGACCCCATGGTGGAGCAGGGGAAGAGTGTGATGAGTCCTGCCCCATGAGGAGGAAGGAGCAACAGAGACAACATGTGATGAGCTGACCCCAACCCCCATTCCCTGTCCCCCTGTGCCGCTGTGGGGGAGAAGGCAGGGAAAATCAGGAGTAAAGTTAAGCTTAGAAAGAAGGGAAGGGTGGGGGGAAGGTGTTTTAAGGTTTAGGTTTTATTTTCTCGTTACCCTACTCTGATCTGATTGACAATAAATTGATTTAATTTCCCCAAATCAAGTCTGTTTTGCCTGTGATTGGAATCGGTGAGTGAGCTCTCCCTGTCCTTATCTCAACCCCTGAGCCATTCTTTATGTTTTCTCTCCCCTGACCAACTGAGGAAGAGAGTGACGGAATGGCTTTGGTGGGCACCTGGCATCCAAATCAGGTCAACCCACCACACAGACACACTCCAGCAGAAAACAGGGTGTTTTGCAGTTAATTTCTGTAAGAACTTTCTCTGTGTCCTCACTTTTACACAAAGCCTTCACAACTGGGAACCACATGTTCTGTCTTCATAGCCCTCTTTTCTGCAATATTCAGGTCAAAATAAATGTGTACAAAGATGTTAGAACTCTTGAAAGAACAGTGTTAGAAATAAATAGTGTTGCAACCACAGCTGTGAAGAAATAAGGCACCTTTCTATAATACTTGATTTGGGTTGCATTTCCAAAACTAGAAAATAAAAGAATCTGAGTAGAAAGATTTGCTGATTAAGCTCAGCAAATTAAATTCAGATGAGTCCCCATCTTTGCAGAGATGGCTTCATTTCAGCTACACTGTGAGAGGGTAGGAAAGAATTTCAGAAACGCTCAAATGCAGCCCACACAGTGTAGTATGCTTTGTATCCAACACACTACACTGTGCAATCAGCAGGGGAAACAAGGCATTAGCTTCCTTCCACCAGTAAACAGCACCTAGATCTTGTCCTGTCTACAGCCTGTTAAAAACTATCAAGGTATCAGCTCCCACCTCTGTTCAGCGAACAGTTCCACCTTTCATCCCTCAGTAGTCGCATTTTCACATAAGCATCTCTATGCTCTGTCCTTACACCCAAGAAAAGCTTCCCTATGACCATTTGTCAAACGTATCCAACTGTCCTCCTTAAAATTCTCAGTTGCTTCAGTGTCTATGAAAACTGAGTAATATTCAGCCAGGTGACACACCAAGGTTACTACTCTCATCCCCACCAGTGTTGTTCCATGACTTCCTCCCACTGACTTTTTCTGTCTTACTTATCTAATATCACCTGCTAACCTGTGAACTTCTCAGAGAAACCACTGTTACTGTTACATATATGTAGCACAACACTCCCTGGAGTCTGAATTCATGCTAAAAACCATAATGTAACAACAGAGATGAGCTGACACATTTATTAGCCTTGGTAGATGATAAGCATGAGTAAGTTCTTGCAAACACTTTAAAACTCTTATTTTTCACTAAAATGGAATTCTAAAAATAACTTCAGATAATGCCCCTCCACACACAAAATGGCAAGGCATATAAATTGCATCCTATATGCACAAGCTAAATATCAGAGGTTATTGTCTAACAGACTGTTTAGTTAATGATAGATACTTCTACTCATACCCCCACGTTTCCATCCATTTTTAAGGGTCTTTACTTACATAATGTTTGATGTCTTCATCAGTACCAGTGTAGTTCTGATGGCAACATCAAGGCTGTACATGTAGAACATGGGAAATCACACTGAAAAGCATGCATCCTTACATTTCTGTTAGGCTTGGGCCTGGAAGCACAGGATCTTTTATTTATTCATGAGTTTCCTGAGGAGAACTAGTGGTTATTTTGTGTCAGCTAAATAGGATCGTAATTCAATCTTCACTGGAACCTGTTTATCTGAATAACTTATTAAGGTGCAAGCTGACTGCTAAAGAACTCTGTTTCATAATAACAAAGCCTTTTGTTGGGGGAGATACGTTTTGAGAAGTCACTTTATGCAGCATGAGTTTATTGAAGTTCGGTTTTGAGAGAGAGCATTACTTCTTAAAAATATAAACAAATGAAGTGAAGCACATTCACACCTGTACCAGTAACATCTTGCTGCAAGGATTGTGTCAATGGGCAGTAGGATGTTTTACAGGCACAAACATTGAAAATGCAAGCTCACAGCTGCAGGAACACTGGAACCGGGTAATACCTAAAGTACTCAAGGCTTGGTATTCAAGCACAGGATTTGCAATCAGTTTTTCAGAGCTGTTACCATTCCTCTGAAACTCTACTCCTTCCAAAGGGCTATCTGAGTATAAATGACAAGGAGTCAACTGGAGTTTCACAGACTACAGCTCTAGTATCTACAGTATTACTATAAATGCAGGTGAGAAATGACCTCTTAGAGCCATATGCTTATGATAACACTCATACAGTTTTCACTCAGGAAAATTTCAGGTAACAGAAGCAGCAAGAATAGCTGACCCTTTACAAACAGATCCTTTCCAGAGATTACTGCTATAGCACACATATATGAAAGTCAGCTCACAAACTGAAAGAATTGTTCTAGGAAAATCACCTAGGAGGCAGGGAACCTGAGGTCAAGTGACAGACTAAAGTTACTGCTGGCTCCTGCTTCACAGCTCTGTTTGGAGGCAAAAGAGCACAGTGATGGTTTACAAAGAAAGCGGAACACAGGAGTTGTGCTCATAATGATAAATAAGTCTGGTTTTATATTCATTTTCACATCACTTCCATTATAAATAAGAAACAAATATAAAAAAACAGGTGCTGAGTTGGGGTGTGTGCATTCCCTCAGGGTTTTTTGAACCCTGGAGAATGGCTGCTTTAAAGTTCCATCCTCTGATTTTGGGCTTCAATATTTTGGTATCTCCATTCTAATTTAAAACCAAGACTTATCTCTGTCATAGGAAGGATGAGAAAAGACATTCCAGCTTTTTCTCTGTCCCACTGTTGTGAAACCCTGAACTTTATAACATGATCCTCAATTGATTATGCAGTTACCTTGTTTACTGTTCTGTTTGCACTTGACAGCAGTTTGAAAAGGGAATTATTTCACAAATAATGATTGCAGTTTCCCTCTAGGCCCATGGGAGGTATCAGGTTTTGAGGACAGCATCACTTCAGTTCACAAGAAAAGTGTGCTAGGCATGGTCTTGCACACTATATTACAGCTACAATACCAGAAAACTCCCACTAAATGAACAAGTAACTTCTGAAGACCATTGGAACGGACAACATGAAAACAGACAGTTATAAAAGATGAATGAGGAGATGAAAATACATTTACTCTACTTAAATAAATCTAAATAGATTCCCTCCTTGTGTTCAGCTGACTGCCCATGGACACTTTCCTGACAAACATTTCCTAGGGGATTTTGCCTTCCAAAATTTCCTGTCCTGTATTATATTAATTTAAAAATCTTTCTTAGTGTTGCTTTTATAGGTGATCTTTCTGCAAGTATTCCAGCAATCTTAACTAATTTAATCTTCTTCACCTCATCCCTATGCAAAACCTTTTGCTTATACTTACTCATGATCTAATCTAAAAGGGATTAAATACATATGGTTCATTATTGGCTATTAATCGAAAGCAGACATTATCATAAGCAACAGTTCTGAACCCATAATATTTTGGAGTCACTGATCTCCAGAAAGGAGTAAGAGGCAAAGCAATGTGCGAGTCCCAAACACTGCACTGGGATAAAGTTTAACATTACTTAGTTATTATGCTATTTCATAATACAGTGATACAAAGTATTGATATACAAAGGTGCAGCATAATGAGACTTTTTATCATGGTCCATTGGAGATCTAAATCTTTATCATTTTATATATTTCTTTTCAAGCTGAAATCAGTGTCCTGGCTTTTGCTGGGATAGAGCTAATTGCCTTCCTAGTAGCTGGTAGGGCGTTATGGTTTGTGTTCAGTATGAGAAGAAAGTTGATAACACTCTGATGTTTTCAGTTGTTGCTAAGTAATGTTCAGCCTAAAGTCAAGGATTTTTCAGCTTCTCATGCCCAGCCAGCGGGAAAGTTGGAGGGGCACAAGAAGTTGGGAGGGAACACAGCCAGGGCAGCTGACCCAAACTGGCCAACGGGGTATTCCATACCATGGGACATCACGTCCAGTATATAAACTGGGGGAGTGGGGGTGGGGGATCGCCACTCGGGGACTAACTCGGTGTCGATCTGCAGGTGGTGAGCAATTGCACCGTGCATCATTTGTACATTCCAATCCTTTTATTATTACTGTTGTAATTTTATTAGTGTTATCATTAGCATTATTAGTTTCTTCTTTTCTGTTCTATTAAATCATTCTTACCTCAGCCCACGAGTTTTACTTCTTTTCCTGATTTTCTCCCTCATCCCACCTGTGGCAGTACGTCTCCCTCTGCCCCCCCATCCTGCTGGCAGGAAACAAAACTCCTCCAGGCAGAGAGAAGGAGGAAGGGAACCCTGGAGGACACAGGTCGAACCAATGGAGCTGTGCCAGGTACACGGAGGTGACTGTCTTGGCCAAGAGGGATTAATGACCACAGTCAGATTCGTCAGGGG
>JANZLQ010000092.1:19568741-19595553 GCA_026212715.1 Elanus axillaris
CCATAATAAACTCATAACAAATACAAACAACCCCAAAATTTTAGCTAGGATTTAAAAAAACGACTGATAATTTTTTTTTATTTTGCATTTCCTGAAAAAACAATGAATGAGTGATTATATTTACAAACTTTGCTGTTTAGTTTTATGTCAATTTTAAGAATCTAGCTTGGTCACAGTTTTCTAGTTACTCCAAAAGCTAAGGTTAAGTGGCAGGTCTTTTACCTATACACTATGATATAATCACTGGAATTTTTACATTGCACTTGTGGCATACACTTAGACATGCTGTCCTGACATGGAAAACACAAATCAATGCTGAACCAAGGAGTCGGTTGCAGAATAGGTAATGTTTTATAGGGAGCTGAGCATCTTAAGGTAAACTGATCCGAGACGTGCAGCTACACTGGCAAAACTATTTTCAGGATGTCTCCAAGTTCAAATACTCTTGTACAAATCTACTACATCTGAATCTGAAACAATCAGTAGGGGGTGTTTTGCAAAGCATACAGTTGTAAACTGTTCAGATATATTAAGTCTCCCTTTACTCCTATATATAAAATATTTACCTAAGCCTCTCTGTTTCTCGTTGGAAGAGCTGTATCTATATACACAAATATTCATACAAATTTTCACTGATACGTTTCAATGGGTGCAGAAAGTCCATTCTTTATTTCTGCACAACTCTTCTATTTTATAATTGAAACATTAACTTTTCAGGATATGCAGGCACTGTATTTTTCAGAATAGATAATTTCATTTCCAAAGCAATAACTGATACTTTTCTAACTTCATGCTTTACTATTATCATAAATAGTTTGTGGTTCTTTCCAGGGTAAAGTGCTTTGTAATTTATGGCATGAAATTAATACACTGCTTTCTTTGAAGGCCTTTTTAACCATTCTGTACTGGGAAGATGTAGAAGTCATTCAGATTTATTCACTGCACTTTTTAGCATATTCTATATAGATACATGCACATATTTGCATTGGCAATTTTTTTCTGTTAATATATTAAAACATTAAAGTGCTGATATATATATAAGTGGTTTTTGTTAATGAATGAAAAGATATACTTTCTGTTTACACAGTTTGCAGTAAAATGCAATTCCAGTTTGTAGAAGGAATTACTGTTTGAGCCAGTGACTGATCCCATCAGGTTGAGAAGGTCCCAATGTAAGTCTTAAATGAATTTCTGCTCAGTAGGATTCTGAACATTCTGTGACATTTAGATTGATTTGGCATTGTATACACCTTTGCATCAGGTGCGAAGATGTTTCCAAAACGTATTGGCTTAAAGAATATTTGCCATACATAATGTTTTTGGCATTTCAAACCTATTACAGATGCACTCTGAAAATCATGTTGCTGTATATAAATCCTGACCTCAATTCTTTGACCAGGAAAGCCCAATTTTAATGTCATTTTTTGCAGACCCTCATATCTCTACAACATCTACACAAGGAGATGTATTCTTTTTTAACAAATTACTCTTTCACATAAAAAGGACAGTATTCTGGTTCAAACAAAAGCATTTGTTCATACTTCCCAAATCAGATAAATTTTTTTTTCAAAACACCTCTCTGCTAACACTTGCAAACTCACTTCCCTTGAAGGTGTATGTGCAGCAAATATCAACCTTCAAGGAAACACCTTATCTCCGAGCGAGTATCAGAGAGTTACTAGCTAAATGTTTACTCCACAAATATACTAACACATAAGCATTCTCATGGTGAGAAACACTTATTAGATCTAAAGAGAAGCATGTCAATAAAGAATTGCTCAATATCAACATCTAATACCATAATTAACAATCACAGAATATAATCTTTCACTGTTTGGTATTTTAAAAGAAAAGATTAATAATCTTTTTGCAACAATGGTACTATTTCAAGAAAAAATTAAAATATTCTCCATTAACCTGCAGAATCTTTCTTATTTGGCTGGCATGCGATCAGAGACATGAGAGGCTCTTTCTCCTAAGATGATGAGCTTTTAAGTATTTGACACATTTTAACTGGGTATAAGGGAAAGGTGATGGTCTTCAGTGACCTTCTATGAAAGAGGAGATTGGAATGACGACACTATTTATTTATTTATTTATTTTTCTCTCAAAGAAGAGAGCTAATTTATGTTCCTTTCTTATTGCAGTGTTGAGGGTAGCACAGCCATATCCTCCCAATCATTAGATCCTACACTTGGGAGCTACTTTTGCCATGTCTTTCTACTTCCCATCAGACACACCGAGTCATGTTTTTAACCTGCCTCCTGTTCCTCCAAAACTCTGTGGCTACCAAAACTTGTTGCCAGGCTCTCATGAGACTGTTTCTTGATTAGGGCAAAATCCTTGCCATCCCAAACACACAATTTGCCCTTTTCCACCTATAAAATAAGCAGTTATTGTTACCATACTCTTTTGCTTGTAAATTATTTTTTTGTTTTCTGATGAGCTAAGCAGGAACTGATCTCTCAGGAAGGGCTATGAAACAAACAGCCCTATGCAACGGACTATGAAACACCAAATAAATTTGGAATAGCAAATTTTCCTATTTGAATAGACACATTTCCACTTTTGGTTTGTTTGCTGATTTTTTTTTCCCATCATGGTATAAGAGAAATTTCTTGTCATTTCTTGATGAAGAACCTAGAATTTAAGTAAAAAAAAAAAAAATCTATCTTCCATATTCTCATGCATAACTGATAAAACTTTCTACCGACTTTTTTCTTTAAGATCTATTAGAATAAATGTACCAAAAGTAAATTAGCAACAAAAATGAGAAATGCCAACACCCTCTCTGCATGCAAATTTCTTATTTTAAATATAAAAAATAAGACCAAAGGAATCCTATTTCACTGAGCAAATTAACAAAAGGTCAGAAAGCTTGATCTTTGTCACTGGTGTACTCTGTCTGAAAGCTGAACTGCCATTTAAATATTTATAAAGGAGAGCTGTAATTGCAGGTTGAGAGTGGTGAAAGAGCTCTGCATGTACAACATAGGAAACTGAAAATATTCATAACATGGGAGATATTCAGCCAAAGGAAAATTTGGGTGAAGGAGTACTAATGTGGCATTTTAATAATTTCTGAATCAGAATACATAAGAAAATGACCTGAAACCTGTTACTTTTGGGGTCTGTCATGGGACACAGACAGAGACGAGAAATTCAGACTCTTACTAGCCACTGAAAATAGGTGAAAAAAATAGTTTCAAATGATGACAGCACAACCAGCAGTAGATGGAACCACGTTTCATTTTTGTGAATATTTTTTAATTAAATAAAGAAAAATGGGATGAGAAACAGCTGTATAAATGGCAAAGTTGAGAGAGCTAACAGAAATGTTCCAGACCCTGCTGCATCTATTAACTGGGCTTGCTACTAGCAACAGAGCTATCTCCCAGCAGATTAAGGGTTCTTGCTAATCTCCCTCCTGCCTGATTTTAGTGCCTTTAATTAAACTAAATTTATACTTGTCCCTCTAGATTGAAATCCACTTTATTGAAGATTCTTTTCAAGAAATTTATTATATTTGGCACCATAAGAAAAACAAGAAAGCCCAGAGAATTCACAGTCAATTCCTCCTACACAGAACACCAGATCATATGAATCAAGATAATCAGCCTACAACATACCAGCAAGATGCACTATGCCTATGGTCCACTCTGCCATCCTTATCTGTACTCCCTTCCTTTTCACAAGCCCAAATATGCTCCAAACACACAATGTAGAATATTTCCATTTTGACCATTTAGTAAATTACCTTCCAGTCACAGGAAGCCCCAGCCCCACAACTACTCCCAAAAGAGGCTCTGCAGACCACAGCAACATAAAGACAGCATATCAAGTGCTTATACAGGTGAGATCATGTTTTGAGATAAAGATGCTTAAAGAATTATCTTGAAATAAACTGGAGATTTGAAGTGGATGTAATTGCAAGAAGTATTATATATAAACTGTCTCTATCAAAAATATGTACAGTGAGCTTGATAGGATTACTTCTTAAACATCTGAAGAGAATGAGTATTTAGCTTTGACTTAAGAAACCAGTAGTCTCATGAGCACCAGGCTGAGATCAAACATATTCTGTTGTTCATCCTGCTCATCCCACCACTTTTAGAAAGGATGACTACCTGCATACTATCTACCTAATTATCTCCATGATATTGGAAGTTTTGAAACCAAACGTTCTTTGAAAATCATATAATGGATTTCAAAAGAAAGAATCACAACTTCTTCTTAAGTAACTTTTTCTGATCCTATAATAAAATGTTATTGGTTAACAAGGCAACATTCCAAAATATTCCAACGATGACAGCTGGTGGAGTCACATAGTGATTTCTACCAGCTTTCTGAATACATTTGAGATGATAGGCAGCCAGAGTATCAATCTTTAGGACAACAGGTCATGTAAGTATCCGCATTACACATTGAATTCAGTATGCAATCTTGAATTCCATTTTGCATTCATGGCCTTTCAAAGGAAAATGTTTGTGTGCCATACGATTCAGACATGCAAATGTCACTTCTTTGTATAGTGGCAAAAAAGAATAAATTAAATTATAGAACATAGTTAGCAAGATGCAAGGCATCATTACCAAGCAAAGTCCTTGATCCAGAGTAAATAGTCTTAAACATATGATCCATAAGTAAACTCATCAAAAAGTGTTAAGATCTTCCATTTGACTAATACTTAGAGTGTCAGCCAGGACAAAAAGTGAGGTAAATATTTATAGCAGCCCAATTAATGAGTGCGTAGCTGTTTACATAAGCAATTTTTTTTTTTTTTTTTTTTTTTGTGAAGAGACTGCTTAAGAAAAAGATTGCTGTGCAAAGTTGCTTAGCACGTGCTATGTGAAATATCCACCAAGACCTATTATGGACACCACCTCTTGTTCAGAAAATCTCCTCAGCAGCAAATTGTTGGAGATTGGAAGGATATGCACACAAAATATAACTATGCATTTTCCTTGCTCTTACTTTTGTCCAAGCAGACTGTTGATGACAGCTGAAGAAAGGATACTGAGCTAAGTGGACCTTTGCTCCGAAGTAATTTTATGTTCTTAGAATTATGTTATATCATATGTTCCTTACATTCCTACACCCATCATTATCACTCATACCATTTGTTAGCTTTAAAATCCATGACTACTTGAACATTCATTATTCTATTCAGTGTTTCTGTTTCCAGTTTGGGGTTTGTGAAGCATGAGAGTATTTCAAGATTGCCATTTCAGCATTCCCAGCTGGAACATCCATTCAAAGCATATTCATGTAAAGACATATAAAACCTTCCTTTCATGCCAGCTTTTATTTCAATAAAACATGACCTATGTCATAGTCATTCCAAGAAAACAAAAATGAGTTTGCACTATTACTAAGTAAAGCAACTGACTATCTAAATTATTTTTTGTGAATAATACTTTTAGAGTGAGAATGAGGTAATAATGACATTGAAGGAAAAAGGTACTATCTTACCTAGCTCTAATTAGACGATATCAATGCTGAACTCTTATTCTATTTGGGCAGATGCTAGTGCCAGAGAAGTTTTAATGTTAGCTTCCACAGAGTAGGATCTGCACTTTTGTATGAATTACTGGGCTCCTGATTGGCTCAGATTTTGGTTACAATACAGCTACCCCACCTCCTATCAATACACTTTAACTCAGTTATAAAATCCATCTCTGTACTAGACATTTTACACCGGTCTTCCACAAGGTCTACCATCTTGAAGGAAACCCTCATGCATTTTTTGTAAGCAGTATGAAATGAGTGGTGTATTGCCACTGCCCTCTTCTGGATGAGATAAGAACGGCACAGAAGCCGGTGGTCCCTACTGCCCTGGGTTATCAGGAAACCTGCAACTACTCTACAGCTCTTGATTTTTATTTTCAAGGTAGTGTTCTTGAATTTTATTTTTATGCTTGCCATGCAATAAAGATGTGCAGAACAGTAACACCCATAAAATGGCAAAGTGACAACAAACAGGCAGCAATAAGCTAACCTGAATTTTTCAAGAAGTTGACAACATGAAGACCCTGTTGATTTCAGCTAAAGAAACCCACACTTCTTGCTTTTGAAAATGAACTCTGGTCATAGGCAAAAAAATCTAGCTTAAAATGTGATCACATACTCATTTCTGGCCTAGGTGTGACAAGATTGTGACCTTTAATAATACTGTTTCCTCCAGTAGTTTGGGCTGCTAATGAAGAGTACTTTGGTGACTCTGTCACCTCTTTCATAGGATCAAGAAAAAATGAGTAAGAAATGTTTATCATTAGAGCACAAGAATGGGATTCAGGTGATACAGATCTACATACGGGCCCCAAACACCCAGCCTCTGACCTTGGATAATTCATTCAACATCTTTGTAAAAAAGAAAAAAATTGTTCAAGCCAAGCAGTTTGGAAATAAACTATATTATTACATGGAACCATAGAAGTACCATAGCAATGATGGATTATACAAATATATGGGTAGGTAAAAGAACCTGGGCATGAGTTGGAAAAGTGATTCCTAGTTGGCCACATCAGTGAAACCACTCACTAATGGTGCTTGATTCCTTATATCTCTATTCAAATAGCTTTCCAATCTTAGCCAGACTGAGCAATACCCATTATGACAGAAAACAGGAAACACTACTGAAAATGCTAAGTTTAGCTTGAGGGTAATTATACAGATATAGCTTTGGATGAATGGTCATCTTGATTGTGAATAGGAAGATTGTTGTTTAGAGTTTTTAATAAATAAATTTAAAAATTAAAGCTCACTTGTCACTTGCAACTCAAAGTAAGAAAGAACAATAGGCTGTACTGGAGGCTATCCAGGCATGCAATCACAGCACTGGAACAGAAACATCCCATAGTCTACATCACCAGAATGATAAGATAAAAACAGACAGCTGACACAAGAAAAACCCTTGATAAGCAATAGAATGCACACTCCAACCAATGGGAAAGAATGTAGAAAAAATTATTTATTTTGATTTGATAACTGAACTACTTGTTCAATGTGAACTACTTCCTTCCAAATGAATGTAACAAAAATTAGCTAAAGCTTGGGCTTTCTTTTTTTTAAATAATAAATATTAAAAAAATAAACCCCTACAGCTACCACACAACTTTAACAGAGAGGTAGTAGTTTAGGACAGCAGATATGGCATTAGCGAAGCCCTACAATCTATTCCTACCTTACTTACTTACCCTTCCTGTAACACAGGTAAATGACATCTCTTTTCTACTTAACTGTTTCAATAAGTTGAATCCAAGCCCTAAAGCTGTATTTTAACAGTCAATAAACATAGGATCTATAACAATGGGGTTACTCTTGTCCCATTTATCTGGTACATGGTGGTTAAGTAACAGTAATTACACAATCACACATTGGTCATGTTTGTAACAAACCTAGCTTGACCCTCCTCCCCTAAATAGGACATTTGGCAGCTAAGACAGTATGTATGCTTTCCAGAACGTGCAGCTGTTCTAAGGAAAGATGTGTGGGAGATAAAATGATATGGAATCGGTCTACATTTCCACCCAGTTAGTTCACCTCCCACTTGGAGCCCTGCCAGTGGATCCAGTGTATAAAACATTATTCTCACTGAAGGGTTCCATCTTTGTATTACCCTGGGGAAAATACTAGCATCTTACTGTCTCAGCCAATAAATAGGACTTGCATTTGATTGGGATGATTATATGTACTTGTAAGGGCTGGACTATTCCCCCTTTGTAATATTCCCCTCCAGAGTGTAACTCCACAATTATTTGTGGCCCTATTTTCTAAAAGGCTAGTACACTGAAGTCACTATATTTGCTCAGTGCTTTTGAAAAAACACCTAGCTGTCATTTAGGTTCCTGAACAGGAAAGCAGTGGCAAACTGCAGACATTTAGCCACTTGAAACACATATCCTCAGAGAGCTTTGAAGATCTAACTTTTTGTGTTCCTTGAAAAGCTCTTCTTAGAACATGGTGCATCCCAGCTTTCAGAACCAGGACCACCAGATACAAAAAGTCTTTGCACATTTCCACTTAGACTTTGGTCAACTGTGCATCTCAAGCCCAACAACTATGCAGGCTGCCTTTCCAATTGTTTGTATTGCAGTCACCATTTTAAACAAGCCAACAGTTTCCCTAAGAAGTTGACAAATTACATGAAGTCACTGCTCAATGAGCAGTGAAGTCTTCAACAATGGTGGTAATGCAATTCCCAGAATAGTCTTCCACACTTTTTGTCTATCAATGATCACCATCATTTTGTGCTCCCTCTTCACTTTTTGAAGCAGATATTCTGCAATCTTCTTAGCTCACAAACACTTCCTCCATCAAACTGGTAACTCTTCACAAAACTAGCACTGGTGGGAGCTCCGCTGAGCAAGCTCATATTTACAAAATCCTCTTACCACTTCTCATATCCTTGCCTTAATTTTACTCTTCTTTATGCTTTCAGTATTACACTGGTTTGACTTTTTGGCTTAAAAAAAAAATCTCAATCACTCTTATTTTCTTAATGTCTCTTGGTTTAGCTGACATCAGTTCTCAAAAGCACTGCAGTCTGGAATGTTCCCATATTTTTAGCTACTGTGCCAAATTGCTCTGAATTTAATTAGCTAAACACCTAGCTGCAGAGATCTATCCTAAATTCAATGCAAGAGTCTGCTGTCAAAGTTTTTATGATAAATTCAAAGCCACTTCACTTTGGTACCTTCTGGATGTGAGGTCCTGATGCAAGAGACTCGTGTTTGTGTCTTGCATCTAAAAAGCACTCTGAACTACATGTCTCAAAAAACAGAGTATCACAGAACCTGTCAATAAATACTGTGAAAAGAGCAAGAAATGTGATTCTTGGGAAAAATACTGATCTGGCTATCTAGATGAAAATTCTGCTTTTTTTTTTTTTTAGCACTCTGAGATAAAAAGTACAAGTATAAACTAAGATAAAGATGCAAGTGAAATCTCTCTACTACCAAGTATTTATTTCATGAAGCATGAATACCAAATAATTTACCTAATTTACAAACTGGAAAAAGCTTATTTAGGATAAGGCTAGATGAAGTTTCCATTTTTTCATGCTGCAAATATGGACAACCTTTGTGTAGTGGAAAACTGGTACAAGAAATCACTCTTGTGATAAATGTGCCCATAAGTATTTTTCATAGACTATAAGGAAGCTCTGCATCAGCTATCAACTCAAAACTGTATAAATCTCCTGACTAAGAAGAAAAAAAAAGAAGTCTTTATGAAAACCAGATATCCAATGTTAAATCTTCTAAAATACTTGTTTTAATCTGAAAATTCATATCATCACATATTAATACATACTTCACATTCAGGTTTTATAAAAGTACAAAGGACTCCATGGTCCACATGTCAAGAGATGAACTTACAGCTGTCACAGCTATATCCCCATTCAGCAAAGCATCTAAACCTCAATTTTTAGCAACATGTATGAACAAGCTACTGTATCATTCTGTACACTAGCAAAAATAATACCTATCTTTTCCATGGGGCTGTTGATTTTTATTTAAATGAGTTATTTATCAGCCAGACCAATTTTTCTTTCATTTGGACACATGTAACTAATGTCTTTCTTACTGGCATTATCCCTGAGTGATACTACCAGAAGCCTAAGGAGAATGAGGCCTTTAAGCCCCAAGTATTATCGACATAAAATGTAAATCCCTTAAAAAGGATTTGAGGTGGCTTTTTATGAGAAAATGCCAGTCAGGAAAATGTGTAACTCCCTTTGACATAAACAACAGGACAAGAACTAAAGATTCATCTCTCTAAAGAAATCTGAAACCCAAACAAAAGCCAGAAGGCATTTTATAACAGCTGGTATCTTTTGATAGCCAAACCATCAGTTTGACATGCCTATTTTGGCAATAGCAAATGTATCATTTTGGCAAAACCAGAATCTCCCATCACTAGAGAAACAGCATCTTGAACCTGTATTGTAAAGTCCATGATTTTCTATCCTCCCCTATGTGTAGTACTTTCAACAACTCATGTGGTAAACAGCAGTACCACTGTTAACTTTCTGATCGCCTGGTATCAGGGCTCTGTTGATAATTTTAAGTGATTTCATGACCAAGTTTAAATCTATCTGCCAAAATAGAAATTGAACCTGCAGAGAGAAAGCGTGTTTTTTTTCCAATGCAAGTCTTTTGACATAAGCCTTGCTGGATCTGTGCCTACATATGCAGCCAAAAACATTAGCAAACAGACTAGCCCTACAGCACAGCCACCTGAGCACTGCAGGCTTCCCCCTGCGTTCCAAAAACACTGTGGCCCACAGCTTTAGCTCTACAGGTGAATAATCTGTCATTCTGGCCATGCACTAATGGGATAATCAAAAGAAATTTTCAGTCTGTGGAGTATAAAATGGGACTGCTTCACTTTAAAATCAGAGAGAGATGTGTCAACATCAGACTCGAGCCTTCAGGTCCTAGCCACAACTTAGTACAAGAAACACAACTGTGTTTTCAGACAGTAAGAATTTTGGATCACCTACATGGAAATTACAAGTGATGCATCAATGTTTATCAGAACCAAACAGTTTTCAAAATTTATTTCAATTGTAGAGATTAAAGGTGTTTAATACTAAAAATTAATCACAATTTAATATAAAATTGAATATGTAAATCTTCAGGGGATTATTTTATTTATCATTAGAGGTATATAAACACCTACACATTAGTTGTCTGGGCCCTCTTACACTCAGTGGAAAAATGGGCACTGCTAAGATGTAATTTATCTCCAATCTAAGACAGATACTAAAAATAGAAAGCTTTCTTTCTCCATTTAATTTTTATAATTTGTTACTGAAGTACCATACTGCCCAAAACCTACTCTTTTGTCATTGTCTCTCTGTGATGGTGCTATAACTGGTTCTTTCTCCAGCTAGACTTACAGCAAATTTACCTTGGCCTCCCACTTGCTTTTCTTATGAGTCATATAACAGATTACCTGAACCCCATATACATCTGTGCTTACACCTTCATTTCACATGAAACTGTGCCTATAACAGCTGCTGACATTTGCCCTTTTTCAGGGGAGCTCTTTGAATAAAGGCAAGTTAAATAACTGAATTATCACAGGTCCAAAATTAAGCCCAGGAAGTCAGAATCAACTTACATTGACCTTCTTGTTAAGTTTTATGAAGTGAAAGCATTTTATTTTTCTCCAGCCTCTATCTGTGTCCTGTATAAGCAAAAGGATAGGACTGATGATAGGCAGGTCACATCTACCTTCCTCTTTGATCTGGTTAATGAAATTGAGATTCATTGCAATTTTCTGCTTTCCATTGTTCAAGTAATGCGGTTACTTTGAAGATTCCTTGAAGCTTACAATATTTTTCCTCAAACCCAGATTCTGTTTCTCCTGGATATCTTATTTATCACTGCCAGTGTAAGTCGTTAATATAAATCTTCTGTCTAAAGCAGTCTAGACTGACTGAGCTCCACAAACTTAAATTCCATCTTGAATTGGTATAGAAACTTTTCTAGAAAAGTCTTTTGCTTTCACTCTCTTTTGTACAAGCATCATGTATTTCTAACTGCTGGTGCAAATACTGGGGTAGCATTTAAACTATGACCTCACACACGCTAAAATGGCTGAAAAGGAGTCTTCATCAAGTTAACGGTTCAACTGGTAGGTCAGTCCTGAAGCAGTTCAGGACACTGCCCTTTCTCTACCAGAATATGGAACTCACAATCATGTCGCGACCTGTACACATGTACGTAAGGAGAGAGATACTACTTCTCTCCAAGAGTTAGTGACAAGACCAAGATAACCAGGGCACTCAACAAGAAAGGCCAAAGTCCAAGGCTGCTGCTGGCTGATGTACAATCTGTGCAATTCCTTTGAAAAAGACCTTCCTAGCTATCACATTCCCAGTTGCCTTTTTGCCTATGGACCCTCCTCTGCTCCATGGTCCCCATTCATAAGACACTCACGAATGCAGGAAGTAAGAAGCAGGTCAGGCTGACAAGATGCACTTAGCATATGACATCAATGAAACACACCACGTCATGCTGTAAGCAACAGAGAAACAGCCATAGGCGAGAGAAGAGAATGGGGCTGAGTTAGCTTGTGAAAGTCTCACTTCCATTGTGACAGATTTGAGAGATCTGTAAATAGGTTATGAAGCCCTTGTTTGGACAGAGTTCTGATAAGTTAAAGGGAGCACCACACCATCTCTAAGTGAATTGCTGCCAAGCCTTGTACTGCCATTTCCTTCCTGGAATAAGAGAACAATATAACCAGAGGAATCAGAGTACAATCTTTACACTGACCTTCCACCTCTTCGCCTTCCGCAGAGCAGATTCGTGCACATTCTATTTTGATTCTGCGTGAAAGCCATTAGTGCAAAGACTGGAATAGATAAATAAAAACCAAACAAATAAAACCCCCACACCTCATGTCCTTTAAGTCTTTACCTTGCATGTTCGGCTGGAAAGCTTAGATAAGCACACTAGAGGGAAACTAAGAATGCTCCAGACGGTAAAGGTTAATATTGCTGTGGTATGGCTTGTTTTTGCACAGTGATTAGGCTCACTGCCAGCCTGATTCCTTCAATGTTTTAACTATCTGCAGCTTGAGTGATTACATTAATAAGCTTCCAGTGCAGATAGCATGATAAACTCTAGCCACTGTTCATGTAGGAAGACTTTAAATACACTTTCTTTTCTAAATAAAAAAGACAAATCCTGGCCTGATTTTCTCAGGAAGAACCATTCCTTAGAAGTCTCCAGCAATCTCTTGATTCTCAGCAGGATTTTTAGGACCAGGAGAATTCCCTATCAGCCCAATAAAGAGGGTTTTTTTCTTTATTTTTAAGGTTATAGCAGCAGATCTAACATTCCTATCCATCACCCATCACAGGTGGTCTGCATAATTCAGATCCTAGTCATAGTATCCCTACAAATTACAGGTTGAAGACTTTAAGGCCAAAAGCATACACCTGTACTATTCAAGCTAAGAGAATAAAGCCATCAGCAATGATTTATAATCAGAGACAAATTGAGCTCATCATAGGTCAGTCCAGAAATCTTCAGGTCAACTCCAAAATAAACAGAACCCTGAGGGATCAGACTGAGTTGCACACATTCCCAAGTATATCTTACAAACTAGTACATTATCAAATAAGGATGGGGAGCAATTGAATCCTGTTACGTAACAAACAAATAAGAGTATCTTCACATTTGGATAACAAGCAAAATGTTTTCTAGCAATACAAAGGGAGAATTTTAAGCAATGTGTTACAAGCCACATGGCTTCACCAGTCTCTCTGAACCAACAACAACTACTGTCTCTTTCAGCAACTATAGTAAATGCAGTTTACTTTTCTGCAAGAGGAAGAACTCCCTGCTAGCCTAAAATTTGACTTCTGCTTCCACTGTATCCAGAAAAGAGATAAAAGAACTATTTGCCTAGTGAGTCAGACACAGTTACTATCTTCCATAGGGTACTAAAAGCACCTGTTAAGCAGTCAATAAAATTATCTGTGTCTTCTTCACAAAATGTTGTTTCATCACATCACCCTCCATGACTACTAGTTGCATACAGCAGGATACAACTGCTGTAAATTTTTGTTTGTTTGTTTGATTTGTTTTAATTTCTGCATCAGGAAGTGATTGAAAACAGAAAATGTTTCATATATATTTTACAGAAATCTATGAATTTACAGGTAAGTTTACTCAGTGGAGCAGGACTATGGTGTGGGAGGAACATCCAGGTTTCATTCTCAGCTCTGTCACTGACTCATTGCAGAAGCCTGGTGAAATCACGTGTCCTTCTAAACAAAATGGGGATAATAATCATTCTTACCAAACAGATGTGCAGTAAGACTTCCTTAACTAATGTCAGTAAGTACTTCGAAATCCCAAGAAGAAAGACAAAGTGCATCATACGAATCCATAAAACATACAATAATGTATCTATGGAATAATACATTTAACACTTCTTAACCATTAATGCTGTGCTTGTGAAAGGCAAACTACTGCCATACCTTTCTAAATAGACTTGCATACGCGGAGTCAGAAGCCAGTAAAAGCTAGGGACTCAGGGCCTCCAAACCTTCTGTCACCTCACTGAGGTGGAATCATTCAAACACTACCAGTATCAAACAACACTGCCTGGAGACAAACATGCAGGTCATGTACAAAAACAACTCTATGACTAGAAAAAACAAATAAGCCTGTTTTCTATATGCTTACTCATTTGCAACCTGATCTTCAGGTTGCGCTCCAGCAGAACTGCTCTGCATTCCTTCTAAAGACTGAAAAGATAGAAAGGGTAGGAATAATCCATGATGACCAGTCCAGGTAACAAATATAAATCTAAAATAATACAAAGTAATGGCAAAAAGTAGACCATCTTTAACACTGAAAGCTTACCATAAATGCAGCCATTAATTAGCATGACCTTCTCTTCTGTCTTTACAGAGAAAAAATGGAATAGTTATTAATCACTCATTCTACTTGAAGCAGATGCATGAGAGGCTATCACTCTAAATTGCCTTCAATTTTGTGCCTGCTCTCCCTCCTCCCTTCACATGACTATGGCATGGATGTTTATTTTGAAACATGTTTTTTGCTCATTATTTTAAATGTAATGAGGTTTTGCTGTTGAGTTTAGAGATGCAACTTCAATTTTCTCTTCATGGTTGAATCAAGAAAGTTGGCATTATATACTACTCAGTTTAAAGAGCATTTTGTGCTGGAGATTTCTTCAAACTCTTTGTACCAGAATCAGGCCCAGATGCCTTCTAAAAAGGAGAATTCACATGAATCAAGCGACTAAAAGAAGTGCCCTTAACTCTTGCTTACTCAAATCAAAGGATCCAAATCACTACTGCCTTTAACATCCACATAACCACTTCTCCAGCTGATCACTTTCCTAAAAGCATCCTCAGAATATCCTGAAGTTTCTTCAGTGAAGTGGAAATCAAGCCACATGTTACTAGAAGAAGCTGGCAAGTATATACTGATGGAGTTATATACTGCAGGAGTTCTCTCTTTTGGAATGCATGCACTGGGTGCCCATGCCCAGGCACTGGCAGCTGGGGGGGCTGCAGGGGCCTCGGTGAGGAGAGGCTGGGGTGGCCCCGTGCCGGACACAACCCACCACAATGATGAAAAAGAAGAGGCCACCACAATGATGAAAAAGAAGAGGCAAAAAAACCTTCATGCATCAACTCATCAGGAGTTCTGCTTATGCGGGCCTTCAAGAATTGGCCTGAATTGAAGATGCAGCCTATGGGTAAGCCCTGCAGGTCAGAGCACAACCTCTACTACCCTCGTTGCTAGCCTTCCAGAAAAAGGAACTGTGTGAGCTTCAGGTACGGGGAGAGAAGAACTAACCAGTTATTCATTGCCTTTTGTGCAGAGATTGCTAATGCCTTGCATCTGGTTGGCATGAAGACACATCGTGTTTTAAATTACCCTTACATGGCTATTAGTGAGTTCTATCAACTGTTATGTTCTTTAAATCACTTCCCCATCTCATCAACTTAATAACAGATGTTCACCTCTGGGTTTGCTATTAAAGTGTTAAATTTCCCTGGATGCTCCCCACCATCTTCATGATTGGCTTTCATTTGGCATATACCCTGAGCAGGTATTCTTGAGACAGTACAAAGATAACCCAGTGTATTTGGCCCCACATGAATAACCCTTTGAAATAAGTATCTGCTTTACCCAGGAACACCTTTGGGAAAACTCTAAAAATGAACAGCAGAACTATTGACAATATAGCAAGTACTATGGCTGTGAGAGACAAAGGATAAACCTAAGGCTTCCAGAGCAGACATACCTTTTAGTTAGGAACTTTGCATTTTAAAGCATTCAGTCACCTACACTCACAAAAATACCACAGGCACCATGTAAAAAAGGCAAAAGTAAAAGGGTTTTTCTTATATTAATAGCATTCATGCAGGACTTTGAAGAAAGGGTTCATTATAAATCACTGAGTTCAGACAGCAGACAAATCCATAAAGCAGTTGGGTAAGGTAAAAGCAGAAGCTAGGTTAAACCTTAGACAGACAGATGCTACTCACAAATTACAATAAAAATCAAGAGCTTTATAACATTTTTTAACACTTCGATCATCTCGACAATCTTTTGATGTTTGAATTGGAGCACTAAGCACTAATTATATGCTTACCTTTAAAAATTGTAAGAGGCAGAATTAGTGATGAAATCAGATTATTACCTAGTTTTGTCACTATTAGACCACAAAGAATAAGCTCTTACAGAATTCTTTCATAACATAAGCTGTCCAAATTCCTGGTTTATTCATGTTGCACTTTCTTTTTGGTTGTTAAAGTTCCAGTTCATGTTTCTTGAACATAAACACTACACTGACACAAAAAGATAGAAGTTTAAAATGTATTTTAAGTATTTCACAATATACATAAATTGTTTGTTATTCATGAGGGAAATAATATGGTTTGTTTCTTACATTTCTCTCCTTCACTTTTAAATGTGTGCGGTAATTTTAAGAGACACAGAACACAGAGTAGGATGTTGTGATAATTCCCCTGAAGTATTTACTTGATGTTTGTATTATTTATGAAATAGTAACCTATTATCAATCCAATAATGATGGATAGGGATAGCTAAATGTTCCTGTGGGTCTTCACAAGCCTTCTTCCATAAAGTAGGTTTGATGGGTCTATTAAAAAAAAAAAAAACAAAAAAACCCCCAACTGTACTTCTTCCCATGCACACTTGTACTGAATTACAGCAACAGGATTCATGCACATGAGAAAAGATTTACCACTTATCTGAAAAAGATATACTGCGCTGACCCATTATGAAAGAAAACCTTTTCAGCTCTGAAGTTATTTCAATAAATTAAGAAATTCTGATAATAGGAACAACGTGGACCTTTAAAAGCGCTGCAGCTCACGGGCATGCATTACTCTTCCTAGTTAATACCATCAATTAGACTTTCAATTAATGTTGCAAATAAAAACAAAATACGTAGTGCTACATGCCTCAAACCTGTATTTTTCTAAGAACCATGACAGCTATGAAAACTCTGTCCTTTTGGCAATTATTACACATCACAAACAAGAGATCATTTTTATCCTCAAGGCAAATTTGATGCCAAGGACAGTTCCATTTTGCTTACTTGTGAATTTTAGTTTTGAAGAGGCAGTCGTCCACAAATGATAAGCTTACAAAAAGCTAAATTGTAGTATATTACTGAGGACAAAAACAGGATCAATGACAAGGAATTAAAGAGGTACTGTCATTCATCAGCATTTAATAAAGAACATTTCTGCACTCAGTATTAAATCAACCAAGCTATCACACATATGAAATTATTATAATATGCAAGCCTGGACAGACACCAGGAGAATCCCTTCATAGATATGGAAAATAAATGAATGTTACCTTTTAATTCTGTAGGTTTATTATCAAAATTTCTTATTTACCTCGCTCCCTTCATTTCCCACTCTGCCTTCTCATTGTGGTTTTTTTAAGCCTCCCCAGTTCTTCCTTCCTCAGTCAGTTGCCTGGGAAATCCTACAGCATTCAATCTAACTTCTACAAAGAACCAGTACATAGAGCTACAAAGTAGGCAAACTAGGCTGGTCCAAACCCAAAAATAAAAGCAGTGCAAGTGAATGCTTTGCTCCAGAGACCTTTCCTTGTGTACAGAAGACCTCTCTCCCTTACAGAATAAAATGCATGTATTATTATTAATTTCTCCTAAGGGATTACATGACATTTTATCTTTCAAACAGTAATTTCTTGTAAATGAGGGCACCAAAAACTAATCATGGCATTATAACCTCTCCAGAACTACAAATCCACGACCTCCAGCTCCTGAAAGTAAATGGAAAAATTAATCTCTGATTTTGGTTTTGATTATTGTGGCTAAATAATTTCTCCCATTTAAAAAAAATAAAATCCACAAACCCTGTTCAAACAGTAATGCGCGTCAAGATTCTTTTCTAACACTCATTCTTTGGTATTGTTCAAGAAAAGGGTTAGAAAAGGCCATCCTAGATCAGATTCCAGATCCATGCAGTCCAGGCAAAAGTGGCTTTCAGTTGCTTAAGAACAAGGCACAAGAAAACCACAGTAAATTCCTGTAGCATAATCTTGAGTCTCCTACAGGGCCTGCAATAAGGTATGATAAATACTAACAAAACACCAAAGCACACAGGGCTTAACATCCCCTCCAATTCACCTACAGTCCAGTTCCATCCACACATTGCAGTGTATAACTCAGTCATATTAGGGAAAAATTGCTGTTACTTAGTTACAGGAAATCAGAGCTGAGAAAATATCCTTTTCAATAGGAGCACAATCTCTTACATGCTCTTAAATAAAATGACATTAAAAATCAACAACATTGTTTGTCTAAACGTGCTGGTAACTTTTTACTTAACAGACTAAATTTTAGTTATACAAACCAGAACATGGGGAGAGAGGGACAAAGAAGACACATCAGAATGTGGCTAAAAGGTGGGGTAAGGGAGAAGGAGAAGGAGAGTTCTCCTTTGTGCTCCCTCAAATGCTGCATCACTCTGCTGTGTCCAATTGCATAGCTGGACTGACAGCTCTGAGAAGCGTTCAGTGCCTCATTCAATGAGGCTGATGCTCAGGACCTGGCCAGCAGCTCTTCCTGCAGATCATAAATAGGAAATGCTCCAGTTGTTCAGTGTCACTTTTAGTGTCACACACTTGTTGCATCGATGTTAACAGTCATGTTTAATGACATGTGGGTGTTTATTTATTTATTTGCAGTACATAAATGTTATGTTTACAGTAATGTTACTGCTCTCTGCTTAGAGCAGTTTTTCACAAAGAATCAATAAAACCACCTGAGCCCTGTAGACACAAGTGTGTTACACCATTGGTGTCAGCAGTACAATGACCTCATTTGATATTTAATTCTTTTAGCTCTTATCATCACAGACAGCTTTTCTTCCTGTCTTGTTCTGTTTTCTAAATTGTTCTGTCTTACTTTAAGACAATTTCCATGATCCATATATCAAGAAAAAACATCTATCATTAGATCATAGAAATATCAGCAGCTTGGAGTTCTTTATGCTTCATTTCCTTTTAAAAGTATTTACTGAAATTAAATTGAAATTTTCCAAAAGGAAAGCTAGAAAGGCTGCAAGCTAAGCATAAGGTTTATGGCTTATGATAATTAGTACCTACCAATATCAAAGCTGGCAAAATTCTCATTTGCGTCTAATGGCTGGGGTTGATACCTACTAAGAAGTCACTGAGCAGGGTTGCTTTACTCTGACTGCATAAGATACTTCACCTTTTGGAACTATGAAAAAAAAGGTGTGACCCACCAATGTTGTAGGAAATAAGCTTAAGTCCATTTGAGCCATCAGAGCTATGACAGTTGGTATGACATGAAGGATCTACACTTCCTTCCACAACCCCTCTCCCTTATCAAGGGTGTTTATACAGGATGTTACCCTGAAGTTTATAAAATCCATGTTTGCATTTCCTCCCTGATAGGAATCCTCAAGAAAAGACTGTCACAGCTGCTGCTCCCTACCACTCATCACTGGCAAGGTACCACAGAGCACATGTAAGACAGGTACTGGATTATAGCTGACAGTGCAAGAAAAGATCTTCTTCTATTGTAAATCTTTGTGTTTCATCCCTTTATTTTTTTGGGTCACCCACTTGTTGCATCCCGAAACAATTCAGGACTGAGCTTGCCAGAGTGACAGCTCTCCTCTCATTCTGCGACTGTAAAGCACATTAAGTGGAAGAGGTCCAGATCCTGAGAGCTCATCTATGCACATTATTAACAGAAACAGGTGCCTTAATGACAGGTTTCCTCTAAACTACAAAAGCATTAGCTATACCCATCTGCCCTACCAAAACAGAACACAAAACTGCTGTACAGTTGCTTCTTTGTTCTCATCCTAATTCATCCAGCAGCCAATAACCATGATAGCACAGCAGTGTTAACTTTACCCACTTAATCTTCAAATAAACCAAAGCTACCAAATCACAGGGAATATATGGTACATACATTTGTACAGATGATTTAAGATTGTTCAGCAACAGAGAACCCTTCCAGCAATGAAACATTTGTAGTTTGGGTATAGCCAGTAGGTAAGCAGGCAGTCATTGGGGGAATAGACAAACTGACTATAGCCACCAAGATTTATGACAGTAGTAATTTTTAAAAAAATTAATACAAAGTCTTTACTATGAGTAGCATGTAGGCAAACAATCAGTTAATTTCAAGTGAAACAAAAGAAAGCCTGTTTTTAGAAGATCAATACTTCTCCCTCCTCCCTTATACAACATTTAATTAAGAGAAGCAATACAACAGATAACATGTTGCACAGGATTCTGCAGAGTCTGAGGCAGAAAGATTTCCTGTGATTTACTTGAGAACACACAGCATGTCAAATGTCAGAACCACAAACAAGACCCAGCCTCCAAGGCCCATATCCTGGCCAGGAGACCAAAATAAGATTTACTTTCTTCAGAGCACAGAGCTGGTCCATCAACAGTGGAGTGCTTAAAGCGCATCGGATAGTGTGTAAATATGTTTTAGACAACAACAGTGTGACATTGTATGCGAAGTAGGACCAAAAGGTGATGCTGGTTCAGAAAAAGCTTGAGGAGCTATTATTCTATGAGTGGATACATTGCTGTCACTTACAAAAGTGCTCCTTTTGCAAAACAGCAACCTAATGAATTACCATGTATTAAAAATTGATCATCCCTACATAGCATTTTTTAAGCTTCTGTATTGATTTATGTTTTCATTTGGCATAATGTATTAGAGCCCAATTAAGATCCGTAGGAGGTGAAGGGGTGGGGGGACAGCTGAAAGGTTTTCTATGTTCGTTCTATGCTCTGGTCATTTTGAAACTAAAATGAACAAAACTACCAGGAAAACAGAAGAGATCCTAGCACACTGCATTTAATATTCATTTGATCATTACCTGGCATGTCAGAGTGTTTAAATCTAACCCCTCCCCTCTTCTACCCTGCAGGAAAGGCAGACAGTGCAGACTGCAAAGCATTTCAGGGAAATAAGACAATTGGCCTGACAACTGAGGGCACAAATCTTGTGCCAGAACAAGCCATCCACAAGATTTCTACAGTCATTGTACATAAAAAAACCTGATCAGACTGTTGGCTTCAGACAGAGCCTTATGTCAGGCCCAGTATGACACAAGCACATTTTCCCAAACTACTTAAAGGTTATGTAATAGAGATCTGCAGAGCATTAGCAGTCACATGACACATCCCACTAAGATTTCAAACTGCCACCTACAAAATTTAATTAGCAACCAGTAAACAAGAGAGAAAGGAAGAAATACACTCCTGGAATTGACAGAGAATATTCTTCATGTTCTAAACTATACGCATAGTTGGGGGTAAGGAAGTGGGGAGAACAGAAATGAGGATTTAATAAGAGGGAAAATGCAGTAAAAAGGGGACAGATTCAACCATGTATTGCTTGTTATAATGACAACTGTGAGCTTCATCCAGCTGAATTCTAAGCACCATCAACTCTACCTGTCTTCAGTAAGAGTTTAGCCTATTACCACACTCCCAGAGATACTGTGCTGAGCTATCCCTCCTGGTGTAAACTGGCACAGATCTAGAAAAGCTCCTGCTGATTAACATCAGAGAAGATTTTTAAGTGAGTTGGACAATGTACTTAGATGCACTTTCCATGTTGGTGAAAAGGCACCATTATATTCCATACAGGAGTAAAAAAGTAACACTTTTCAACCATATGAGAAGGAAGTACAGAAATACTCAGTAGGAGCTGAAATGGTTAAGCCCCAGAATAAATTCCTGATGTTAGATTAATTTAGTCTTGATTTAGGATTTTTCTAAGCCAACCCTAAACAAGTTAACCTGGCTCAAAAAGGGCTTATTTTCCTTCCAAAATTGCAAAGAGGGTTATTATTACCATTTTTTTCCCCACACATTCAGTGTAAAAACTTAAGTGAAGCTGTCTATAAAAATTATTTATGCTCCTCAGCAAAAAAACCCCAACACCAGTCTAGTCCCAGTGGAGGTGGAATGTGGAGGGAAAGGTGCATATGCTGACTTCCCATCAGCCCACTGTGCTCGGATCAGGCCTTAAGGAAGGTATCACACTGAAGAGCTTGCTAAAGGATGATCTTTAAAGAAAAAATGGAAGATGGTTTCTAACGGTCGTTAGATGACTGTGCCATACTATTATGTTCACAATGCCTTCCCCTTGATTCTTCACGGTAATACCATACACTGCTGCTGCTCGCTAATCAACACCAAACATCTGGCACAGTAATACTTACTGGCTTAGAAACCAAGTGTAACACTGTTTGTTACAGAGAAAATATAAAACTTTATGACAATTAAAAAAAAAAGTCAGACCTACAGTCCCACTTCCTCTGTCCTGACTTTTGCACCATAAATGTTTCTACCAAGCCGCTGCCACCATCAGGAAGACTAGGCTCTTCACTCCAAACTGAACATAGCCATGAACACAACAGAAAGTTTAACAAATCAAATGATATTCCAAAAGGCTTGGAATCAGTTCAGATTCTTCTGACACTCGGACACTATTTTTCTATAGGTCAACAACATAAAATGCAGACTGTCAAGTGATTTATAAGTAGCATCTAGAAGCCTCCATTGGGATTTAGCATCCTGATGGAGAAAACGGTCTTTGGTCTGAAGATCTCATTTTCTAAGCAGCTAAAATAAGTAGAAGGTAGTGGAAAGGGTTCATTGTTACCCCTAGTTACAGAAAGAGAACAGAGTCCACGAGATACTAAATGCTTTGCCCAGGCCATTCACAGAATCTGTGGCAGAGCTGGAAGTGCTATGTCACAAGCACAGGCCAAAGTGTTGAGCCACAAGCATAAAGGCCACTAGTTTCCTCACCAAAATGCCAACCACAGGTGGCTTTACAACCATACCTTACACAATGAACATGATTCCCACGTTATTTAACAGGATGGTTACAGACAGCAAAGAAACCCTCAAGGACCACATTCAAAATTCAGTGTCAATCAGCTGCTCCGGGAGATCATTAACTGTTGTCCCAGGGTAATGTTATCACTGCCATTTCCCAAGAGCCCACTCTGTGCAAATAAGCCTGACAAAAGCCCTCTTTTTCACTGGTGAACAGAAACTGATTTCATGACACATAGCTCCGAAGAAGTTGCATTTTTCCAGCACTGTGGCTACATTCCAATTCCATTTTTAATCATGATATTTGTATATATTTTTCAATTCTAACAGCAATGTGTAAATGCTACTGTCAGCAATGCTTCATGACAGTTTTCACCTATGGTGGACAGTGAGCTTAGAACATCAACAGTCAGCTACTCTGACATATTTAGTAGTAACAACGAGGGCCTATAACAATTTCAGTTAAATGAAAACCAGCCTTGACTCTCAAACCATACTTCATTCAACATAAATATTGAAAGGACAGGACAGTGATGCATGACCAACTAGCTTATTTTTTCAGAATAAAGTCAGCGTGATTTTGGACATTTGATTTTGATATGTGCTGGGTCATTTGACACACATAAAGGAAAAACCCTTTTACCAGAAGATACTAATTATCTAGTGATTGCAGGCATCTTATTTCTACTCCTGGCAATCCAGAAAGGCTCAGACTTTTGTAATAAGCTATTACCAGAATGAACACTGCTGTGCTTATACATTCATTTCATACTCAGTATCACGGACCTATCTAAACTACAATGAGTATGCACATCTAACATACCTAAAATAGAAAGAGCTGACATTGAGATACCTATTTTCTATATATGCAAAAGTATGTACCTAGCTGGCATCAGTATGAGAATGGCCACGTATAGAGATGCTTAAGATTTCTAAGCTTGTAACTGTCAGTTAACTCAAGTACCATGTACCACCTATTCAGATCATTTTCATGTAGAAATCTGTGACACTGCACTGTCCCATTTTGTTCCATCTCACTTTTCCAGCCCCTAAAGCCCATGTGCCATTTTAAAGCTGTAATTTGGTTATAATTCTAGAAAATTCAACACATTAAATTTCTCAAAAAGGTGCTCCAAGTACACCCAAATATATAAAGTTGTAGGTATTAACACTGCACCTCTGTTCACTGCCTCTAGTATACAGTCACACTGTTTGTTAGCAGGCTGGAACCCATTCCTATATATAGCTCTACAAAAAAAAAAAATCACTCCAGTTTGCAGGCAACATGACCACTTCTATAATTTCATTTAGAATAGGTCTTTTTCCTATGAAAAATAAAGTAGTATGCACAAAGCCACTGTTCAGGACCACCAAATCCTTTAAGAAAAAATAACAGAGTCACCTAAAAAAGATCCAATACCCTCCTTTAAGGTACTAGAAGTAATGCACATGTATTTCAAAGGATGTCTACAGTGGTGAATCCTGGCTGCAGTCTGTAAGATTTGATCTGAATTGCCTTCCTCATTTGTCAGCTGGGTAGACTTGAAAGCACTCCTCTAATAAAAATGTAACACCTCCTGATCAAAAAAGCTGAAATATAAAGTGACTACAGTAACTTTTGTATCGCTTCATGTATACTGCTATTTTTTATTGTATTGAATTTATGGAGATGCTTTAATTTACACTGCACCGCTTGGTCTGTGTTTTAATATTTCATCCTGTTTTCTTAAAGAAGCTCTTCTATCTTGCTAAGCAATAGTCCTTATTTGTATTTTGATGCTGGCAATCATAGTATTCTTTTCCTGTCTCAGCATACTTGATGAAATTCTTAATGTTAAGACCAATGGCTTTCATTTGAGGTATTTCTTCAAAATATATCCAATCACTTAAGGAGCAGGCTCTGTATTTACTAGATGCAGTGACAAGACTCATTAATAAGTTATTCTGCTGAGTTATTTTATATATAAACTCTGCATCACTACCTGCACTGGACAAAAAAGCCCAGTCAGTGTTTTACCACTAAAATGGTAGACAGCAGTAGCTTAAAAAGAGAAATCAAAGCCTTTGAATACACTTGTATTTTCCTCAGTTAAAATTGTACTAAGACCATGTACAACTGTAATGTCGACCATCACATCACTCTTGGAAAGGCATACCTTCTCTGCCCAACACTATAGGCAATAGCCAATTTTGAAAAGAGGTTAATAAAAAAACCTGCACTATACCTTATAATACTGAGCACAGCATACTGGTGCGTGCTAACTAATTAACTGGTATTTCTATGCACATGCTATAATAAAATGTTATTATTCTCTTCTACATACTCATATACATAACATACTTCCCACAAATACTGCTATGTATAGCGTGTCCATATATATATATAGCTGCAGAAGATCTCTCCCTTCTACCAAAAAAGGATGAGATATTTACTTGAAATTGGTCTAATTTAGCATTAGATGCCAGACAAATACCACATGTAATTTCATTAACAGTATCTGTATGGAAGAGTAATCACACTGACGACTTTGCCATGTCATGACAATTTACATCTGCAAAGCAAACAGATACTGTGAATATGCACCATGCTTGGGGGCTCGGGGTGGGGGGGGCAGGCAGGGAGCTGCTAGCCAGTATGATTACTAACTTTACCCACAGACACTAATACAGAGAAGAAACATGGCACCATCAAACCTGTCGATATAGTATTTATTTTATTGGTAACCTTAAAAGTGACTGGAAAAGGACATCAGATTAAACATCAATAGGAGGGAGGATGGAATAATCTAGCAAGAGTTTAATCCCTTTACCTAGTACTTGTGCACAATACTAACACACTTGATCATTCTAAGCAGCACCTAGAAGAAAAGACCCAGTGAAGGGCATCATCAAATTGCAGCAGAATAATAAAGTTTGTCTGCCTCCCGTAAGAGTTACTGCTGCATTACTGCTAACTAAAAAGAGGATTCTCCCACACACACACCTACAAATCTTCAGCCCTCCCACCCTCATTTGGCCCGTAAAGCATTTAACAGAAATAGCTATTTTTAGAAAGGGTGAAATCTCAGCATACCTTCAAATCAAGTGCTTCCGATGTTCAGCAAGATCATTGCCGAAAGAGAACTGCAGTCTACTGTGTCAAATTACAACCTTGTAGAGAAAGGCAGCAGCGTCGGCAGCAGCAGCATTGGTGTGTTTGCACTGCTAGTATTCAGGCTAGAAATGATTCATTAGTCGTCTGCAGGGAGGCAGGGTGAAAAAGAGAGAGCAAGCATCATCGGCCATGCAGCAGCTGCCAGAGCCTATGAAGCAGCAGTGCTCGCACACACATACGCACACAAAGATGGCTTTCCCTATTTGCCAGTTTCTCTTTCACATAGTATTAACCCCGACACAGCAGCAGAGAGCACGGACAGGAGCTGACATGCAGCAAGTGGGATTGCAGCAAGGATGTGTTTCAGTGAGGGGGGGTGAGAGGGGAGGCGGGTGTTGGGAGATTTTATTTTACCTCCAAGTAATGCTATCACAGGATCTTCTCAGTAGGTCATCTGTGGCCTACTGGCACGAACCAATGAACTGTAAATGTGAGCTGCAATTTTTTTTTTTTCACTCTCAAGCCTGCCCAATGGAAGGCTTAGAAACTCAAATGCAGAAGGGTATTAAGACAGATTACCTGGAGCATCCTAACCATTCTGTCTTTCCTCTTCTCGAGAAAATTGTGTGCAATATATGCACACAAAACTTTTAAGTATGCAACGACCATCTCCCCAGCAGCTAGAAGGAGACGCTGTAAGGAGATACAGGGCAAGATTTTAAATACATAATTTTTTTAAAAAAATTCTATTTTTAATCTCCTCCCCACCCCCCTTTTTTTCCTCTTTCTTTCCCCC
>JANZLQ010000092.1:19598082-19618174 GCA_026212715.1 Elanus axillaris
GCTTCCAGCAGCTTCTCACAGAAGCCACCCCTGTAACCCCCCCAATACCAAAACCTTGCCACAGAAACCCAATACAACATAAGACGTCTTTCCATATACGATAGGGCTCTATGAAATGTCATTTTAACTATGCAACCTTTCACAGGTCATAATGAATTTCATGTTCTTTCCGGTCTTTCTGAATTACATGAAACAATTATTTAAAATACATCCTAAAAGGTGAATTTTCCTCTCAGTACCCTTAGTATGAAAAATAAATCTTGCAGTGCGTTGTTTCAATAAAACAAGCCAAAATGATTATAAAGCTTTCCCTTCCTAATTCTACTTTGTACAGTGAGATAGACTGAAAAAATAATAAAGGTGCTCACCTTGCTAGCTGCCAAAACACACACAGGGCCTCCTGTGGAGATAAAGGACAGCTGCCTCTGAAGCCACAACAGCTCTTTCTGAGATTGCTTCAGTAACTCCTCCATGTTGCCTGGCTTCTGCCCCATCAGCCCTTCCTGCATGACAGAAAATTTTCAGTTTCTGTTTTCCCAAATATATGGTGATTGTAACATATGATTTGTTATAGGTGAATTTCTAACTAAACAAGAACATCTGCTAGAGCAATGTATCAATATTAGTGCATGTGACTTTGTGTTTAATTTAATAACCCTCTGCTGCCTAAAAAGCAAGGTGTCCCTTCAAAGCATCAGCAGCACAACATCCTACACTTTGAGTGGCCTAATATTTCATGCTTAGTAAACATCCTCTGGCTATCAGTCAAGCCAGGTTAGGTTGAGGTAGAAAACATGGGCAATTCCAACCTTTGGGAACTGAAAGAAGTTCCTCTTCCATGATATGTTGCTGTAACAAAGGGCTCAGAAAAGCTGGTAGAAGACAAAATTAGTACAAGACAATGCTGAGAAGAGTTTGATGCCAGTATAGTAATTACAAAGTATAGGAATGTCACTCAGTAATCCAAAGTACAAGTTCATATCCTTAGTGAAAATCTTAACTTGTGGCTAAACCAGAAGCACTGTGAATTCAAACCCATACTCTCTTCTACATGTGCCAATTTACAAAATATTTAATATTGATAAATGATCTTTAGATGAAAACTGAGCAGAACAACTACTTTTTTCCTACTTGGTTTTAATGACTCTCTGCATAAACTATTTTCAGTGTAACTGTTTACCAGCACAGTTAGATATTAAGAACAGAGCTAGATTTTTACCAACCCTCAGGCATCCTAGCTGATTTTTTAGTTCTTTGCACTCCACTTGCAGCAGTTGGATCTCCAGATCTTTTATACTTTTGGATTGTTTGTTGATATTTTGCAGATGCTGGGCCATAACATTGACAAAGTGCATTTTCTGCTTTAGAGGATCTGTTCTGGTAATTGCTTTTGTGATGACAGCAGTGTTATTGGATGACAATGTCAATGAAGTTGAAGGGCTGACATCCTGGTAAAGAGAAAATACATTTTTCATGTCATTTTTGCTAAAGCTTTGTCTGAGGAAAAACGTATAATTCAAAGTCTTTCAAAAGTCATACTGCATACTGTTATTTGAAAATTTTCTTCTTCAGATCTTTCATTCAAACAGTAAGGGAGCGAGAGACAATCTCACTTGATCAATCACCAGTAAAGAGATAAGGATAACACCAAGAAATGAAAGGCAGGCCATTTCTTTTGGGTTTGTTTTTTTTTTTTCTTCATTCAGTGGATGCCAGCCAGCTATGATCACTCTGACTATATAGATATCAATGTATTTACCACTTGATGGCAACATAGTGCTGCTGCTTAGCCACTACTTCTGGTCCTTCACTCAGCATTGTATCACACAGCTAATTAAGAAGTTATTCTTACTACCTGCTGAATGTCCACCTCACTTGGAAGCTGTGCTCCAGCTACACCTGAAATGCTGTGTTCCAAAACACATGCTTGACCATGCTGCAAACGCATCATTGGGAATCAGCTGTTATGCAGCCAAACTTACTGTATAAGCGTGGTGGAAGAAGCTGAAGCTCTCTTCTGAGACTTGGCAGTTCACAGCTCTTTATGACCCAAGTCTTGCTTTACACCCAGTAGTTACCTTACTCCTTGACTTGTCCCAATGGGCTCTCTTGTGCAGTAAGATAGTCCACCACTTCAGCAATAGTATGAGAACCTAGCCCAGCAACACAGGTTGATTTGGCAAGATAATACTCTGTGTCATGAAATAAATTTAGTTTTGATTAGGAGGGTCCCTCTGTACTGTTAAAGCAAAAGATACCAGGTGCTTTAGTGTAAGAGCCTCACAGTCCTCTAGACTTTCACAGAAGTTCTGCTGCTGAATACAAAGCCATTTTACTAAAACAAAGGACATTCCTAGAAGTCAACCTGATTGTAACAGAAATTTCTTCTGGCTTTTTTTAACCCAAATAGTGTAGATATCTCTATATATATGGAAAATGCATTAAAAGTATTATTCTGTGCAGGAAATTAAGCTCTTTGGTTACCCCCATCAACTACCCAGATGCTGGTTTTTGTAACATTTAGCCACCTTTCTCAAAATGCATTATCACTGAGTAAAACCTTTCAAAAAACAGTGTCCTCTATGTTAATTCTACTCACCCAACAATGAATATACAAAGGCAGACCCATTTACAGCTCTTTTATTTTACAACTAAGCTCAAACTATGTCAGGAGACAAAAAAAAAAAAAGCTAACTTCTTATCACATGCTTGCAAGAATACCCCTGGTATTGCCACTTAAAACCAGCACATCATTTGAACAAGTTACTAATTTTTCAACATGGTCTATATGTAAGCTTGGTGTATCTTTAATATAGAAATAATAACTTGCCTCAATTTGTGTCAGACTCAGCTAAGAAAACTGACATTATAATTTAAGATTGTTCAGGACTCTACTTATAGCAGTTAAGCATTCTTTGGTTTCACTTTGCTTGAATTTTGTTCTTGTATTTCACACCTAATTTCAGAATTAGGTGAATGAATTTTCAGTTCATTATAGTTCATTATTCTGTGATGTGCAAGCCCCAAAGCCTATAAAGTACATTTTCTTATTTTCCTAATGAAAATTTTGCCCAGCTTTCTCTCCCCCCCCCTTTGGGCTAGAGAAACAAACACACTTAATGTCATAATTCTCAAAGCCACATTTTGATGAAGGCCCAGACACTGATAACAGGCAAAAAACCAAAATGAAACTTTCAACTGAACTGAACTACAGTTTCACAGTGAGAAGCTCCCTTTCTCTGAGTGTTTGTTCAGCCAGCCCATGACATGGCTCCTCCTCGGTGTTGAAGCTCAGTGAAGTTTATCCAAAACCCCAGCCCTGCCCAGTCCCTCAAGGGGACCAAGAAAGACCCTCCAAGGGCATAGCAGGTGCATCATTCCATCAACATGCAATAGTGTGATAAGAGGGTTAGAAGTCTGAGTAAGCAAAGTCATTATACTACAGTAAATATTACAAGCCATATTTTACATGTAAAATGGCAAACACTAATATTCAAATAATTAAAAAAAAAGGATTCTCTTAATTTTGAATTAGTAACCATTGGAAACGTCTAAGATGAGATCTGTCTGAGGTAGTATTAGCAAATAACAGCTGTATCTACTAACATCATTGTACCATCTATCTTTCAAAGTTTTTTTTTTTTTTTTTATTAGAAGTGTGAAAAATGAGAGGGATGTGAAGTCTAGATTTCAGGTCACTTAATGTGAACCTTGTAAACATAACTTTGCCAGATACACATCACCCAAACATACAAACATACCCAAACTTGGTGAATATTCAACAAAAATTTGAACATTAACTTTTAATATTATTTACATTTGTAATAAATGGAACAAAAATCCATGAACTTTGAATTAGTTCAGTAGGATAAAAATTTGATTTGAGATATCCCAATTTTTAAGCACCTCCTGACAGCTCTGGTACTTCACATAAAGGAAGACTAACATTTGCAGAAGCAGTGGAAGACCATATTTAAAAAAGAAAAAAAAAAGGATAATTTCTCAAATACTAAACAACCCAACAGATATATGTATTTCATAAAAATGTAAATATGTCTGCAAGTGAGTCATATCAGCAGATACTCGTATTTTAAGAGCAACCGGAAATACTACTATAGCTGTCAAATTATATATTCTAAGTTGGATGTTCAAACATTTATATTAATTCTTTCTGCTGTAGTGTGATGTGTTTACCTTGGCTGGCTGCCAGATGCCCACCCAGCTGCTCTTTTGCTCCCCCTCATCAACAGGTTGGGCAGAAGAAGATAAGATGAGAAAGCTCATGGTGTGAGAAAAGACAAGGAAATCACCTACCATTTGCCATCCTGGGCAAAACAGATTCAACTTGGGGAAATTTAATTTAATTGATTGCCAATTAAAAGAGGTCGGAGTAGCGATAAAGACAAAAATTAAAACACCACCTTCTCCCCCTGCTCTTCCCAGGCTCAACTTCACACTTTCACTCCCAACGGCTTTACCTTCCCCTTCAAGGAAAAATTTGCTCTGGCACAGGCGGCAGCGTGGACCTCTGCTCCCCGTGGTCTCCCCATTATGGTTGGAGGGGACACTCCGCCCTGGCGCCTGCAGAACTTCCTCCTCCTCCTCCCCCTGCTCGGCCCTGCGTCCTCACAGGGCTGTTTCTCACACTTTTTTCCTCACTCCGTGCAGCGTTTTGCCCTTTTTAAAATGTCTTTTCCCTGAGGTGCCACCAGCCTCGTTGTGGGGCTGTTGGCTGGAACTGGCTGTGTCCGGAGCGGGGCAGCCCTGGCCTCTCCTCACAGAGCCAGCCCTGCAGGCCTCCCGCCGCCAGCGCCTGGGCACAGACATCCACCTGGTACATACATTTAAACTATAGTCCAACAGTGCAGATGGATCATCAGAGTGTAACCTCTGCTGATGTGGTCCACGCTCTTCATCCCCTATAGCAAACTAGATCCCCAGCACAGCAACCAGTCTCTCAGGGTGGGGGAGTGGTACATAACGTAAATGAGATGCAGCTGTATAAAGCAGGTCAACGGGAAGTGACTTCTCATTTTTAAAGCAAAAAAGTCTCCAAATTTTGAATGAGGAAAACCTTACTGCCCCAAACTGGAATACTGGCAGATTCTTACAAACAGATCCTGACACTGACCTCAAATGAATAAATCTGGTGTTACTCTCCAGCAAATGCAATTTCCATGCTCTGAAACAATTCATTTTGTCATGAATGACAAGACCTAGAAAACCCGAATCAAACCATAGTGTGCTATATCTGCTAAATCTGCACATGAATATTGAACAGGCAAGTTTCTTCTATTAAGCATTAAACTGTCATTAAACTGTTGAGTAAACGGTACGGTAAAGTCTGAGAGTTGCCAAACACTTAAGTGGTTATTGATTTTTTTAAAGCAATTTTTATCATGTTTATATCAACTGAAGGGAGAAGCATTGAAAGCTCTGGAGAGCAAAACCATTAGTGAATAGAAAAGATGAATCACAGTAAACATCAGATAAAGTTCCCTATCACTAATGCTCCCTAATGTCATTGGAAAAGCAGTTTCTCAGTAGATAAACAGGGTGCTCTGTCTCAGTCACAAAAACATCCTTAGGTTATCCTCACTGCTTCCTTTTTCTATGGTAGTCTCAGACTCAGTCCTTTTTGGAAAGGTGTTGATCCCCCTCTTTCACAAGCCTCATGGGCAAACTCATATGCTGGAATAATGACAAAAGGAATTTAACATCAGTGTGTAATTTTTTTATCAGGTGATTACTTCAAATTGACCAATATTTTAAATTGGATATCTGACAATGAAAGCAGTAAATAACTGTAATTAGAAGAGTAAAAAAAAAAAAGATTTAAAAACCCATAGTGGTGTAATCCTGTAACTGGTTAACATTCATAGGGTAACTCCTAAAATTGCAAAGATTTAAGTCATTTGTGCTTGACCATAAAACCAAAACACACATATTGGGAAAGCAAAACGTGAGATAAATCTCAGCATGTCATGTGCTGGGGAGGGTGCAGACGGTTGTTTCAACCGGACACAGGCAGGCGACACTTCTGATTTGCGTCAGTGCTGTAACCACTGTTTCAGCCATTGGCAGTAAAGCCACTGGAAGATTTTAGAGCATGTAACACTGACCTTGGTCTTCTTAACATTTATTGAGCTAGTTTTCTGGTTGCTTCTGCCCTCAGATCTGCATTGTGGAGACTTCAGATTTTTTTTCTTGCTTTCTTGCTGCCCTTTTTGGACTGCAGAACAAAATTCATCAATAGCTTGTTAAAATATATTACAATACATCTAAAATGTCTTAGTGATTGTGTTGGTCTTAAATCAATTTGTTCTTGCGTGGTAAAGCACAAGTTTCAAAGTTTAGACTTGAAGCTCAAGAGGGTTAATGGAAGAAATTAGACATGGCATTCAGTCAACAGCAGAGGACATAACATCTCTGTGGCAGAGCCCACTTCCTAGTCCTGTGCCTGTGCAGTGCTTAGCAAGGTGTGAACTGTGCTCATGTTACAGAGCGGGACACTAGATACCACTGCAATCCAAATAAGTAATATTATTAGGGCAATTTGTTCCTCGTATGGCATTTTGTCTCTTTGTCAGTCTCAGGAAGAATCTCATACTGGGTCTATGTGGAAGATGGTTAAAACAATAGGGGTATAAGTAGCATGTAGTTAAATGGCAAATGGCATCAGATTACTCAGTCAAAAGAGGGCACATCCCTGGAATTAAGCAGAATAAAGAAGCACACAAAGAGGGACATTTTTCCTTCTGCTGTTACCCAATACAGAATGAGAGGGTACAGAATATATATGCAGTATTATTTTAAGTATGCTAGAGATTTTAGCACTGATTCCTTTTTAAATTTCAAGCTATTGCTGACATCACATGTCAGTTTTACAGTATACTACATTCAATGTAAGACAGTCTTGTCTCCTAGAACTTACAAACTTAAATAAACAACGTAAAGCAGCTAGGAAATTGGTCTCATACCACATTGCTCAGTTCAAGGTCATTCAGCAGTCTTAGGAAGGTTGATCCCTCTTTCCTCTGCTCATGGATGTTTAAGGGAAACTTCATAATGAAGTTTCCTGTTGTCCCTCCCTCTGTGTGCTGTCTATAAGCACGGGCAAAGCAGCTGTTTTTTTTTACTTTACATAACATTTAATCTTGGATAACCAAGACCGCTCCCAGAGGGTAAACAAAGGGACTGAGATCTCTGTTTTTCCAAACACCACTACCCTTATTTTCAGCCATTCTCTCCTGATGGTGAGTCAGGCTGTCTCTATTTGGCCAGCATGACTTGGCATTTTGTCCTATTTGAGGTGTGGCTTTCCTATTTGAGAAAAGTTGAACCTTGCAATACCAAGCAAGAAGCTGTATTTGGAAAAGGAAGTTTAGAGTCTATTCTTTTCTCTAATCAGCCCTCAAAATTATCTAATTACCCACCAGCAGAAGATGCTAGGAGTAAAAAGGAACAAAACAAACCAAATGGAAAGAAAAACTGAATTGGTTCTAATAAAGCAGAGAGCTGCTTGGAATTGAGAAGAAACCTCTTATGTAGCTATTCTGCAGTCACTGTCTGTGAACCAAAGGTGGCCATTAGAACGGCTTGTACTACAAACACCAACCATCTGTCACTGTTATAGCTGTAACGATTTTGCTATATGCCAGGGTGCTTGGGACAGGGGATATATGCAAAGAAACTTGCTACATGTGAAATAATAATCCAAAGTGTTTTGATGTGAATTAGACGTTTTAAAAAAAATATTGTCATTGCTGGAACCTGAATAAAATTATCTACATAAGCCCAGCTGGTACAGCAGACAGGTGTTTCTATTTCTTTAGTTCACCACTGTACCAGGATAATAAAACTAGATGAAAATAGAAATAAAACTCAATAAGCTCTTGGCTGGAACCTGAGCTGGCCCCAGGTGTGGATAAAGTCAGCACAGCTCATTGCGACTGATGATGGTGAAGGCAGAAGGGAAATACTGCTAATGCTAACAGGAGCAACCTCTGCAGCAGCAGCAGTTGGCACTGATGCCATAGACTACCACCCCTAAGAAAACCAAAAGTGAAGGCTTGCTCAAAGGGGCCTTCTATTTCCCAGCTGTGCTCACACCTTTTTTTCCCTTTCTGTTCCTATAGCCTCTCACCTCCCAAGAGTAGAGGAAGAAATGGGAACACCATTTTTCCTCCCAAGCTCTCATTTCCAAACCAGTGAGGTCTGTGAAACCTCACTGTCCTCTCCTAAAGCTATCAGATTTCTCTCAATCCCATTCATTTTAATAAGAATATTACATACGTATTCTTTTTTTTCCCCTTCAAATAACTACTATTTTACAGCAATTCAGTTCAGTGTTTATTTTGCTTCTATATGTTACTATATTGTGCTGTGGTACTATGTATATCAGTATGTAAGAACAGAACTTTTAAGGTTATAACAGATGGTAATGAAATAGTTCCCCTTTAAATTACAGAAAACATTTTCATGCAATTAAAATAACTTCAGATTTAATTTCCTAGTATTAAATGATAGGGAAGACAATGAGGGCACTTATATCTGTGTAGGGTAAAAACAATGCTCAATGGAAAACCAAGAAAAGCATCCTGGCCTACAGGTCTATGAGTCATTCTGCATAGCACATGCTTGCCTATAGCTTAGCAATGAACCAACTTAGATAAGAAAAAACATAGACAGCAAATTTATAATTAAAACCAACTCTTGTATATGGATATGTGAATCCAGGTGGATTACAGAGAAACAGAGACTTTGCCTTTATTTTCTTCAAGATAACAGAAATTACTATAAACTTCAAGTGATTTCTAGGGATTAAAAAAAAAAAAGAAAATATATCAGCTAAGTAACAATATATTTCAATACTTGCTGAATTTTATCATCCTGTGATTTTATCTCTTTTCTTTCTAAGACTGATTTGTTCCATGGTTTTATTTGCCTCATATTGGAAGGAAAATCAGACCCAAAAATACACTAGGGGAAACTGTATAAATGGGAACTCTGACAAAAGCCTTATAAATAGCTTCAAAGTCAAGTGAGTGCAAGTGTGCTCAGCTGTCATGCTTTGGGTCTGAGCAGAACATCAGAGCTTTTCTCCTAGCTTGTCCTGGCAGAGAGGGTGGGTGACCCTCCGGGGTGGATCAAGTCTTCAGGCACAGGGCAAGATTACTGTAACCTAAAATTAGCCTCCTAAATTCATACATAGGCTGTCAACTATCCAAGTTCATTTCAGAAATGCTGATGACACAGTATTCTGCTAAGCACTTTGAAAGCCTTTTGTAGAAACTTGTTGTAGTTCTTACAATGTTCTGAACCTAAATTTAGGTGAACTTTTTTTTTTTTTTAATTTTGCCATCACTAACTATTGAGGAACTGTGTAAATACATGGTAAGAAATAGCTTTATATTGTAGAAGCAGACTAATGTACTCTTGCATACATGCAAATTAATTACTACTACCACTTGGTAGGCAGCTTAGGAAGCAAAGACTTTTTACGTGGGGAATGAGAAAAGGAGATAGAATTATTTTAACAATGAATGCCTAAAATGTATGCATCGGAGATCATAACATCAGTTCACCACAAATTGCAATATCACAGTTGAAGACAGATCAGGCAAGCATTTTTTATAAACCATTATTATGATGCCTTGTAGCAAACCCAGGAGAGAGGCACACACTAAACTAGAATTCTTAATGTGAATTGTTTGTTGTGGGGATAAAAATATTTCCTCAACAGATGTGGAAGAAATAGGGACAGATTGAAAGAGCAACAGTGGCCTTCTGGGACTATGAGCTTGGTTTTCAAAAAACTGGAACTACAACTCACTTCAGACTTACCAGGACACCAAAACTTACCTGCTGTCAAAAGTTTCACAAGCTCTAGAGCAACTCTTAATTGATAGAATTGGCACCATGATCACAGCCACAGCATAACCAAAATATCCCATCTTTGAAGCCAAAGGAGGTGTGTAAATGTTATGACCTTATAGCTCACAAAGAAGCTACATTCTGGTTGTGCTTATCATCCATGTACTTTCTGCTTAAAAAAACATCTCTAATTTCTCACAGCTGTCTACCACATAGTAGGTTGGGTTTTTTTTAATTAATTAGTTTGTGTATTAGAGGCATATCCTACAACACAAAGCTTTTTATTAACAAGGCTTTACATAGTTCCTTTAATGGCAAGATTTTTAAAAAGGCTTATTTTAAACACTGGCTTGTAACTCCACCCCTCCAAAAAAACCCCAGTCAAGTCTTCAGACAAATTCTGGCATGTCCTGGGTTGGAAATGGTTACTCACCACTTTGTCTTCCTGTTATTCTTTAGTCAAGGGCTTATCCACTTTTGAAAATGATTGATTTGCCTTGGGGGAATCCGGTACAGAATAGCCATGATCCGGAATGCGGCTGATAGCCTTCTTCTGTAATAGACAGAAAAGTGGCTTGAGAGCTTTTAAACACTCTAGAGAGAAGCCTAAATCGGCTTACAGAACTTCTGCCTCTATTAAAAGTCACCCAGCACTGTTTCACTAGTTACAGCTTCAAGGTAACAGACATATTACTTGGACATTTCTTCTTTCTTTCTATATGCTTTGTTTTCCTCCTTCCCTTCCAAAACATTCATGGCCTGTCTTGCATCTTTAATTCAAGCCGTGGAGATGCTGGGTGGGTATTCTGACACGCCTGTAAAGAAAACGGCCTTTCCTTTTCTCCTCCCAGGGCTTTTCAAAAGACAACCAAGGTATTTAGTCACAGGAGAAATAAGCATAGCTCAAAGTGTCCCTTTTCATCTACGGACTTTTATTGCAGATGAGCAGTCAAAGTGCTTCTGAACCTTGGAAGCTAGTGCTTTTAGTAAGACAGCCTCCCAAATGTTTGGCAGGTATTGCAAGACAATAGGTCAAACTCCTTAAAAGCAGCAGCACTGTGCCTTTCCTTTTGAAGAGCAGGTAGGTTCCTGTCAATACGCAGAGATTCTCCTCCCAATAGCAACAGTGAAGTGTTTTGTGTCCAGTAACAATAGATTGTTCTTACTTTGGTATTTTTAACAGCTGAGTATAATGTCCATACAAGTAAGTATGTGCCAACTAAAAGCACAGTCATAGATAGAGTGAATCTTGCAGTTTCAGTAATTTTAGAAAGGAAGTAATTTTCGGCCCATGCAGAATTGGGACAGAGGTAAATAACATTTTCTTAGGTCAGCAATCTAAAATATCCACACCGGGTGAAACAAAATGTTGTGCATCAACACATAGCAACATTTTCTGGGGTTTTCTTCAACCACACTTAAAAATTAAAGGTAAATTTCTACTGAAAACATACACTTGATATTTCAAACCATTTCAGAATGGGGTAGTCTGATGGCTGCAAGTTTTGCCTTCAAAAGGAGGTGGTGCTTTCCACCTACCTTTCTGTTTTTTTCTGAACTGCAGGCACAAGGACCCAATTTGAGATGAAAAAGCCTGGAACAGATTTCAGGAAAAAATCTCTGTACAGAGAGAGCATCACGTTTCTCCTCACTGAAGAAAAGAGCTCAGGAGCAAAAAGAGTATGATATGCAGCCCCCAATCAGTTCAGATACATTTAGATGCTGAGAAGCTAGTATCTGGCTTTCGCTGCAGTGCATTCACAGACTGCCTAGCTTCAACAGCATTTTGCAAAAGCCTATTTAAAAAATCCACCAAAAAGCCATTGAAAGTATATCTGCAGACTACATGCAAAACAAAAACCCCAGTGAGTTTTGAAATTCAGTATTCTTTTACTGTGAAAACATATCCAAAAATAAAATGGAAAGTGCATGGTAAAACTGAAAGTTGAAAAAGAAGAAAGAAACAAGGTCTCTTTTCCTGGGAAAAAACCCATAATGGATATGCATTCCAGCAATTCCGTACAGAATCAATGATTCACTTTGAAAAGAAAAATCACTTCCCTTATCTAAAATCACAGGTCAGGCATCAAGCCACTGAGCTATGTATGTCCAGTTATGACCCTTATATTTAAGTAACAGCTAAAACCCACATTAAGAGAAGTTACTCTTGCAACATTTGTACAGAAGTATTCAATCTAAGCTTCCTGCCTCAGTTGAAGAGAGAAAACAATCAGAAGCATGACTGCTCCTACAGAGCATCATGCAGAGCCTTCTATCTAACATATTCTGGGTTGCCCAGCTGGGACTGCTAAGCTGGTGTCTACAGGATACAAATTACAGGATTCATACTGAAGATGCAAGTTCATTAATGCCTGTATTGCTTGTTTAATGATGGTGTCAATACCCTTACTGGCATTCATCTGCAGTCTGTACTTGTATTACACACTTCAGAAGAGCAAAAGATGTGCTTTCTGTGGTTAACAGAAGGAAAATATTTGGGCGGAATTAGGAGAATTAAATTAGAATTGTGCTTACTGGTAAAATAGATTAATGTACAAATTTTTCATCTCGGGAATCACAGGTTGAAGTCTACTTTGCATGTAGGCCTGAACCAAGTACCTTTGAAGCTAACAGGAGTATTGCTGTGAACGTCAATAACAGAGCCTGTAGAAGTTCCTCCTTCAGCAGGGAAGAAATCCTGCACAGAAACTAGATTGAAGCAGCTCATTTGTACACGTACAGGTATTTCAGAAGCTCACTTAGCTGTCTCTGTATTTATAACTACTTGTAGTCTTCCCCACTATTTAAATGCATTATTTTAAGATTTTATTTCATAGCAACCATGTGAAACCCAAGACAATAGTGCTTACTAAGACTTTTGAACTTTTAACTTCTACCATATTCTAGAATGGTCCCGTGTTATGTATTTTAAATATAATCTAGTAATATTAAAATATACTCCTCCTCATGCGGTCTACTTGCCTCAGAGAAACAGAAGGTAGGTAGGAGATTAGCCACCATTTGCAGCATCTCTTGAAGTCAGTGGAAAGATGCCGCTAGGAGTTGATTCTGAATAAATGGCCACCATACTGGAACAGAAACTCCAAGCCTTTAGGCCCTCTCTGAGATTAAGGCTTTTCTTATTGGTTTCTAATCACCAGGGTCTACATCATCAGCCACTGTAACCCGGATTAGCATCACTGCAGTCAGTGAAGCAATGCTTCATTGGTGAACCAAATGAAGATCTAGAGTGTGACAAAAAAAACGCACCTCCTCAAGGACTATATAATACTTCAGCATTGCTAATGATGCGCTTTAGAAAAATTGTCTATTTTAGCAGCAAGTTCACAGATGTGTAGGAAAATACTGGTGACATTTTTGTTAGCTACTAAAATGCTAATGATGCTATGAAATTCTTATACACAAATGAGTAAGGCTCTTTAAAAAAGAACAACCCAAACCCCTTACATTTGAAACAAAGTTATCATGAGTCCCCAAATGAAAATAAACTGTGAGTCAAACTTCACTTCCAGTAAGATAAATGCTAACAGAAAATTTACTAGATCAATTCCTATATGTTAATACTATAGAAGTGCTCCTATAAAGCCTTTAATAGGCTCAGCTTTATTTCACCCATAATTTATTTTGTTCTACATCAATTTGAAGCCTGAACCTAAAAGCCTCCTACTCCATCTTAAGTGAGCAGGTGATTCTTATGTGGCAAATGATACCCAGAATGAGGGCCCGTATTTGTGCATTAGACAGCTGTGACATTCTCCTAAACAAAAGTCTACAAAGTAAATATAGAGGAAATTGTACAGCAATACCCTGAATTATTGAAAGGCTAGCTATGCAGAACAAACATAATTAAAGGGTCTCATTATCTTCTAAATAATCATTGTAAATAATGCTTTAGATAATTACTTCATTAGTTCTCAAAACACTGGCTTTTATTCTCTTCTGAGATTCCATCCACTATCTCTACTCTGAATAAATTGCCAAAAGGGAAAACCAAAACCAGAGCAAGTATGTGAGCTGGAAATGCAATGTGTACTTGTTGTATGAACCGATTTAAACCCAGCATGTTTTGAAATGTCTTTTGCAAATTTTCAGGAGGTTAAAAGTGTTTGGGTTTTTTTTTTTTTTTAATGTATATTTTTTTTTCTTCAGGTTGCTTTCTCATGCAGTTAGATTCACGCGCTAGCAGCTATATTTAATCATTTAAAGATGGTTGACAGCAGTGTGGATAGAACCAAGATTAGTCTAAATCATGGATGACCGTCCTTAACTAAACACACATAATACCATTTTTCTTCACTTCAAGTAGTATGAGGTAGATTTAATAACAGAAGAGACTAAGCCTCTAAAAGCAACAGCCTAAACAAAAGGAAAGCCAAAGACCAAGAGAAGAAATGGGCAGGAAAATCTAAGACCTGCAATTAGATGGCTCAATAGCTAAGAAAGCCTGCATTTGGAAAAGTATCTTTTGAAAAAAAGAAGTGAGTACTGCCAGTAATTAAAGCAATGGCATGAAAAACTGGCAGATATTTTCCCAGTGAGGTCGCAAGTCAATCCGTAGCACTGCAGAAGACTGATGCTTACAAGTCGCAGTATTTTAAAAGGCCTTTCCCAAAAGTCCATTAAAGAAATGAAGTAGCAAGAGGAAAATGGTAAGTCTGAGAGCAAGACTAGCAGAGCAAGTTAGCAGTCATTCAATCCGTTAGATAGAAAAGGCACAGTAGACAAATCAGCAACATTTGAAACTGAGGAAAGAGAATTAATTTTCACAAAAGTGATTACTGAAATTTTGAAAAAGGAGACCAGCAGCAACTGCAAAGCCTAGAGAGAACTGAGACACATTTTGCAGAAAGCATACTTTTTTTTTTAAACTCAACTAATCATGTTAGAAGAAGGAAGCAAGTATTAAGTTCCTCTTCAAACAGGCAACCTTGAGATACTTAAATTATTTAAGTTAATGGACATGATATAGACGTTATTTGAGGCTAGAAAGCTAACATTACGTAAACGTGCATGGCTAGGCTGATATGTGCCCTGATACAATGCTGTGGTGTATCAAGATTGAAGTAATAAGCGTTAAATAAATTGTATTATTGCAAAATTCAGAAGGCTATGCTAAAGATGTTGCTAGGCATAAATCAATCACCACCAAAAAGACTAGAAAAAAATGCATCCCAGAAATTGGTTTCCAAACCCTAGAGTAATTGGTAAATTCGGGTTTTTTTAGGGGAAAAAAAAAAGTGAATAGTATAGGGGCAAGGAATCTCCTTTCTTTCACCAGTCTTCCAATTACTGTCAGAAGCTGAGAACTGCTAATTAGGCTACATGGAAAAAGAAAAGACCAAGTCCCGCGGAGCGTTCTGCGGCCTCGCCGTCAGTGCCACGGCAGCACCTGCACAGCCGTTTCCACAGGGCGGCGCACTGCGGGAGGCCCCGCCGGCCCCAGCCCGGGGCGGCGACCGGCGCTTGCGGCCTGCGCCTGCCCGCCCTCCCCTTCCCTCTTCCTCACGCCGTCGGCCACCTCATGGGGGACTGTGGTACTCCTGTCGCGAACGCGTAAGACACTGATGTTGGGAGCTTAATAGTTTTTGTTAAACCACATTCTAATGATTATGGTTTACAACTAAACCTGTAATGCTGTTACAGTTAGAACAAGAGGATTTGACTGCTAACTGCCCGTGGGCTTCCTTGCTTGTGGAGTAAAGGCTATTCCAATCAAAGCTGTCTGCCTGCAGATGCATCTTCATGTGGTACCTTCAGCTGTCAGTACTTCACAGCTTGAAATGTAATACACCAAGACAACCAACACCCCCCCCCTCCTTTGTATTCATCTAATCACAAAACTTGAATGCTTCAGTCAGGGCTGGAGCTTCGCTTAGATTTACAGCAACAATAAACTAAATTTTTAAGCAAGTTAGACTACCACTAATAAAGATGCATGATAACAAACCAATATTGAATTCAAATTGTTTTGAATTTTACTCACATGTGTACAAATTGTTCCTTTCTTTCAAACATAAGTAACACAATTCATTTCCATGCCAATAGGAGGCCCATTACAAAATGAGCTAAGCAGAATTATCCAGTATATATGGATTTAAACCTTGAAAATGTTTCCTTGCATCCCACACCTATGTAGATGACTGAATTTGCTCATTTTTGAAAATCTGACTTAGGTAGTTCACATTAGTAAACTTAATTTAAAAAAAAACCAACACCATCATCAGCGCTAATACTGCCTTCATTGGTTTGTATCCATTTCTTACTGATCTTTCCCATGCATTTTTCAGTGACTAAACTTTTCATTCAGAATTAATCAAAAAAAACCCCAAACAAAAATCCCCAAACCCCCAAAACCACCCAACCCCACAAAACAACCCTTGTACAAAGGCTTGGGGTTTTTGTGTTTGTGCTTTTTTGTTTGTTTAAATAAAATGACTATAGTAATAAGGTCATGTCTTGCTTCAGCAGATGTCAAAGGTCTTATGGTATTTGCTGTAAATGTAGAAGATAAAGCATTTTCTCCGTAGGTTTAACCTTCTCTCCCTCAAAACTTCCAAATCTTCTTACCAATGCAGATCTGCAAGATCTGTCAACTGACCATTCCCACACATAGCTGCAGCAGGGATGTTTCAGTGATGTACTTGTGCTGTTGCCTGTGACATGTTAGGAAAAAATGTAGTTAGATAAATAAGATGCACAGTAGGCATCAACCCAGGCAGGCCTGCTCTAGTACCCAACACAGTTTCAAGAGTACCATTTTCCAAACTACTCCCCTGCTCATCGAAAGTTTACCCGTTAACATAAAGCTCTCTGAGGCAAGAGACCTGCTTCTGTCGAGGCAGCTGCTGGGAATGAGATTTTTTTTTTTTGAGCTTCAAGCTGATTTTGCACAGGGTACTGTAGCTTAAATTGCTCACACTAAATACAGTCCAGGTATCAGATCTTTTCCGTAGATTCAGGTCCAGATTGCTAGCTGTGCTCAAATCAGAAATCCCAGGGAACACCCTGGAGGAATAAAATTGGAATTAATTGTGTCTTCTGAGAGCATTTCTACCCAGCTGAAATTTACAGCATAAAATATACAAGGTTGTGAGAGAGCTCTAAATGAAATTGTTTTGTCTGTCCCATTGCCAGCAAAGGATTTGCTTTCCACTTTCCCAATATAAAACCTATTGATACATCAGAAACAAAATGGGGTTTAGTCATACTTTTAAATGATAGCACCTTTCATGACCAGCACCTTGCTGTTTTAGAATGGTGACAGAACACAACTCAACCTGCCAAGTCAAGCAATATTCTAGCCAATGCACAGGACCTACATTGTGGCCAAATTCCTGGAGGTGTGTGTGAAGCGTACTACTGAAAAACCCTCATGAAAACCTCTGCAGAGAGAAATGCTGATTAAGATGATTAAACCAGTCCCGTAAAATTGTTCAGAAGATGAACTATGAAGCAAACTAGCATTATTCTGGGCCACTGAGTGAATGGGACTAATAGTAAAGGGTTTTATCCCTTTTGAATGCATCATTGATGGAGGATTACAACTAATGAGAGAAAAACCTCCTTCCTGCATCCATATGTTCCCACAGGACAGGGCACCTCTTATTCCCAAACTACTTCAGATATTGGAGTGCAAGTTTGCAATGGCAGTTTCTCTTCTTCTGTGGGAATCCTTTGTCACTTTTAATAAGGAACCAAACTTAGACCTAATTTACAGCAGTGGATGTAACTCATGACTGCAAAGGAGTATACACGGTCCAAAGTTTTAATATTAAAAGAACAAAACATGCAGAAAAGTGAAGTGTCACTACTAGTTCTTTCAGTTCAACTTTCTTCCCTGAGTCATTTATAAAGTGCAAGCAATGTTTTCCATGATAGAGTTGTGAATTTCTGTAAAGCACTTTGAAACCTGAGATTTTAAAGCTGTATTCATCAATTTGGACATCCACTACTTAACTATGCTTTAGATAAGAACTAGGCAATCCAACACTGCCAGATAGCTCTGAAAAAATAATAATAAAGTCACAGCTGTAGCTGAGTTATAGATCTTACAAAATCTTGCAGGTAATTTTCCTTCCTCTGGCTAAAATAATCTCAAAATACAGATGCCTTTCAAATAAAAGGTTTACAAAGTTTTACTGTCTAGGAAGATGGCAAAACATAAATGTCATTTAAAATTTTTGACAGCAACAGTAAACAGCATGACTTTTTAAAAGTTCCCTAGGAGTATTTCTTCTAACATTCTTTCATGCACACACACCAAAGGCAAAGACAGTCTCGTAAGCTGAAATGGGCACCCGAGTACAACTACTGTGCTCCACCACACAGATCCTGCGTGATCTCGGACAAGTCATTTCGGTAGTCTGGACGAACTAGGACTTAATCTTTAATTCTACACAGAAGCAGAACAGCTCTGTAATAGCTCTTGAAGAGTGATTCCACAGTGACCTACAAATGGGAGCCAAGTAAAGCCCTGAACAGGCTTTCAAATAATTGCAATTCCGTCACTTCAACTTAGCAATATCTGGCTAGACAAAGACGTATTTCAGGTAGTATGAAGAAACTACTGTCTGGTTATCTTTGTTGTGACATACCATAGCCAGTCACCCCCGGCTCCTTGTCTAAAGCTCATGTATTTTACATTTAGTCTAGAGTATGCCCTTCAAAATAACCACTTACATCCTTCAGTTAACAGAACTTTGTTCCAAAAACAGGCCACGGAAAAAAAATTCTGCTCAAGGCCAGGTTCTCTTCTTAGGAGTTTGTCAACTAGAAAAATGTTATTTTGTTTGATGGACTTCCTGTAGAGAAAAAATTTCCTTAATCCATAGAATATTAAGAGATACTGTTCTACTATACAGTCATGACAGAAAAAGTTCATTTAAAAAAAAATAAATTCATGCTTATATTTAAAAGATTCAGTTAATCAAAATCAAAGGTGTTTCACTCTCTGATGTAGAACAGTAAGAAAATCTGGTCTGATGCCACCAATGACACTGCTTTGAGCAGGCAGTTACATGAGATGACCTGCAGAGATCACTTCCAACCTGAGTAATTCTCTGGTTCTATGATATATAGATGTTCACCATAGGCTCATGTCACAATGCAGGAAAGGAGGAAGATTAAAAAAAGCAGCCAAAGATTTCTTTACAACAAGCTGTCATTATTATACACACATTAATTCTTGCATGCCTTCTCATCTACAAGCCTCCACACCTCATTTCAGAAATTTTAGATATAATTCCCTTAACAGATTTACCCTATGTTAGAAACATTGATGAAGATTATAGAATAGCGGACTCCAAAGAGTAAAAACCCTGTAACTACAGAAAGTTAACAGTTCTGTGCAATACCATCAAAGAACCTTATCAAGTATGTATTGAAGTTACCTCTCCATTTTCTGTAAGATTACATAAAAGGACTATGAATTGAGCTGTTACATAAACAGCACCTCTGCTGAGTCCATATTCATTCTGACATATTCTCTAAACTGAATTGCACTCTATGTTAGTTTAATGTTGTCCAGCTCAATTTACAGTACTGGCATGGGCTGACCCATTAGTCTTATGTTCTCTCTAACATACGGATATAGGAAATAAAACTTTGTCTGCAAAATGATCCTTGTCTTCTTCTGAGCCCACAAAGTCTGCTATATATTGTTAGCTATTTGTATCATAACTTAGCCATTTTCAAGAACTATTTACTCCTGAACATCAAAATCCTTCTTTCCCCATTTTGAAGTAAAATAGATTAAAATGCAGCCAGTAAAAGTAAACATTCTTTACAATACATAAACACAATTATTTTTAATTACTTACCATTTCTATATATTTCCCTTTGTAAAAACTTTTATTCCAGAAGTACTTTTGTTCTTCAGAACCTAGCTAGAAGTGCTTATAAAATGCTCTTTTTATTCCAAAATGCTCATTTGTAAGTGCTTTACTACTAGCAGAAGGACTTGGCATGTTTAACAGAGGCAGCTAAAAGAGGCTGCAAATGGCACTACATAACTGAGCAGCCAATTACTGTACATGACAGAAAAGACTGAGCTGATTCACAGGTGCAAAGGCTGACCCACTGACTGCAGTATGAGGAAAAATGCCATGGTTATTTTCAGAAGTTGCATACAAGCCACATGAATGCATCAAATAAAATTTAACATTGAGTAACCCAAGTCTTTAAACCTCTATTCAAC
>JANZLQ010000092.1:19618198-19642851 GCA_026212715.1 Elanus axillaris
TAACCAAACCAAACCCCACATCCAAACTGTTCTCTCAAAACTACATTAAGCACAACTGTCTGAAAGGGTTTGGGTTTTTTAAAATAATATCATTTTTATACAGAAAACCACCCCTCCTCATAGGCAGCAGTCCCCTCATTTCCCTTTGTCTTCTAAATTTTATCAGACTTGTATTCACCAAAACTCATGTAGTGCGATGCTAAACAAATCCTCCATTGCCTAGAAATGTCTGTTCTGCGTTTTACACTACAGAGCAAAGAGAAGCAGAATAAAGACAGATTAATTTCCGAAACAGTTTTAGTTCCTTTCATTGAGTTCATTTATGTTCAGATTCAATGCTTTTTCCACAGGTGGTATGGCACTATTGTGAAAAGCAGCAGAGAGACCTGCACTTAGAAATAACCTGAGCATTTTGGTTGTACAGATCTTTGTAAGAACAGCCATTTAACATTTTCCCTATGCTAAGATTTTACTTTCTTGGTTTGCCTTTACGGATGAGTTTGTCTTATTAATCGCCAGGTTCAACATTCTCGCTCCTATCCAATTTTCCCAATGCCACAGAGAAATACCAAACTAAGCATAACTGCTCAATTATCTTACAGCTGTCAGTTTCCAAGTGCTTTGGTAGTAACTCTGCCTGCATATCCTCACTGGTGTTACACTGTTAACAGAAGCTGCAACCACAGTTTACTTCTCTACCAAGATACGGACTCAAATGAAAGTAAATGAAACCTTGGGCCTTCTTACCTCAAAATTTCTCCAACACCCCCCCCCCAAAAGGATGAGCACAACCAACCTTTCCCCTTATACAGTACCATGATGACACCTGCACTGCATTTGCTAGAGCGCTGACCATATGAAAGGCTCACGTACCTCACTATGTGACATAGGAAGGAGGAAGATGAGGGAGAGGAGGCACCAAGAGACAAGAACCAGTCCCTTCCTCCCCACCTCCCATCCCTTGCAGCCACCATGGCTGTCAGCTCCGAGCAGGCTGCTTGCTTCTGCTCACCACTGCTGCTGGAGATCAGCATCACCAGTGGGGTAACACCACCGGGATAACGCCACTCAATGCCGTGCCAGCAAAAGCTGTCAGGGTGGCAATCTAAACTAAGCTTAAACATCGGCACGGGGGGGAGTGACTCTGGTTACCCCCTGTACATCAGAACCCCGAATCCATTCCAGAACTTCCAATTCTGGCATAGACAGGTAAGAGAAAGTTTTTAATTCTGCACTGCGAAAGATGCACTTTTATTAGGAATTTTTGACAATACATGAATAGCTTTATTCAGATAAATAATACCTGTATTTTTCAAGTTTACTATTAAAGCAAAATTCCACATGCATAGTTTAAATAAATCCCATTAATGTCTTCATAATTATCTCTATACCTACTTTGATCACCTCTACACCTTTTTACCAAAAAAGTTTCAGTGAATACGCTACCTTTTTTTTACTCTAAGACCTAGGTATTGGTTGTTTGACATACGTCGCTGCAAAAACATACCAGCCTTATTCAAACACTTACTAGAAATATTCACAAAGGTCGCAATAACACCATGAATACAAAAATAGCCACAAGACACTTGTTTAGATAAATTTATTAGTGCATAGGTTAGAGATTTATTTCCCTCCAATATTAACAAAGAGGTTCATGTGAAAAACAAGTTTTGTTTGTTTTAAAACAAACTCATTGAGGCAGCTATATAACAAGTAAAAGTATGGAGTGGCCCATTCAAATATCTGGTCTTGATGGGGAAATTATTGCATTATAAATAAAAAAAAATTTAAACGATGGGATTTGGGGGGTCATTTTAGGTAACCAGCTGTTAAAACAGAAGAACTGATTTTTCCCCCAAGCTAATTTGTGTATCTGTATAAATAATATTTACTGATAAAAATCTAGAGAACTATAGAATAAAAATATATTTTACCTAGAACGAGTACTAAGGCAACCAATCTTTCCTTACTTCGCATGTAAACTTCCTCACAAACATCAGTGAGTGTTCTGGACTTAGAGGTAAAGAAATTTGTTCATTAATGAAGCCGAATGAAGACTTCTTTATGGCTGACTTGCAAAAAGACCAATAATAATATTTTTTTCTTTTTTAAACATGTTTGACATCTGAATAGCTCCAGCACATTCACAGTATGTTTGAACAGCAAAGCAGGAATAATCATACATACAATATAAATTGTAAACTTTGCAGAATTTCATTAAGTCAACAGACTGAATTATAGTTTATTGAGTAACTTTGATCTCAGACACTTTCAACAAAACCTAAGTTTAAGGATTCTAACCTTTTAGGACCAACTTATTGTAGTTAACATTATAGCTGAATATTTGGAAACACTGACAAGTGTAGTTTTAGACTGTGTTTAAAACGGCACACATTATACTTTCCTCTGATTCTCTTACAGTGTAAATATATCTACATATCTACATAGATATCCTTAAAAAATGAGAAGTCAAAAATTCAAGTTACAAATATTTTACACACAAAATAGAAAAATAACCTGTAACATTAAATGCAGTTATTTGGTTACATTGGAAGTCATTCATTTCAAGCTTTCAAGTCTTGCAAGCTAGCATTACAACCGGTATGCATATACTAAAACACTTCATATATGTTATATAACACAAATTTCATAACAAATCAGTGTCTTAGTTTGTATTATGTTTCAGACTTTTCTGAGGGAGTTTATCCCTATGTGCTCTAGTCACACATCAACATTAGCAAGCTTCTGAATAAGAAATCTTGACTTGGCTTCATATAGAAAAAAGTGTAATTTTTGCCATATTCATATGAACAATACAGCTAAGCTTATCCACGAGTTTCCTTTGCACAAGGATTATTTGTAAAATTATCTGCAGAGGTTCAAATTACTGCATACTTTTACTGGAAATCTTACAACTAACTTTTTATTAGAAAGGCAAGGAAGTATTTAAAGCAATTAACTTTAGTCATATTGAAATGGGAAAAAAAAACACCCCACTAAAAAAAAAAAAAAAAAGCCAACCCCAAACCCCCCACAACCCACAACCAAGCTGGGAAGTGTAAAAAAGCCTCCCCCTTCCCCCCCTTCTCAAGTGTAATGCAATAGGCAGACAGTTAAATAAGTAGTCTTCTTAGGATAAAATATTTTAGCACTTGGAGAAAAAATTTTGAAGTATAAAGCTTAGATCTGTTACAGTGACTAAATAATTAATACACTTAAAGACAAGCCTACATCTCAAAAAAAGTTCACAAGAGTGCTAACAAAAGCAGCACTGGTAAGGTACTAAAATTCATTATTAGAATTATATTAGCAATAGTAAAAAAGCCAAACAGTCAAAACTCAATAGTCTCTCAACTCCCTATTTAAACTGTTTGTAACACTGAGATATGAAAAAAGTCCTAAGTTACTTTAGTTCAAAACAATTAAGAGCAAGTTTCAGTCTTACAAATGCATCGTTTATGAAGAAAATCCATTCATTTCCTAATACATTCTTATATTCATTTATGAGTAAACATTAAGAGCAATTCTGTTGTCATTTTTAACCATTAGTGATAGGTCATCATCATGGAACAGTGTAAGGCATCATTTATTAAAAAAGGTTTGGTTTTATTGAAGATGTATTTTGGAGTTTCTGAAGGTTTGTAACTCTTGGAATGTGCTTCCTACGATAGTGTTGTTGCTAGGATAATTCCAAGTATCAGAAGCAATACAGTTACACATAGAATTATGAACATCAATTTCTGGGAAAAAAAAAAAGAGAAAAGTTGAGATTGAAATACTTCGTCAGATACAGAACTGTTTAAATACATGCACAGCAACAGAAAATTAATAATACTGACACCTAATCTGAGTGTTTGGATTTTCTTTCTGAAGAATACTTACTGCTATTTCCTGTTGCAAGTCCTTCTTTTCTAACATACATGTAAGCATAGTTACAAGATAGACCTATCTGCATAAAATTTTTGTATTTTACTTCACAGAATAATTGTTATTACTCATCTCCAACTTCCGTAAATATCATTACATATAGAAACAGATGCAATAATGAACATTTACTTATCAAGGTCAAGTTTAAGTACAGTAACATTGCTTACTGCCACCCTCCTTGGATAAATATTTGTAGCCTGCTCAAACCTTTACAACTGTACACTTAGTGGAATTCAACAAAACATCAGTAAAAACACTGTGCAGGTAATAGCTCAGAAGAACTGCAAGGGCGGGGGGTCGCAGGAAAAGAGATGGGTTCTGTGTAAAGGCATCAAAGCCTGACATATATTAGGTCAGATATTTCTGACTATAAGCAATGATACAGTAAATCCTGTTATCTGCCCATAAGCTACAGCTGAAAAGAAACTCTAACATCAAAACTAAAACCTTCAATATTAAGAGTGTTAATACAGAAAACTGAATTCCTGATTAGCTGTCTGAAATGACATGCCGCTCATAGCACTTGATATATAGTTTAAAGTTACTACATATAAAAGTTGAGTTTCTATTGGACTCAGAAGAGTTAACCACTATTTTCTACTGTGCCTGGCTACATGTTATCTTGACAAGAAATGGCAGGTTAGTACAGCAAAAACCTGAACATTGCAAGAATTCTCAAATTTATGTCCTAAAATTCCAGTTGGAATCTTTGCAGACTTTCTGCACTGCAGACAGTGTTATTTCCTACTGTTTCATTTAGTATTAATAAACAGCTTCAAAGTAAGAAACTGTAGGATGTTCTACAAGGAATAGCCAACTTCATGGCTGTAGACACCTACTTCTGAAAGCTCTACTTAAAACCATAGAAACCCCATTTGATAAAGTTCCAGGTGTAACTAATATTTCACATCTCAGTGCAGACTGTTTGCTGATGTGAACTTTCAGCACAAAAAAAAATAATTCAAAGGACCACAAGACAATAATTGGATCTTTTGGTCTCATTTCCTTCTGCGTTTATGAGTTATGTCATGATTGCATTCTGTAAACTTAGCTGCTTACCACTAGATGTCAGTTTTCAATATTCACACGCATAGCACTTTTATAGCATGCAGAGAAAGAGAAGATCCACCAATGCATCTCAAGCCTACCCCTCCAATACTAACTGTACAGATATTAAGGGTTAGTAGAACAATACAAGTTACCAGCGCAAAACAAGAGCAAAATTAGTTGATTAGTTACTTACTGCCACACTGGCAGGAAGTCATGAATGCTGAGGTTATCCAAGCATCACCGAATACCAACAGACAAACCAATAATTAGACCAATTATGGCAATCAACACCAATGACACAATGATAATTATCCACATTTTCTGTCAAAAAACAAGGTATTATTATTTTAATATTAATACAAATATTATTTAAAATATTATTACTAAATATTGTTTAATAAAAATATTTTATTATTATTTAATATTAAGATTTGCATTTATTTCAGTATTTAAAATAGTTTTTAGATCCACACTCATTTTTATTAAAGCCTGCAGTATTCTAAAATTGAGATAAATTTATCTGTATACTCTTGCTTGCATAAGAATAAACATTTTAAAACAGTGTTTACAGGTAAACGAGTGTGATTAATACCTATATAGTTATCAAAGATGAGAAAACCACCATTTACAAATACATTAAGTGGGCTCTTTCGACATTTCTTGATTTTTTTAAAAATGTAGCAAGCATGTTACCTATGTGTAGATATCTGTCTATGTAAAGATAGTCCCTCAAATCCAACTTGCTACAAAAAGCCTCACAAAATTGCACTGCATCTCAAAAGGGGAAATTATAAAGCCAGAGGAATACTTCATTCAATCTGCAATCATACAGTTACAAAATATAAAAATAAATTACTTCATAGTTTGATTTCAGAATACGTTATTTGGCTTTCTGATGGGAAGAAAGACACCGAAACGCAAAACAAGTTTCCATGCCAATGGAAAATGCCTGAATGTTACTTTGAACTCAATTTCTCCACAAAATTAAGTGTCATGGTTTAACGTCACACTCTTTCCAGAGGGAAGATCCCCCTAATCTAGTACTTTTACAAAAGTACAAAAGTAGTTATCTGTAAAAAGAATAATTACAGATGAAATTCTAAAAAAGTAAGTGTGCTTCAGCAAAAGTAGTAATTTTATTTTTCCTGGTAACATGGTGACTTTATAGCTATAAATCCAGGTAAGTTTACCAGTGGTAAAGATCCAAAACCCTTTAAGATGATTTAGACTCTGAATAATTTAAGGTATCACGATAGCTGGTAAGAACAACTTGTGAACCTAGCGTAATATATTAATTCTTCTTTTGGTGTTTTCCACTTTGTAATGACAGCTTTTTAAGTGGAAAATTGTGAACATCAGTTTAGCTGTGCATGCCTTGCTTATCCGTTTTTGTAGTACAAGATGTTTCTGTCCTCTACTGGTAATAGCAATTTTTAATATTAACTGTAACAAATTAATTCCCATTGGGAATGTTCTGATTTCCTCCAGACTATGGGGGGGTTTGGGTTGGTTGTAAAATCCTTTGGTAAATCTTCCTCTGTCATGTACTAATTTATAACGTTTTCTATTCTAATTTTAATTATCACCACTACAAGGAAGTAAAATGCATATATTAATTCTACCTTGATGGACTTTATACAGCAACAACAAAAAAATCAACTGAAACTGAAGGTCGCTTCATACTGTGCTAAGTTAATACACCGACTAGCACAATTACAGAAAGATAGCATACCCTTCGTGCTTTACTTTGATATTTAACTGCCTTTTTTGTCTCTTCTTTTGCGTGTTCCACATAATCTGATGCATTCATCACATTCTTTTCTATGTTGTTGATCATTTCACCCTTAAAATGAAAATTTGAAAAAAATTATTATTGTATTAAATAGAGAACATCAACAATTATTTTAAACAAGTGAATTATGCACATATTAGTGGCTGACATTTTTTCTGCTTTGATACGTAAAGGAAAAAGGGAATGAAGCAAGGGCTCAAAGTTCTAACCAAACAAGGAACACTCATAGGCAAGGCAGGCATACTTCTCCCTTTTGCAGGAACAAATACTGAACACCTGAAAACATACCTTTGAATGTGAGGTATGTTTTAACAGCCAGGACTAAAACTGACATACTAAAGAGATCAGAAATCCCTGACAAGCCTCGAAGTGGGAAAGGATATTGACTATTTTGACACAAGGTTCAACAGTTGCCTAAGAAAATGCACACATATAATAGCAAGTTCAAAAGTTACTAAGAACTGAGGGTTCAGAATGCCAATACATAACAAACTCAAATTAATCATGAATGAAATTTGGTAATGAAATGGAGGATTGGTGAAAAATTACAGTAAGTCTATTACCTGTGTTTCTGTCCATCAGAAGAAATAATCAGCAGCAGTAAACAGCAAAGCATTAAAGAATGCACATGTAACTTTTGTTCATTTCTAATTCAAAATAAAACTGCTACCAATTTGCCTTGGCTATACATCTAACAACAAAGCAACACAGGACTTCTAGAACAACACCCAACTAAAAAACCCCAAAAATAGTCCTTTTCAGGAAAGTTTCTCTTCTCAACATTATTCTTTTCACTTTCCTGCATAAGTCAAAGAATTTTAAGAACAGAAGTTAAAAATATTTTTGTTAGAGAATTGGTATGTAAAGACTACAAATAAAATGGAACTTGCATACATGTCAAGACAAAGCTTATGAATATGAGACAACTTGAATGACTTGTCAATCCTTTTACATTTGTGTTGGTTATAACAGTAATCACACCTTTGTATTATTGCAAGTTGCATACAACCTTACTGATGCACATTTTATTCTACCACAGTAGTATGTTACCATGTCTGTGAAAATCCTAAATTCTCAAGTTATTAGCCAACATTCCAAGAGAGTTGTTCTTAAACACACACACAAAAAGTTCAAGAATATTGCAATATAAGCATGTTGAAGAAAATATCAGGTATACCAACTGAAAAGAAAGTCTATGCTTAGTTATTCATAGCATATACTGCAAGTACATCTAGATTGTAAGTTTATCTAAAACAACACAAGAAACCTTTAGTGATTAACTTACATACTTCCAATTTACAGTCAAAAACCACTGTAAGTCTGTATTACCTGAAAATAAATAATTGTTTCTGCATATTTCGAAGAGGAAGACCGGGCAAAAAAAATCCCACTTGCATAAATGTGTTTTAATTGGTTCATTTACCTGAGTCTCAACAAACATTGCCATGTCCATAAACATTTCATGTAGTTCCCGTATGCTAGATTCCAGTTTCATAATATCCTTGTGACGTGACTCAATTTCATTCAGAGCTTGCCTTGTTATTTGAGAGTCTGATATAATCTTTGGGAGAATGAAAAGATATGGACATAAATAAAGTGCTGACACACTTCTAAATAGCAGAAGCAGCAGAACAGGAGATGCATATAATTGGACCAGAAATACATACATCAGAAGTGAAAATTGAAGGATTACCACTCTCTAACATTTCTTCCAGTTCCTCATCAGTGGTGGTCTTTCCAGCTAGGATAAAAAACGACAGTACTTCATATAACATCACTTTTTCATTATTGAACATAAAATCTTACCATACCAGAAGGATGACAGTTCAAAGAAAAATCTTGTATTGAGCATTTTTCAGGATAAAACAATATGATGTTTAGTCATTACCAAGTACCATTTTGCATGTGAAAAAACCCAGAAAATATCAAGTAATAGAAAACAAATGTAGACTCAAAGCCACGATGAAGAACTCCTGGTTGGTAGGGTTTTTTTTTTTTTGTCAAATTGAAGATTTTGATCAGAAACATTTACAATGTACATATGAACCTTGTTGAGTGTTCTTCAGAAGGAAGAACTTGCGATACAGAGTATTTATATAACATTCAATATTTACCTATTCAGTAACGTCACATTGGCACCTAATTTACTCACTCCCCTCCACTGTGTGGCCAATAAAATCTTTACATAAATTTGATTTTACCAACACAGGATTACATTCATATTCCACATAAAGTTGATACCCATACCGAAACTTCACTTCTACTTTTCATAATACATCTACAACTGATGTAGTTTATTATTGCATGTTTAAGCAAACTGAATCCTATTGATCACACGGGTATGACAAATGCAAGTGTTCTGAGTTACACATTTAAGTGATTTGTATTGTAGTTTTAAAAATTACATATAAAATTGCTGTTCTTCCCATGTAAAATAATTTGAATATCTGTAATAAATTATATAATTCAGTCCTATCAAAAAAAGTTACAGTCTGAATACTACTTTCTGATGTTAATACCCAAGAATGCTGCAAAACCTGCTTTAAAATTCTTAGTGCTGAGGGAAAGTGGAAGGCTCTGATTGGGTCATAACAACATGAACATAAAAGAACCATATCCTGAGGTGTTAGGATCCCTTCTCCTCAAACATATAGGTAAAGAAGAATCTAACTTGCCCGATACACTTTACTGAAATGTTGAATTGAACCATTAGTGTGAGAGACTAATGACAAATTTGAAAAGCCCATGAAAAGCAAAGTCTTCTTATAATTTGCCAACTCTTCTGTTTGCATTTCCTATTTCAGCAATATATGCATTTGCTTTTACAGGAGATATTAAAAAAAGACTAATTTTAGGTACAATATGTTATGGATGGTTTTTTTTAGACACTTTCTGAGGTAGGTTCTATAGTTCAGAGTAGAGTCACATACCTTTCTGAATACTCCTCATAATAACTAGTGATGAAGTAAGTTAAATGTGAGTCAGTCAACAAGTGATTATAGAGTACCTATAAAGGCAGCACTGATTTTATGTCAGCTGATTTTAACAAATGTTCTTCTTGACAAAAATAGCATAGCATAAAAAGAGATGATGTCCTGTTTAGCACGTTAATTTTGGAATGGTTTCTAATAACACTTGCTATCTTCAGAACGCAGCTTTTCCTAATGTTTCATTTAAAGTTGCAACATTGAAAATAAATGAAACAAAGCTAAAAGCTTATTTTCTTTAATAATTTTCAATATAAAAGTAAATATTTAGTGATTTTTCTCTGTGTTCTTTACAGCTGTTCTCAAGAGTAGTATCAAAGGGTTTATGCCATACAATAAAATTGTTTTTTTTCCCCTCACACGCTTCAAGATGTCCAAGATGTTTCTTACTTCTTAAAGATGGTACAAAGCATCATACAAGGGAGGTACAAACAACACAATTCATCTTTTTAATAAAAGTGTATTCAGGTCACTTACTTATCTCTAATTGTCTCTGTATCCGACCTTTGCTGCGTTCTCGAAAAAGAGTTTGGGTCTCGTTGTATTCCGTCATGACCTCCACAAACTTGTGAGCTAATACAGAGTGCTGTTTTTTGAGGATTTAAAAATGTGGAACAAAAAAGTTTATTTTCTTTGATATAGCAAATACTACTGCACAACAACTAAAAGTGGTATTTACATTCCAAGAAAACAGAACATTAAGTTCTGAAGCTATTTCAGAAAAGTGAAACTCATTCTCTGATTTACTAGAATCCTTTTATTTTCTTCAAACTTAAGCAATCATACCTGTGTTTTTCTTATCCTGAGGTCCACTGATGTCCGATTAGCATTTTCACCCTGATCAAAACTTTGTTCAATAGCTAAGAACAATACAAGCATGTTATTAGTCAACATTCAGTATAATTAAGTGTAGCTCAGTTATTTTGTAAATACTATTAATTATTACTTTTTTCATGTACAAGCTCCCCATAGACATGTTTAACATTTCAGGGGGAGGACAGAGGGTGGCAGTTATATGTAGAGAAAGGAATATATATATAGATTTAAAATAATTTTGGCAATTTGTACAGATCTTAAAACACAGTAACTACTTCAATACTCCTAACAGAGTCACAGTACTACTGCCTATTACTCTGGAAAAAGTTCAAAAGGTATAACAAAATGGGCTGCTCTTACAATTTAAACAATAAACACCATACCCCAGTGTTTATGGAAGGGCAAAAGCATATGGCAGTTGTAATATATACACTCAATACATTTCAAAACCTATGCTAAGCAATTAAGACATACTCACAGGGGAAAGCCACAAGAAAATTAGCTAGTCTGAATTTAAAACACAATAGGTGCTCTAGAGCAATTCCCTGTGTAGACATTTATGCCATGGAGACTGCCTTTTTGCAGTTAAAAGTTTATCTTTTTCCAAAACATTATGACCAAAAAACAGCATTTCAGTTGCAGAATACATTTCTACAGAGATGTTACTTTGCATTGTAATTTTCTAGGTTATTTCTGAAAGCAAGCAAGTTATTTGTCCTGTCCCACAAACTAGGCTGTGCTGAGACCTGGTATTTCTGAGTGGTGAAGCTTGCCAAGGAGGAATAAAGTAGAGGACGATACTGTTACTGGCATGGGCTGTACATTAGTAGGCAGGGACGTAGTTGTCTCTCTCCCTTTTTTTTTTTTTTTTTTTTTTTTTTTTAAGAGCTGCAGAATACAATTTATGCATATATAATGCTGCTTTTGAATTTTAGAAGTTCAGGTGCAATGCGTTAAGTTTGTAACACTGCTACCATCCTGAATCATTACAAGCGACAGTAGTTTTATTTCTCCCCATAACTTACCCTTTAACCTGGCTCGGATTTTATTAGCAATCTTCTTTATTTCCTCGTTAAGTTCCTCAAGTTCTTCCTTTGTTCCTTCAAAAAAAGAATTTATTTTTTTTTTAGAACTGTTAATGATTGATAATAGTAAGCCAGCAACCATCTACAATTCTACCTTGCAATCTCATAATTGTATTCGGTGCAACCACAGAGAGAAGTTTATTATACTCCTAAGTACCTTAAGTATTATTTTTATAACAGCATACTATCAGATTCCTGCTTCTTATGACAGGCCCTTATACTTGGGAAATGTTATTACCAAATCACCAACTAAACCAGGTGATAGAATATTCCACTTTTTTTTTTTAATATAACACTTTCAGGGTAATATTCACTTGCTGGTCAAAAGGAAAGTTCACTGAAGTCTATAAAGTGAAAATACAGATTTATCTCACATTTTTTTAGTTCTGTTGTTTATCATGGACTCATTGGTTTTACCCATATTAACAACTGTACCATGCACTACCTGTATTTTTTTTGAAGAATACTATACAGAGTATTCATGACGAACTTAACTAGATCTCCATTACTGGGTTTACTGGAGACACTAGATTCACAAGAGCGTACATTACTTACAAGCAATGTCATGTTCCTACACAATTCAGATGAATTATTGAGCACAATTTTTAGCACAAACACAATCCAATGAGCTGAGACCACAGATTTTAAACATTCAGATGAACCCTTATTACAGTTCCCTTAGATTCATTAACTGTATACGATTGTTAGGATAAAAAGCAGTTTCCAAAATAATTTTTAAGAATACAAACATACACCCACCTATAAACAAAGAAAACAGGGGGAAAAGAAAAACTAAGACCCAAAGTTCAGTTTTCATCAACAAGATGACAAACATTAAGCTAGCATTGCAACTTCCACAAAAATACCTCAGCATCTTCTCTTCCCTTTTCTTTAAAGCCTGCCCACAAACCCAGGCATGCCTTGAATTAAGGAGTGTTGAGAACAAAGAAGGTTCTATATTTCTGGGTAAGTCCCTAAACTTTTGAGTTCTCTTTTCAGAAAGCACATCTTTACTTCCAAGTTTTGGGGTTAGAACCTCTAAAAATAGGGCTCCAGCATGGAACTCTTACTACTGCTGAAGCAGCTGGCTGTAGTGTTAGTGTTAGACACAATCTTGCCCCTACTGAAGAAGAAAGAGGTGATGGCTCTACCATATGAGCTTCTGTTGACATCTTCAACTTTTTCACAAATTAAAAAGAAATGCAAGTAGCCTCTATGATTCTAAAGACACGGTCAATTTCAAGGTACTGTATTAAGCTGAGTTTTGGTCTAGCAAAAGTTTGGATGATGCAACAAATATTCTGAAAACCTATTTATCTAAACTAGACTTAAAAAAGGTAAAAAATAAGCAAATGAAAATATTAATTCAATATTAAATATGGAAATACTTAAATGAATTGTGTTACATTCTGCATTCTGGAACACCTGAAGTTCTACTCCTATAGATAGCTAAAACAAACAAACAAATTATTTCAGAATAACTATCCATGCGCACCTGAAATCTAAAAAAAGTGATACTCACTTCCTTCAGGATTTGGTGCTGACAGGATAATGCTGTGCTGCTTCTTTACTTCTTCCACATTTTGCGCTATTTTTGCTATATTATTTCTCAGTTCCTCAACCTAGAGGAAGAGAAATATGGCAATAAAAACATTAGAACAATTCAGGGCAAAGATTTTAAAAAAAGAATCATTGGCAATAAAAATGGTAAAGTATTTAATTGCAACATTTGTAAGTATCTGACACAAATCCAAGCAAAAATGTTGACATTTAAACAGGTTGCATTTTTTTAAAGAAAAAAATTGTATTAATTGCAAATGTATTCTGTATGTCCAAAAACTTAAGTGCTGCTATTCTTAACAAAAAAAATTTAAAAATTCTGTAAGCAAATTCTTTGTTAATAGGGAGTTAAAAACACTTCCGTGCAGTAAAGACAGAAAATACCCTGAAATAAACATGCCAAAGTGTCACCAACATTTGATTTGGCATACCATTAAAAAGCGTATTGCAGGGTGTGTGTATGGAGATGAATTGTTATAACCTAATTACAGAAATTAAAAGGCACTGAGAGAAAACTGTAAGTCTTCAATGCATGGTGAAAACTGTAACTTTACCTGTTGGAAAAAGTCATCCATGAAGTGGTCTTTTTCAACAACAACTGTCTCCCCATCTTCGTTTCCTTTACACTGTAAAAGAAAACAAAACAAATCTATGAATTAAAACTCAGAATACTGTTCTGAAACAACTATGACTTCTTCTGCATTGCTGCTGTATACACACTTTTGTCAACAGTCTGCAAAGTCAAAAGAGTAAATTTTCCTTTTCTGAGGACTAATCTAATCTAAAACCAAATAAGCAGAGAGGTCAAAGAAAGTCACCTGACCACCACAAAGTTGTGAATGCTAAGGCATGTACTCCTCTGTAAACAACTTCAGGACAGAACCAGTTTGTAAGTGATGTCACAGGCTTCATTACCCGTCATAAAAATTATTGAAATATAATTTTGCATATAAATGTTCTCTCACAGCACGAAGATTCTTCCACAGCGAGTCCCACAGGAACTGAAAATAATATTCGATTTACAGAGACAGTACATCAAACCCTCTCAAAGAAATACTAAGAGTGGTGCTGATGACTGCCTTGTGGTGTAACAAGCTAAACATCTAATGAAAGCTAGAACAAAAAGCTATCAACATCTGCTTACTAGTTTTGCCCTTGGGTGTTTTCAAGGCTGCTGTTCCACACTAATTTAGACATAATTATGCTACGCTAAACTATACATGCATTACATAATGGATAAACCCTTAGAATAGCAGCCAAGGAGGCAGAAGCTCAAGTTGACAGGCTCTCACAGATCTCCAGGGCACACCGCCCAATAGGTTCCCTGAGTCGCACTTGCCTAACCCTTGAGCCAGACCAGCAGAATGTACAGATCTTGATAGGAACTGAGATTCAAATTTTATCAGAGGAAAAGAGAGAATTAATGTGCATCATATAAAGGCAAAGAGTTCCAACTTCCACGTTCTCTAGTTCCCTCTGCAGAGCACAGACTGTTTGAACTGCACTGAATCGGAGTTAGAACAAAATATTATTCTACCGTATAGTCAATGTGTTATCTGTTAGAAAAAAAACAAACTACAAGGTAGGTATCATTAAGGGATTTTCATGTGCAAGACTCCTTTTTTCTTACAAACCTTTGATCTTCTAACACCCACTTTCTGCTCCTAAACCCTGATTGTCTTATCCAATAAGCCCTTTGTTTCTGGTTTTCTTAAATCAGGTGAGATGTGTATTATTGGCATGACAATTCTGCAATTTAATCCAGTGTCAAACACTGCTATTATCTAATAAAGATGGTTATACTCAATGAAGATCTATGCATCAAAATCTAAGCAATCCCTGAATCTTCCAGAAAAGCTCTTACTTATACTTTGTGACAGTTCCTTTCCTGCAAATTCAGGGAGTGCATAAAGCCCAGTGACAATATGTTTGTCGAAAATCATCTTCTTTTTATGCTATGGGGAAGCCATAATGCCCCAACTGAAATACAGTAATTTAGATATTATTGCTTTCCTGGACCACCCTCCAATCCCTCAGTGCTGTGTGTCATTAAAGACTTTTCGTAGTTACTCATTTTGGAAGGATGATCGCTAGAACTTAGTATTAGAGAATCTGTCCTTAGAGATTGTAATCAATGAACAGTCTTGCTTAACACAAGTAAGTGAGGAAGTCTGTGCCCAAATGAAGTCATGAAACTTTTACCCATTCCACAGACTGCAGTACTACACAGCTACCAGTAAGTTAATATTTAAGAACGAGCTACACTTTAAAGACATGTAATTTCATTAACAACATAAAAGAACACCTTCTGCCTATATTTACTGCATAAAGAATATTTTTTCTACTTCTTTATAAGCATATTCTATATTTAGTTAATTGAACTAAAAATAATGAAAATAGTATTAGCTAAGAGATTCAGCATGTCAGCTTTTAGTTTGGTCAGAAGATCTTCATAAGACATTAAACACCCGACAATCTTAAACAAATGAAAGATAACAAAAATCTTACTCAGAAGTCCTGTTTGTAGATGCTAGGCTGGAAGGAAGCAATCATGATTACCCACCCTGCGGTCAGTTCCACATTCATTTCACTTTCACATTTGGTTGCAATGACACCATTGACCGATGAATTTGCTGAAGGATTTATGGACAGCTTACTTTGAGTATCAGCACTTGAGACACCTGATGACTTGTCAATTTCTGTTCTCTCCATTCTTAAATCATCACTTACCTAAAATACAGCTTATTTGCTAACTCTCTTCAACTTCAGTGATGCACCTTCTTTTGACAAGCACACAGTTCAGCCAAGAACTCACTTTTATCACCAAGTTTAGCAGAAACGTATTGTTCCCTCTAGACCTTACCTCCCCAGCATAAGCCGTACCACAAAAAAAACTGATAAAAAGTTTCACGTCAACACCAAGAGCAATCTAATGAAGTTTGTTTGCAGCTCATGCCTTGACCTTGGGACTTAAAGTCTGAGCCATACAAAGCCATAAACATTCATATACTTCTAAAATATATCAAGTTCCCTCAGAAGTTGGTTTGTATGACAGAATCCAGATATTCAGACAGTAGCATTTCTCAGCTCCAAGTAGAAGCTGTCTTGATGGTTTATGAAACTTCTGACATTTCCCATGCCTTATAGAATTGCAGGAATAAGTCTAGCTTGAGGTATCTTACCAAATTAATTATTGACCTTTGAAACTGAAAACAGCTTTTCACCTAAACCCATGACTATTACTTGCCCTTGAAATTCTGTTCAAGGTTAGTTATTTCTCAGTCCAGATCATGTGTATTCCTCAGGCAAGCTGCAAGGATAGTAACTGACCACCATTACCCCAATGCATCAGACCCAAGGAGTGGGTTACAGTGTTACAGTTTCTCCTTACAGCATCAGTGCTACCAGAAATTCTTTTACATCAGTGTAGTCAATAAGGGCTTACAGAGCACCAAGGAGATGTGTCAGGCAGCTCTGGCAGGTCAATCATTAACAGGTGGTTAGCAGCATTATCCTACAACCAGAAAAATATCATATGGTAACCGTCTACAAGAAATTAGGCTGTTACGTCATAGAAAACATAGCTCATCTTCAGAAAATTCCGTGTTTGAACAAAGACTAATGTAAGAGCTTAACTCAGGAAAAAAAAGAACTCAGTAATGTTTCCCTCCTTCTGAAGAGGTTGCTTTTGCGTTTTTTCCCCCATACTACCCAATTCTACCTATTTTAACTTTTGTGATTTTGTGGTTCTTCACTCATTCCTAAACAGTGCCAGGGGCACTAAGTGAATGCCCAAGAAACAGTTTACAAAAAGTCAGTGCAGTTCTGCTCAAGGTATAGGTTCTTGGTTTGTTTTTTTTTAAAAAGCTAGAATGAAATAAATATTTTTCAAAGGTTATGTCTTAAGACATCCTCAGTAACACTCAAGAATAAAGAAATATAAAAAGCATGTATTTAAAATGATTCACTGATCAAGCAAGAAAAATGGATTTCAATGGATAGCTCTTGCATCCGTTTCAGCCTAACAAGATGGTAATTTGAGCCATATGAACAATACACCCCAAACCCGAGATCTAAAACATCACGCTTATGCAGAGGTTTACATCTTACCTCCTTCTTAAATGATTTAACAACAATAACAAAAAAGTTTGAATGAGTTTTATTAACAGACCTTTAAAAGAACATCTGGTTTTAATATCTGACACTAGCTGAATGTGCTGAACTAAGTGTCTGCACACAGATCCTACAGCCCGTTTAAAGCCATTTTAAGATGGACTTGTATCCGTGAACAGCAAACCATTGAAAGCTGGGAGAATATTTTACACAATCATTGCTATGTACTTGCCCTGTCTGTTTTTTTTTCTTCCCTAAATATCTACTATCAACCACTGCTGAAAGCAGCATATTGGATCAGAGAGAACGTTTTATTCTTCTTTTAATCTTATGCTCATTTGTGCTCAAAATAACTAAAACCAGTCCGGGATTTGATCAATTGTCCAATTAATTGTATTAAAGGACAATTCAAACAGCTGAAAGAAGTTCATTTTGGCCTGCTTCAAATAATTTAGAAATGGTACTAAAATAATCCCCTAGAAGTAGACAAATAAAATTATGGCTACTATCTTCTGAAAAAGCATGTACTTTACAAGACTTTTTCCAGTTAGAAAATAAAAGAAAGCAACATTATCTGAAGACCATAAAATCTGCACATCTTCAACAATTCCTTTCTCCAGCAACTATTTTAGCACTGTTTAACTGCTTAAATACTGTGTATTAACAGAAGTATCAAAAAGTTATGATAATTTTATATTAATGGACCACAAACATTAATAAGTAGCAATTCTCCCTCTTTATAAAGGGAAACCTTGGAACAAGTTACAACTTTTAATGACAAAATAGTTTTCTTGCTGTCAAGTAAAATCCAGGAACACACAAATGAGGACATGTAAACTTAAATTAACATTTCTACTAAAGGAAATGGCATATTTCGTTAAAATGAGTCAGTGTAGACTGGCTAAAGTACTAGGATCTCTTACGCTACTTGTGTACTACATTGGGTATTTAGGGGAAGTGGGGTAAGGTACATGCAAGGTACATGCAAGGTACAAGCAAAGTAATACAAATGTCATTCTTAAGGGAAACAGTCAAGGCATAGTTATTCCAGAAGACTTTGCAGGCCCAGACCTGTTTAAAAACCACAACATATATGCTCTACCCTTTACTTAATGATTTAGCCAAATAAAATACAATGGAACTACACTAATCAAACCGAAACAGTTTGGAAAACAGGCAAATAAATGTTAATACATTATTTCTCCAGATTGTTTAGTCCTTTTTGAAGCCATCTTATCCACGTGTGATCAAGGATTGCTGTTTCAAAGCATTTATATTAGTAAAGGAAAATAACTTCACCAAAACATGATCTTGTTTGATATTTCAAATAAAAATTTAAGATGGAAGTTGCTACTTCCATGAGTTCCCTGTGGAAATCAAATTTCACAAAGCCATCTCCTTCAGGTATGCAACTTTTCAAAACTTCAAGTCAACTACATACTTTCAAGTGATAAAATGTAGACTGGATCTTCAGTAACTTCTACTTTCATTTGATATTTAAATATTTTCTTCCAGTTAGAAGAAAACTTTAAGTCTCTAGGCTATTTATTAATTCTACAGGCAGTGAAAATAATGTTGATGATCATATGAAGCACTTCAGCAATACTGACCATCATATTTAATATAGTAGCTTGCTGCAGTAATGTTTCAGTTAAAGAAGTAGCTTGCTGCAGTACAGTAATGTTTTCATATGTCAAATACTGAAGCTGGCTTAAGAACCCCTATGTACAGTTGCTTTAAAAACTTTTAACATCTAAGGGGAGGGTTAGGGTTTGGTGGTTTGGTGTTGGTTTTGGGGTTTTTTTAATTAAAAAAACATACAACAGACCACTGCTGCTTCCTGTTAGTCAGAATGAGGTCTACAAATTTATAATCATAAATTAAAAAGCAAATTCAGATTACTGTTTGCTGCTTCCTCTTTCTGGGAAGTGTGCACCATCACCAAAATTTGGCACGTATCCCTACAATCTGGACGTGTTTAGAAATAGGAAAAGGGAAGAAGTATACCTGAAAGAAATTACACATTTCTTTGGCATGAGTCTGAAACATCTTTCCTGGTAAAGATACTGTAATCTAATCATGTGAAAACTTTTCAGATGACAATTCATCCCTTTGGAGAGGAAAACAAAGAAACTGGTAATTCCATCACTTGGAGATGGAGCTTCCAAAATGCATTTTGTGTTCCAGAAAACATGAACTTAATTTTAAGATGGATGAGCCCGAAACCTGCATGCAGCTCAAGACAGACCAGCTTCTCCATATATGTGGAGTCCTAGAACTATCACAGGAACTCCTGCGTGTTCTCCGTTTCCCTTTCTTTTCCGAAAAAAAAAAAAAGCCAAATATCCTTTTGTTTTAACCAAATCTTGTTGAAGACAGACACGATGGTACCTCCCTCCGACTCTCCCTTATTTTTTAGGATACTGTTTTCAAAGCACAACTAAGGGAAAGGAAGAGAGCGTATAAACATAACCAGCTACCATTTTGTAAACACGCAGAAAATAAAAATCTGCAGATAGCTTTACTGACGCATTACTGGTTAAACAGTTCCCAAGCAGAGAAATCCACCCCACTACACCAGGGGCAGGTCGGATGATTGCCCGGTTTATCTGTCACTCGACACGTTAACGCTCGAAGCACGCCGGCGGTCCGGAGGGAGCGGGGGAACGCGATCCCTAAAAGCCGGAGAGGCTTGAAATCCGCTGCCAGACCCGCAGGCTCCGAGGCGCCAGCCCGGCTCTCGGGAGGAAGCCGGCCCCCTCCCCGAGCAGCAGCCGCAGAACAGCCTGCGGCGGCCGGAGACCTCCCCGTGCCCAGGGACGCGGCCGAGGCGCTGGCCGCGCGACTCCGCAGCGGAACGCCAACTCGCCGCCGCTGACTGTTACCTCAGGCGGCGATAACGGCCCTCAGCGCCCCCCCCGCCGCCTTTGTCCCCTCCCGCCCCGCTCCTCGCCTCAGCCCGCCGCCGCCCTTCCCCGGCAGCCTCCCCCCGCTCGCCCCTCACCTCTGCCAGATCGGCCAGCCGGTCCTTCATCCCCGCAGCGGCTCAGCGACTCCCCGAGGCTCCGCCGCCGCTCGCCGCTGAGGGCCGACCCGCGCCCGGCCCGCTGCCGCCGGGGCCGCCTCCCGCTCGCTCCCTCCCTCCCCGCTCGGCCGGGCACTGCGAATGGGCCGGGCCGGGCCGGGCGGCGCCGCCTCCCCGCTCTCCTTCCGCGCCGCCAGGGGCAGCGCCCGCGGCCACGCCCATCCGCCTTCCCGCCCCGCCCAATGTCTCGGCAACTGTGGGCCGCGCCGCGCATGCGGGGGAAGGGGCGGGGACGAGTATGCGGCCCGCGCCCCAGCGGCGCCGCGCGGAGCGGAGCGGAGCGGAGCGGGCGGGCGCGACAACCACCCCCCCTTGGGGCACGCGCTTCGCGCGGCTGACGTCACGGCGAGGCTGGCCGGGCGGGCGGGGCGAGTCGATTCCTCAGCGGCGCCGGAGCCTCTCTGCTTGCCGGCGGCGGTGTGGCGGGGGAGAGAGAGGCCGTGGAAGAGCTGGCAGCCGCGCTGTTATTTGCGAAGCAGCATGCGAGAGCGGTCAGGAAGGTATGGCTGAGCAGAGTGTTGCCGCAGAAACGTTTGAGGGGCGCTTCGAAAGAGAGAGCTACTGAGGAATCCGGGCGTTACCACAGGTACCCGCTGTGGAACTCCCGGCCCAAGGAAGCAGCGCTGCTAGACGTATCCCAACCAGAAAGTACAGCACACGCCAATTTTGGGAGACTTTGGGATGACAGAAAGATTTGCGATTTGATTATTTTTTAGCTGAATGTTGTTTAATTCTTTTCTGGTATGTGATGCGGGTAAGCTGCAGTCGGACTTCACATAATTCATGTTTAGTCCAAAAAGTGTACAGACCACATTCTCTCTTTGATGACACTTCTGCTCATCGCAGACCACAGACACATCCCTTTGCCGTTCCATGACATTAAGCTATGGCTTGCAGCCTGCTGTTCACCCACAGAACAGCTAAGACTGATCTGTATCGTGACTGGAAATTAAAAGAAAGCTGTACGCTCCCTCCCGTTCCACGGACTGGAAGGTGACCCATTGACTTACTTTAACTCTTCAACTAAACCAAGTTGACACACATTGCCTGTTAGTGATGGTTAGGGCTCTAGTAAAACACCAGAGCTTTGCCAAAGTTGTAAATCTGTACAATAACAGGTACGTCTTAAAGGCCTGGGAGTTTCTAGGAAATAGAGCGTGCACATACTATGGAAGGCAGAAAATCCTCAGCAGTATTGTGCTCTTAGGTGCTTGCTAAAAAGTACCACTGCAGACTATAGTCAATTACCTGCAATTATTAGTATCTCAATTCTATCATATATAGACAGTATCTTCTAGACTACATGTTCAGCAATTGTATATTCTAAAAATGTTACCTTTGGATACTGAGCGTGATAATCCAATGCATAATTTTCCTCATCTATTTCAAACATTTTATTCCAGTGCTGGGTCAGGAATTTAAAAGATTCTGAATTAGCACTGTAAGCTGTTTTAATGACAGTAAATTGCTGAATTTTTGTCTTCTGAAAAAATTTAGATCTACATCTGCCCTTCATCATTGACCTAGTAAAGGCTTATCTTCCAAGACTCTTAACCTAGTGTCAGACATGTTTTACTTGGTAAAAAAATGAATTAAGTTTGTCTTTGGATACATACTTGATTGAATTTTGCTCCTGTATGATCCATTTTATCTAGCCATGCTGAAAGTGACTAATTTCCTTTTCAAACCTTTTAGTGTATTTTCCTGTGTCTCCTTGAACACCAGTGTGCAGACCTTTGTTCCTGCTTGAGCTCATATTCCAGAGACATTTCCGCAATCACTGCTTTAACAGGGAAGTGCAATTACGTTTGTTTTCATTGCTTGCCTGCTGATATTGTTGCCTTCCTTTACAGTTTACAAGAGGATTTTGCTTCCTACTAACAGAGCAGTTATATTCAAATATGCTGTTTAGCTACATGACTCTGTTTATCTCCAGTACTACCTTTTGTACCATTCCTCATTTGCACCTTCAGACTTACTTCAGACTTAACTTAGTAAGGGCTGCCTTTTACTTTGTGCATTTATTTGCATCGGTGAGTTGCTAAGTTTGTTCACAGGTGATCTGAGTCAAGATACAGGAAATGTAAAGATCTTTTATAAAGTAATTATTCTGCTGATTACCTAGTGATCTGTTATGGACTCTAATCTTTTAGATACTGATCTAACACGGGTAATGAGTGCTTGGGTGTCTATTGTTGCCTTTGCTGAATGGGGTTATCTGGAGCAGCTGTTTTGTGGATCCTCTGAACTGAACAATTGCTTATATATGATGATAAAACAGATGAAAAAACTAGATTCCATGTAGTAATTTATCTTCGTAAAAATGAAATAAATCTTTGTGAGGAGCTCAAATGCTATGATAGGGGACTTTTAATTTAGAAATATATTTTAATTATTCAAAATTAAAGTATCAATAGTATTGCCATTTTGTTTGCAGGAAAAGAAAAGTAATATCCTACTAAATTTGTAACAATGTTGAGAAGTTTCTAAAATACACTGAGTGTTCTATACATAGTTACAGATTGCTTTTTTTTTTTTTCCTGGAAGTGTTCATATTCTTAAAAACTACCAAACGCCCCTAATGTGGCTTTATGGGCTTCTATTTATAAACGCCTGCCTATTTGTCAAGAAGAAGGTGGAATTCAGAAGGCTTTTATAAAGATAGCATTGTGCTGTGAAAAATTTAAGATGAGTTACATGTTCTGAAAAATATCCTTCCTGACACCTAGAGGTGATCAGCAAAAATGCTAAAACCCCACAAACCCAACTCATCTAAAAAAGGGAGGGCAAATTCAACAAGCTGGTGATTTTTTTCCAGCAAAGAATATCTTATGCAAAATTTGGATTGACGTTACACTATCAAATAAGTAAATATTGCAGCACGGTGCAGCCACTGTTGTAGAACTTTCCGTACACGTTACATCTATGTCTGTAGAAAATGAACAAGAAATAAGCTGTGTTTGTATATATCACCTGCCATTAAGTATTTTCTATGTTAATTCAATCCAGAAGTATTTAAAAAAAATAATCTTTTATTTATTCTAGATTAGGGGGTGCACGAGCAAATATTATGCAGACCTCATAAAAGTTGTTTAAGTATACTGGAGTAAAAATAATATTAGAGACCTTAAAAATCAGTGTGAACCCATGAACTTGGTATTTGCAGACCTATGCAAAACACGTTCTTTGCAAGTCAGTTTTTGAGCAATTTTGTTCCACTGAAGCTTGGACGTGAGACCGTGGAGAACTGTTCTAAACCTGGGGCTTACAAAAGAACTTTTACTTCCATTAATGCACTCTGTGGTGAGTGCAGACCGGTTTGTGTGAAGAACTGAAAGTAACGGTCACGAGCTACATTCAAGGAAAGTCCTTTTGAACGCTACAGCCGTTTTTACGTGAAAGCTGCTCAATGAAATTCCTCTTCTGCTTTTACAGACCGCTTTATTGAACCGTGCTGGAGGCGGTTTAATAGCTTTTCTGGGTAACTACAAGCGATTTTTAAACTTTGTCTGCAGGAGGAGTATCGTCAGCTGACGGAAACGCTTTCCGATGCCATTTTAATGACGAAACAGGGAGACGGCCGGGTTCCCTGAGCAGCTCGGCCCGGCGCGGAGGCCCTCCCTCAGCAACCCGCGGGCTTTGCAGCGGAAGGTGCTGCTCAGCCCCAGGGGCTCTGCCCCCCTCCCTGACAGCCGGGGGCCGGCGCCCGGCGGGAGGCCCTTCAGCCAGCCGGAGCCCGCCGTGGCCGCCAGCGGGGCGCGCGCGCCCTCCTGCCAGCGCCACAAAGGAGCCGCTCCCTTTCGGCCAGCGGGCTGACACTTGCCGGGCCGCTGCCACCCGCGGAGGGGCAGGACCGAGCGGCCGGTCCCGCTCAGGGGACGAGCGGCCGGCGGCGGACAGACACGCCCCGCGCCCGGGGCCGGCGGCCACGGCCCCGCCGGCGGCCGAGGAGTAGCGCGCGCGCCTGGCGGCCTCCCGCCCAGCCCCTAACCACGTGACGACCGACCCCTCCCCCTCCCCACGGCCGCGCGGCGTCGCTCTACGGGTATTTGAACCGCGCTTCCGCCATCTTCACAGCGCCCAGTCACCGGAGGGAGCGACGCGGAGAGAAGCCTCGGGAAAGGTAACGGGGTCGGGGCGTCCTTCTTTTCCTTCGGGGAGCGTGGCCGCTTTAAGGAGCGTGAGCGGTAGGGGTGGCGGTCACCGTTAGCTGCCGCCCAGGAGCGGGGGTAGGGGGT
>JANZLQ010000092.1:19643492-19702868 GCA_026212715.1 Elanus axillaris
GGAGGGAGGGAGGGAGGGAGCGGCGGCGCGGGCCGAGCCCAGGCCCCTCCGGCGGCGGCGTTGACTGGCCCGCGGAGCACGCGCCCTGGGAGGCGGTTTGGGAACTGGAAACGGCGCCCGGCCCCTTCCGGCTGGGCCTTGAATCGGCTGGGCTGCGGTGAGCTCACATGCTTCCATTTCCCCTGCAGACCCAGCATGGCCGCCCAAGGAGAGCCCCAAGTGCAGTTTAAGGTAAGGGAGTCGTTTGTTGGTTTTGGGCGGGGGGGGTGGTGTAGTTTTTTTTTTTTCCCTTCAGCAGAAAAGTAGCACGAGCGACTCTCGAGTGCCAACGCGGATGGTAGGTTTGGGTTTGAAGAGACGGTCTTCCCTTAGCGGTGCCGTTAACTTATTTTAGTATTGCATAGATTCTGTTGCACCGTGTCAGTCTGATGCTGTTTGTAGTTTGGTGCAATAAATTTTAGTGATGCTTTGCTTACAGAATGATTCTGAAATTTCAGAAGTGAAGTTCACAGCAGAAAGTTCTTAGAGTGAGTTAGAATTGTCTGTTTTCTATTGTGTATTGATTGCTTAGGGAAGAAAAGGTGTCAGAACAGGATTTTCTGGTGTTTTGTGGGGTGGGTTTTTTTTTTAAGACTGCTTCATGGCAAGTTGTTACTTGTGTTTCTTACAATGCTTGGCTAGAGTATTCCAGTTGTTAGTAATGCAGTTGTTTGAGTGTTTTGTTTTGGATTTTTTTTTTCTTTATTTAATTGTAAGATTATGGTGGGTTTCTCCAGTTGGGGTGCTTAAATGAGTTCCTCTCTAAGTATGGTCACATTCAGGTTGAAAATGCCAAATATTCTTAATTCAGTCACTTGTAGTTTAGTAGAACCATATTCACACTGCATTGTAGCTTTCAGCTACAGGAGCTGGATAAGTGTGGCTAGAGTTAGAGCATGATAGACTTAACAAATTAGGTCCCAGTACAGGAATTCATTGGGAATTCAGTCTTTTGTTTGCAGCATCTTGGAGGACTAATGTTTTTGTGGTGGTAATTGGTATTTACACTAAAACAAAGAAATATCTCTAGAAGTGCATTGCTCTGACTTTTTTGCCTTTATCAACAGCTTGTCCTGGTTGGAGATGGTGGCACTGGTAAAACAACATTTGTAAAACGTCATTTGACTGGTGAATTTGAAAAGAAGTATGTAGGTACGTCTGAGGAAATGTTTGAGAAGTATGTTACAATTAGATGTGCAATTCATGATTTGCTAACTGCACTGCTTTTTTTATCACTATAGCAACGCTGGGTGTTGAAGTTCATCCTCTGGTGTTCCACACTAACAGAGGCCCTATTAAATTTAATGTATGGGACACAGCTGGCCAAGAGAAATTTGGTGGCCTGCGAGATGGCTATTACATCCAAGGTAAGATGTGTGTATATGTGGGAATATCCTGTACCTTTTACAATTCAGTCCTTAATTCTATTCATGTTGGCCACTCTGGAAGCTGTCATTGTGGCTTGCAGTGATGAGCTGGTTTCTGGGTCTTCAGACTCTTCATGTAGCGATAATTTCCTTTGCTAGGCAACTTGTGCTGATGCAGGAATGTTAATGTTCTGTGTTTCAGTGTGCTATTGCAGGCTTTGACATTAATGAAAAGTAATGGTGCACCTTAAATGACAAGATCTTGCTGATGGAATTCAGTGGTGAAGAGATTAAAGTATGTGCTTCAGTTAGCACAAGCTTATATCTGTATTAATGTACTGTGCTGAAGCAAGAACTTGGAACACACAAAATGTGAGATTTTTAGATATGATGATGGTGTACATCTCCATGCCAGAGTCTAGTTGTCTTTCTGAAGAACTACTGGTAGTGTCCCTTCTGCTTGGCCAAGCTCTGTTCTGTGTATACTTCAGTCACCTGCATGTCTTTAAATTTTGTGAGGGATTATTGGAGTTCAGCGTTGTTGCTTTTCCTTTAGAAGTATCTGGATCGAGTCAAACCCCCGTGTTCTTTGAAAAGCTGTTCTGGACAAGACCATCCTGAGATGTGGGCAACAAGGTCTCAACCTACCTGAAAGCTTCAATAGGATGTCTGAGATTAGTTAAATAGGTGTTACATAATTTCTGTCAAATGTTTGTGTAAATCAAAATTGACTTTTGTAATCCTTGTATTTTTTCATGCCATGCAACACCATGTTACTCAGTGGGACAGTTGCACTGATAAAACTAGCTGGTGGTGAATATGGGGCACTAAAGATAAGATGACACATTTGTGGGCTGAGCTCTGTGGGCTTGTGCGTTGACCTTGTTAACAGAAAATGGCCTCTCAGAACTGTGAAGTTGAGAGTGAAAAGTTAATGCAGACACTTAACCCTCCCTCATGTGTAGTTTCTATGGGTACCTCTTCTCTTTCCCATCTTACAGGCAGGTGCTTACTCTCCCGGTGTAACTCTTGACTGTTCTTTTCTTGCAGCTCAGTGTGCCATCATAATGTTTGATGTAACATCAAGGGTTACTTACAAGAATGTACCTAATTGGCACAGAGATCTGGTACGAGTATGTGAAAACATCCCTATAGTGTTGTGTGGCAACAAAGTGGATATTAAGGACAGAAAAGTCAAGGCAAAATCCATCGTCTTCCACAGGAAGAAGAATCTCCAGGTATGTTGGCATGGGTTTGTAGGAATCAAATTTGTTGGGTCTGTTGATTGCAGTTGGGTTCTGCACAGTAATCAAGTGTCCTGCCTTTGTCGCTACAGGCTGTAATACTTCAACTTTACATCCTGTTGGCTATTTGAACCTAACTTCAGGGAAAGGGGAAGTGATGATGTTAAAGATGATCATCACTGGTCTTTAGCAGAAGCTATGATAAGTTCTTAAAGAGCTTGTGTGTATTTGTCTTCCACTGCTCAAAATTCATCAAATGACACAGAAGTGAGACTAAATTAGGTCGAGTCATAGGAAAAAGATAGATGCCCTGTTGCCTCCTGGAATTTCCATCTGTGATCAATTGGATCCCTTTTCAGTTATCAATTTCTGCCTATTTGCCTGAAACTGTATGCTTCTAGACACTTAAAACTGTTTGAGAGCATAAAAAGTCATGCGATCAAAAAGAATACTAAGGTAAAAGAGTTGATTATGTACATGTTAATTTTGGTATGCCCTAAATATCAGAGATGTCTGTCTGTTTTGGCTTTTTTTTTGATAATGTATAATACGGGTTTGTTTGTTTGTTTGTTTTTCCCCCAGTATTATGACATTTCAGCTAAGAGTAACTACAACTTTGAGAAGCCTTTCCTCTGGCTTGCTAGAAAGCTAATTGGAGATCCTAACTTGGAGTTTGTTGCCATGCCTGCTCTTGCACCACCTGAAGTTGTTATGGACCCAGCACTGGCAGCACAGTATGAGCAAGACTTACAGGTAAGTGAGAAAGGGCACAAAGGTAAAATGATTGTCTTATAAATAGCGTTTGGACTCCCTGGGGCAAATAACTGAAGAACAGTTCTTAAGTGTAACTTCTTTGTTCCAGATTGCTCAAACCACTGCACTGCCAGATGAAGATGACGACCTGTGAGGGATGAAGCTGGAGCCCAGCGTCAGAAGTCTAGTTTTATAGGCAACTGTCCTGTGATGTCAGTGGTGCAGCGTGTTTGCCACTTTATTATCTAGCTGAGCAGAACATGTGCTTAATCTTTGGGATGCTGAAAGAGATGAATGGGCTTCGGAGTGAATGTGGCAGTTTAAAAAAAAAACAAAACAAACAAAACAAAATGGAAAAAAAAAACCAAAACAAAAACCTTCATATTTTGGACCTGCATATTTAGCTGTTTTTTGGACTGCAATTACTTCCCCTTTTGAGTTTCAAATATAAGACTGCTGCAGTCACATCAGAGTTAAGAGTGTTAAGTGGTAAATCTTGTTTCTGTCATTTCCCATTCTTTTTTGTTTAGATAATAAAGTTGTATTTCAAGTATCTCTAAGCAAGTGAACTTTCATGCATTGTTAGGAAAACTCTTCAAAGTGTCTTCAGTTCTTCAAATGAGGCTAATACTTGGTTGTCTACTGCATTTCTCATTCTCTGTTCTCCTTTTCCCTCCTGCTTCTCATGTTATGCTCCTCTTGCTAAATCAGAGCTAACAGTTAACCCTCCCTTGATTTCCTGAAGCATATAATTAAAGCACCTGAGGAAAGCTGAACTAACTGCCAGGTAAAACTAAAGCATTGAACACTTGACTGGTAAGTGTAACTGGATCAACATTCCCATGCAAATGGGAATGTTTGTGGTCTGCAGGGTGTCTTGAGAGAAAAGTGTGTAGTTCAGCTTGCATATGCTACCATTAGATACAGTCTCTCAACTCTCTAACTTTTAATATGTTTTACAATATGCCTTCACAGAGCTCTGTGTTTTTAGTAGCCAGAAACAAATGGCATCTAGGTCTGTTAGGTGACTTAAAAGCTGTACCTTTGCATGGAACATCATTCAGTAGAGCTATAGCTGATTAAACACCTCTCTAAGCATCTTAAAATTCACTAACTAGGAAACAGCTGTAGTTTGAGCTAAAAAGCTCTTGGCTACAAAACAGCATATTAACTACAACCACATTTATATAAATATCTAGACTTTACTGTAACTGCACCAAGTTCTTAATTTGAAACTAGCTTATTACAGCACAAATGGTGGAAACATTGTCAACTTTTAACACTATCTTGTAGAGATTAATCTTGGTCAATATTAGTACTGCTAGTAAACAAAACTAAGTTTAAAATACCATTTTTCAGTAGTGTTTGAGTACATGAAGCCTTGAACTCTTCAGTTTTGTATTTTTGGTTTCTTAATAAAGTGGAGCATTTCATTTATTCCTTTTAACTTGCATGTTTGTGTACATAACTCCTTGAATATTTAACTATTCAACTATTCTGATACGTGGTTACAAAAACTGGACTATGATGGTTACTTCTGCATTACTGTTGTAAAGGAATATTTTTTTAAGTTTGTGCAAGTTGGAGTTCTGTGGCTTTGGTTTTTTGTTACTGTTCTGTTTGGGGGTTTTGGGGGTGGTTGGTTTGGTTTTTATCTAGTCAATGAGAAGCTGAGTTGTATTTAGGACCTGAAACTCAATGAAAATAAGGAATGTCATACACTGGTTTGTAAAAAGAACTCCCACTTAACATTCCATTGAATCTTCTTGCTGCATCATCTTGCTTTAACTTCATGTTGTAGGTTCTTGGCTGTAGTGTTTACTAATTTACTTGTGCATATCTTGGTTAATACTGCTAGCTTGACTTACCTGCTGCTGCTTTACTAGGTGTGGTAGCTTTTTTTTTGTCATCAAGCCGTCTGACTTCTCAAAATGCAGATTGGTTTAGAAAAACTTCAGTAGTCCAGTATTGATACACCTTCATAAAAAACGGCAGCACTGAAGTTAGGTTTGTATTGTTTTATAGTGTGTGTATTGTCACCTTTACAACTTGGCTGCTGTGCACAAGTACTAGCCTTAGTACAAGTTCCTACAAAACTGCTGAAAAGACTTATGAAAAGTGAAGTAGCTGTTTAAAGGACTAGTATAATTGCTATGAGCTTTGCATTGTAAACCTCAGTGTTACTTCCAAGTCCACAAAACCTCATCTCTGAAGTAGGCAGTAATACTAGTCCTGCTGTAAAGTAATCTCTTCAACTTGAAATGTTTTGGGAGTGGAATTAAGTCCACATGTTGCTGCAGCATTATACTTGGTTTGTCACATTTAGTCCCTGTTAATTGTTGATTATAAATAATGCAGGTAGCCCTAATATGCATAGAAGTGTTCCAGTTAACAAACTTCAAAAGTTTTTCACTAGTTGGGGTTAGGGAAAATAATTTTATCTATTTAGTCAAGTAATGAGGAAAATAGAACTTGCGTTCTAAGAGCCTCAGTAGTACTAAATAGTCACATCAGTCTGTATTAGAGCTCTACCATTATTAAGACTGAATTGATGACTGAAGTCCTTCAATGCAATAACCTACTTTGTTCTGCTTGCTTGACTGCTGTATGGTTAGATCAGATTCATTGTAGGAGTTCTGTTCCCTACACACTGAATTTTCCAACACTAAGATCTCTGGTTTCAGATTGGGTTTTTAGTAACTTGTCATTATGGACCATGCTCAGCTTTGAATTTTCAAAAGCAGGATGAGGTGCTGGGCCATTTACTGTTCTTAGTTTGTGATAAAACTGACTAAGTGTCCAAGCCTAGAGGGGTGTATTAGAAGAGCAGTTGGAGAACTAGGGTATGTGCAAAATGGGTAAGGCAAAAACATGAGCTTGAGAAACTGTCAGAAGAAATGTTTTGCTACTTCTCATTGAACCTTTAAATGGAGGAGTGTTAAAGGCCTCGTTAGGAAAGCTAGGGTTGCCCTTGGCTCTTTCAGGATTTAAACAAACTTTTTTAGAAACATCAGAGAACACTGCTCTGCAACAACTGGAAATCTGTATGCCAAGAAGGTTGAAGTCTGCCCCTCATGCCTGCAAGTTACAGTACAGCAAAATTTGTCTTCCTTTAGAAATGGTTCTGTTGTGTTGCTAATACAGTCTTAGTCTAAACTAGTGGAGAAAACAGTGCTGAGACAAATTGTTCTGCCTTCACCTTCCTAAACCAGAAATACACAGTTTGATTCAAGCCAGTTGTTTTCCTCACCTGAATTGGTAGTACTGGTCACTTCTCTTCCCTGACTTTTGGCAACAGTTGATTGGGCCCACTTAAACCAGTGTTGATTAGCAATGTCTTGAAAGTAACTGAAAAGCTGTATCTGCTGCTGCTTTGATCAGTTTGTTTTTACACGGGTACATTTATTTATAGGCTGGTTTTGTGTGAGTATGTGTTGATATTTGCACTGAGCTGAAAGGTTTGCCTTTAATAAGCTGCTTATTTCTAGTGCAAGCTGCTCTATGAGCATCCCATGAAGGAATTCTTCCTTGGCGTGTGTCCTGTAACACTTCTGATCATCTCTGCAAGTGGCCAAAATTGGGAAACATGTTCAGCTGGAGACTTGTGTTGAGAGAATATGAATGACTATGCTGTCCTAGGCCAGTAGTTTTTTTCAGAGAACACCCAGGTCATCATAGTGGAAACAGCTGTAGTGATTCTGAGTCTTCATTGCCCTCTGGCTTGTTGGCAACTGTCCTTGTGGTGCAAGCTTTTCCAGTAAAGAGGGCAAAAAAGACTGGTGGTTCTTCCTGATTTAGAGCTCACTCGGCTGCCTGACAAATAATGTAAGGGTAAACTCGGAAGAATTTTATGCTTGAAAGGAAAGCTTAATATGATAACATGTTTAATAAACTTAGTGGGACTTGCTGATGAGCCAAAACCATAGCCTCTTTATGTAAGTAGTTACTGAGTGTTGAAACACAAGGCATGTTACTTGTAGCCAGGCTCTAGCACAGAGCCTGTATCTTCTTACGTTACAGATTTGAGTGTACAAGGCAAACACTTTTAATTGGGTTATGTGGGTAGTTCTCTTCCAGTTCACAAAGTGAACAGATTGTTCAATGAGTGAATGACACTTCACCAAAATGCTGGTGTTCTACAAGGTATATCACTGAAGTGGGCCAATGTTCATATTGGGGCACTAGTTCAGTATAGGAATAGGTGGTTTGATTTCTATTTTATTTTGGGTAGTCATAATCCTGGAACTTGTGGTCCTGTGGAATGTGATCCTGACAGCCAATTCTGTCATTAAGAGAATCGGCTTCCCATATTTCTACTGTTTGCTAGGGGGGGGGGGATTGAAAATATGAGGACAAATTTCACCAAATAATGTTAGAATTTTATATAACACTAACAAAAGTTTTAGTGCTTGATCCACTATCTCTGAAGTAATGGTTTTCATATGTTTAATGTAAGTATTCAGAATTGAATTTTGTCAATATAGTTCCAGGTTACTAGGAGACAGTGAGGTTGGTTTACTCTGTTGCCTATTTCCATGTTGACACTTTATTAAAAAGGACTGGAAAGGGCAGTCGAAACAAAAACTCTCAAGTGTGAAGCAGACTAATAAAGAAGAAGCACATAAGGTGGTTGTGATCAATAACATCCAAGAAGAAACCTTTAACCAGTCCCCTTCCTGTTATGATTGAGTTACAAAATCACTGATTAAACTCTGAAGTATCAGGATCTTTCTAGATCTAGCTATTTAAGTCTTCTGTACAAAGTGTTAAGCTAAAGATAGCAAATCAAGTGACTAATATAAATGGTTCTTGCTTGCTTTTAATTTCTTTTTCAGGTAAGAGCTTGCATAAGCCAGTACCACAGTTTGATTTCCCAGTTGTAATACTAATTCCTATTGCTACTACTTTAAGATTTTTTTCACCACAAAAAACTGGTGGTAACTTGCTGATGACTTTTTTTGCATCTTGGTGGCTTTTGAAAACAGTGCTGGAGAGAAGCAATGTGTGTTTGACTTAGAAAATAAGGGAAAGTTAACTTTCCTGTCAGGCTCTTTTGATGGATTATGCAATAAAAAAACTTGTTAAAATTTCTGTATCTCAAGTTAATTTTGCAGGGCAAGTGTTTAGGGAAAGAGCTCAAGCCAAAGAGGTTTGTTCCATTTGTAAATAAAAAGGTGGGTCATAATAAACAAGAAACCTGTTTGCATTTTTTTTGGCATTGTTCATTTTCTTTTGATTCTGGATCTGGTATTTGTATTTCTTCTTTGTGTCTGGATGTTTTGTTTTACTTGACTACCTATATTGATGTCTAGATATAAAACTTATTTCAAACTATATCAGGCAAGTACAGTAATTCTGGAAAGATTATGTATAGAAGAGTTGTTTGAGACAAGTTACCTGCCAGTTGGAAATGCAGAAGGTGTTGCCACGTACATGAGGCTTAAGCTAGATGGAAGACAGTAGTTCTTGGCTCACTGGCTGAGCAAGTCTGATATAGCTTAAAAAAATCTTTGCTGTGGAGATCGAGTGGTTACCGCATAATTCTTGTCTCTTGCTCCCAAGCAGACTGTATAGCATCTGAGAAAACGGTGGTCCCAGGCTGGAATGAAGCCTCCGACGGGAGCTGGATGGGGAATGCTGTTGTGGTACCAGTCTCAGCCGCATGGTGGGGCACACCGTCTGCCTAGCTGCTCTGCTCGAGTGAAGTGGTGGTAAATTGAAATGGACCTGTTGGGGTTGCACAAGTGTCGTGTATTCAAGAAGGAAGCGATGTGGACGCTTTAAGGTTTCTGCACAGTAGCAAATGGCTATAGTGCATGTGCAGGAGCAGATGCTAGTTGATAAAAATTTAAAACGGAGCAGGTAAGAGTTACTTTGTACAGTGTTTCTATCTGTTACAAAATAACATAATTGGACTTTAAAAGGGCTATTTTGTCTTTAAGTTAAATCCACTAAGAGCCTGAAATAGACCAAGGCAATGAATTCCAGGAGGATTTTTGTCATCCTAACGCTGTTAGCATGGCAAAGCTTAGGCACTGCCATCATGTACTTCCTTATTTTTTCCTATTCTTCAGCAAATGTAGGTTAAAACAAAACCAAAACCCTAGAGCTTGCTATATAGAACCAGTCAATATCTTGGTAACTGAAATTGAATTAACGTATAACTTTACCTGGAAAAAAAAATATCTGTGCATTAAGTGATGATGCAAAGCAAAAATCTGGCGAGGAATATGCAAAAATCAGACCTAGTGGAGTACTGTGCCATGTAATTCATAGTTTGATACTGTAGTCAAGTAACTATGAATAATGAAATGAAGGGAAAGCTTGAAGGTTAGGTGTCTGGAGTATTATAGTTATGCTTTTGCTGTAAAGAGACCGTAAATAACGGAGAAAGATGTTTCTCCACTCTCACTTTCAGATTTGAAGTTAGGATGGCTGGAAGAACCCGTCTGTGACAGTTTTCTCTAGTTATGCTGGAGACTGTTATCTTTAAGAAGTTCCTTGGACACTCTGCATATTTCGTAGGTGATAAACTGTATCCATGCTGTCCAGCTGAGGTCCCTGGTTCAGAGTATGGAATAAGCAATTGACTGACTTTACACGGACAAACTCCTCACTGATGTAGTACTCAGGGAACTAATGGCAGCTATTGCACAGGAGATGCCTGGGCATTGTGGCACAAAACCAAAGCGGCATCTTTGGAAGCATAGCCTAGACTGTTGGTAAGACAAAGCAACAAGCAAAATGTTGCATTAGGCAGTGCGATGGCATCCCTTTTTGTAAAGGGCTGAACCTGTGAGAAGGAATGTGAAGGAAAAAAGCAAGAAGAAGAAAGCATGCACACAAGTTGGGCTTCCAGAGGAAATATGGAGAATAGATGAAGAAAGCCATAAACTATGATTAGAGAACAAAGTGCTTATATGCTAATAATGTGATAATGATTAATGCAACATTCCAAAGCATAACTAACTAGTAGCAATTATACTTAATGGAAGTCTGCTATTAGATATCAAACTAAATAGAAGGAAACAGTAGGGGGAAGAAATGCCAAAACTCTCCTGGCAACTGGGAACTTCACTAAATGCTTCTCCACTACAGAGAATTTAAAGTAAGACCAGCTTGGTATCCAACAAATTGCAAGAACTACCTGTTCCAAGAACCTGTACGAGAGAGAGGCTGATCACATACCTGTGGAAAGCACTTTAGATAGTGCTGACAGGGTACCATAGCAAAAAGCTTTAAAGAGAAGAAATGAACATAACAAAATAATTGGTTTTGTTCCATCACTAATCTTCATTGTGCATAGGTCAGTTGACTTTACTAGAACTTCTGTGATTTAAATGGAAGCTGCGTGAGAAAATCTACCTTAGCACTCTGCAACATGAAGATTACTTGTCAGCTAAAGTGTTTTGCCAGTTTCTTGTAGGTGAATAAGTTGGGTTTTTCCAGATCAGGTGTTACATCAGTAAACAGCAGGGACCTTTATTAACATGTAAAGGATAAATATGATTTAGACTTGTAATGTATTCTGTGTTGCAGCCTGAAAGACTTACACCCTGGGGCAAGCATTTTTCCATTACTTGTTTTATTACTCCTTTCAGTGATTTCAGCTGACTACTTTTGCAAGTGCTCTTCAAGTGCTTTGGTTATAGGCTGTTAAATAGGTAGGTGCTGTCTCTTTGATATGTGTGAATACAATGCCTTGTACAACTAAGACCATGTCCTGACCTGGAAGCTTCAGTACACCACATGAAACAATACTTTTAATGTAAATTTTATATATCAACCTTGAGGAACAAATGCAAAAGAAAACAGATAGGTATAAAACCTTCTCTTCTGCCTTTGTAAAACTGATAGAAGAAAATAATGGTATCTGCTTGGGTTAATTATGCTTTCAAAATTTATTTGTATTTTGATTGCTGTTGACATCTATTGAGTGTATGTTTGCTACTAGTGGTTTACCGCTAGTAGAGGACTAACGCTTTTATCTGCTCTGAGCAATGGATAAATCCTACTTGTAAATACATAGCATATATCACTGGCTATTTAAAATCTGACATGGTAAGTTTTGTAATGCCATTTTCACAAGTACTGTCTTAACTACAGAACTGTTTCGTTCTCATTTAATTCTATGGATGTAAATGTTGATGTGGTAGATACTCCTTGATGATTCTGTCTCCTGCTCTTCATCCCAGGTGACTTTGCATGTGCTAAAAACAGTTTAGAGCCCAAGAGAAAGAAGGGAAACAATCTCTTGAAAAATCAGTATTTCTCACTAATTAAAAAGGATCTGAAGAAGGTCACATCAGTTGTCTTTAGCTGCAAGTGACATCTGAAAATGACAGTTAAGGAGCCTATGAAAATCACTGAGACTGACAAATCGTCTAGAAAAAGAAAAGGGATTCTTTTGATCTCCATATGATATCCATTTTCATAGTCAAAAATCACACTTTGGTGGTTGATCTTATTTTAGTTTGCTTTCCTGCAGTATGCATTAAGAACCATGACATTTACGAACGGGATATTTTTTTTTTCATTGTTTTGAAAACGTGTTTTTAGTCAGTTCTGTGATTCCAGGGTGTGTCTTGTAATTTTAGGGTCTTTGGGATGGCTGTTGCAGCCAACAGATGTGATTTCTCTAGTCAGATAATTAAGCATTACAGCAGAGTGAGGAACAAACCAATAGGAGTCACAGTGATCAAGAGAGTCATGGAAGAGAGTTTATGCTAGGGTTTGGTTTATGTATTGACCACCTTCTATCAATGGAGAACTAAACCTCCAAGACTCAGTATCTGAAATTGCGGGGCTTAGTCTGGCTCTTAATTCTGGAATTTGGTTTCCATACTTGTAAATTAATTAATGGGTTGTGTATCAGATTTGATGACTCTTCAAATCTTAATAAAAGTGCAGATTTGGAAGCTACTACCAACATTGTAGCTGGCGCTCTGATTTCTGCTTTTGCCATTTAGACCTAAAGTAAGAAACTACAAAAGACAGGAACTGTGTTATTCCCCATAGAATGAAGTCTTTAATACGTACATCTATAATAGACTCAGATGTTCTTACTGAGAAGTAATTTGCAGATTGGCTTCTGGGTGTATTCTCCATTTGTGCTAGTAAACTTTTTTCACAAAGCAATTGAATGAAACTTTCATGGAGTTGCTTTTACCCAGAAAAACAAGAGGGGATTAAGTAAGACTGTAAGAGAAAAATTGGCATAAATTCCAAAGGTGAAACTTTATCACTCTAAAATACTTCTGAATTAAGAAAAATCTGACTACCTGAATGACACAAAAAAATACGTAGTTATAAGGCAGTGGCTTTTGGCAAATAGGATTTGGCTTAATCACGTAAAAAAAGAATTTGTATAATGTTTTATTTATACAATTACCCAATTTTATGTAAGCTTGATGTTAAGGCTCAGATAATCAAAGATCTGATTAAACTAAATCTTTGGGATTTGCACAAAACCCTAAACTCTTTCGCAAAAAAGGAAATGTTTTCTTCAGTGTGTGAAGTAAGATGTTAAAGGCACTACCACAACACAAAAAAAAAAATCTAATGAACAGGATGATACAGTAAATAGACAATAAAGAGTAATCCGATAACCATTAATTAGTAAGTGGGACCTCATCCAAAGAAAACTTAAATGTATAATTTACTGTTTGATTTTATTCACCTGCTTACTTGGTCTTTGAATCATCAGGCTCTTAATGTTTTCTTTCAGAAAGAAGACATAAATTAAATCAGCTTAGCATTACACATAAAGCATTTTCATCTGATAAGGCCTAAATTTTATTGCCAAAAAGCTGTATTTTGTTTTCTGGCACTGACCAGCAGCTTCTCATTTTCTTAATTAGAAAAATATTTTTCCATGACAGCATTAGCCTTGTTGAATTAGCTCCAGGTTTTTTGTTTGTTTGCTTTTTCTTCAATCTGAACTGTTCAGTTTGTCCTTTTCAGTATAATCAACTCAAAGAAAACTTCATGCAGTATTTTCGTGAGTGTGGTCTACTTTCTGACTAATTTTGCCAAAGGATGTCATAAGGACCAGAGTCACACAGTGGCCACTGCCACCCTTTGTTCATCTTTTGTTAATGTTGTGGTTTAACCCCAGCCAGCAACTGGGTACCACACAGCTGCTCACTCGCTTGCTTCCCAGCCACCCAGTAGGATGGGGGAGAGAATAGGAAGGAAAAAGGTAAAACTCATGGGCTGAGATAGACAGTTTAATAGGACAGAAAGGAAGAAAATAATAAAAGAATTGGAACATGCAAAACAAGTGATGCACAATGCAATTGCTCACCACTCGCTGACTGACTAGTTAGTTCCCCAGCAGAGATCTGCCTGCACTGTTTCCCCACCCTGGGCAATTCCCCCCAGTTTATATACTGGGCATGATGTCCCATGGTATGGAATATCCCTTTGGCCAGTTTGGGTCAGCTGTCCTGGCTGTGTCCCCTCCCAACTTCTTGTGCCCCTCCAGCCTTCTTGCTGGCTGGGCATGAGAAGCTGAAAAATCCTTGACTTGGTCTAAACACCACCCAGCAGCAACTGAAAACATCAGTGTGTTATCGTAATATTAAATCCAAAACATAGCATTATACTGGCTGCTAGAAAGAGAATTAACTTTATTCCAGCTGAAACCAGGATAGTGAGATGGCATTCTGCAAATAAGAACTGTAATGCCTGAAATTCTACCTATGAAGCTTTTTTTTTATAGGTTTTGTGGTTCTTTGTCCATTTGAGAAGCATCAGAGTTGCTCATCAGCAGGAATCTTTGTGCAGGCGGATTCCTACCCGAGTTGGGTGCCTAGTTAAGAGCTTGTGAAATAGCTTCTTATATGACACTTGATAGCTGCTCATTCAGCATTATGTTTGTGCTATTGAAAGTCACAACTCTGAGAAGCTGCACTTTATCAAGAATCGTCCCCATGTTAATCACAGTAATACAGATGCTAATAAAATCTGTATGTCTTTGTAACTGTTTCTTATGCTAGTAAAACTTCTATTTCTTTCTGATACCATGTGTTCTTTCAAAGGCAATACTAGCTTGTATAGCCTGGACAAAATCTTCATGCATAATCCTTTCCTGTAAGGTCTAGAATCTTTTGCTTTTATTCTGTTGGTTTGTTTTTGGTTTGTTTGTTTGTTTTAATTAAAACTGTTCTTTATAATTCCTCAAGGGTTTTTTTTGTGTTGTTTTTTTTTTCTTCTATGTATTGGAAATTCAAATTTATTGTATTTCAGGATTTACACTGTTAATCTTAGTGGTGATGCTAGCCAAAGTTAATATTGTTTTGACTATGAGGAAAAAAATGTAAAAGGAGAATATACAAATACATCCGTGATCTCAGAAGTCACAGAATCATGGCAAAATGCAGTTGGAATGGACCAAAGGAACTAATTCAGCTCATCCTCATGCTGCACGGTGGCACTGGCTGTTTTCATAGTATCTCTGACAAGTGTTTGGCTAGCCTGTCCTTCAAGACACCCAGTAGTGGAGACTGCACAGGCCTTTCTCGCCTTCACTGCAATGTTCTACACTAATACCAAGCTTTGCTATCTCTTATTCCTCTGCAGTGAGTGTGGCAAAACAGATTTGATTCTTTTCACATGACCCTCTCTACTTCCTGGCTTGTCATTCCTGACCCCTCTTCTGCTGGTTACCCCTCCGAAGCACACCAAATTATTATTTTTTTTTCTCAAGAAGGGCCTGCTTAGCCATCTGTTTCTTAACCTGCATTTATGTAGTGAATTAGTTGTGTGTTATATTGTGTGTAAATACAGAACACGCATCCATTCATATTTATTATTTTGACAGTTGTTGCACCTAGGTTTGAGACCCAGAAGAGACTGTTGTTAGTCTAGGCAGTTTATGAACCTTAGAAATGATGACTCTTTCCAGGGAACTTAAGGTGCACGAGTTAATTTCTGACTCAAAGAAACCCCCACAAAGCAACAACAAGACCCCAACCTAACACCTTTCCAATAGGTGACTTGAGAAGGCAGATATGAAAAAAAAGATTATTAGTTCTTAATGCAAAAATAAGCATTTGACTTCTGTAGCTCAATAATGTATTAAGTATTGCACAAAGAGTAATAGAAGTGAAGCTGTAGTGGGCTTTGGCATAGTGTAGCAACCAAAACTGATTAGATCCTTGGATATAATAGATCATGCTTGCTGGCCTGTGCCACCCGTAGGTTTTTTGTTTGTTTGTTTCTGCTTTTATAAGGGCTACAGTCACACTTTTGTTGTTATGAAAACATATCCTTAATGTTAACTATACAACCTTCTTTTCTTTTTCTAATAAAAATGCACTTCACACATGATTTATTCTTTTCAAATTTTCAATGTAAAGAGAAGCAACTAATGCTGCTGACCAATTTTTGCAGTCCTAGAGAAAACTTACAAACCTAAAAAACCCCCTTCTGTTAAATTTGCTAGCTACTTGGTTGGGAAAGTGCTAAAAGGGACCAAATATTTACTTTTTTTTTTTTTTTTTTTGTGATGTTCAAAGAAATTGGGTACAAGGTACTTCCTACTGTTGTTCACTTAACCATGCTGAAATGTGGATGCCTACAACATTTAAGAGAATGTTACAGAGATTGTAGCAAATGCTGTCTGTGGAGAGCTTAGTATGGTAACATGAGATGATGACACGTGCAAGAATAAACACAAACAGTTTTTAAAATAAGAACCACCCCACCACCCCTCCTCCCCAGTTGTATATTTTGGTTTTGCTTAGAATGGCAGAGTCTTGATTTATGCAAGCACTGCAGGCTGTGCATTTTTTCAGTTTAAACAAAACTTATTATAGACTAGGTTTTCACTGGTAGTTAAGTATAGCCCTGATGTGCATTATGTAAGGGATAACAATGAAAAGGGGGTGGAGTTGTTAAATGCCTGAGAACAGACGCCATGTAAGTCTTCCAGCACACAAGAAAAGTGCTACAGTACGTTACCACAGCTGTACGTGCACTCCATCCCATGAGGAAAAGAGAGGATTTGTGTGCTGGGAACCTTAAGAAAGCAGGACTTGGCCTTTTCTGCCTCTTCCTCATCCTATAGATTAATACAGGTTAATATAATGATGATACTATTTAAAATAATGAATTGTTGCTTTTTTTTTAAGCAACAGTTGGCAAATTAAGCAACAATCTTCTGTCTTTGAGTGAGATTTGTATTTTCCTGCTTTTCTCTAGAACCCAGGAGTTACAGTGTTACGTTTTTGCAGTGAATCTTCCACACTTATTTTGCCAATTAGTATTGCTTATCATCATAATTTGTTTGTAATACACCAAGGAAGAACACTGGGAAGGAAACATATTCTTCAATCTGTTTAAGGGTGGTGCAGCTGGGAAATGATGTTTTTAAATTTTATTTTTTTTTTCTGTGTGCAGATGTTATTAAGAATTTGTTTGGGGCAGCCTGGAACAATGGCTGTCTTTAGACAGTGTTAAATCCTAAAAATAAAAAGGAGAAAATTGTCCTTTTGAGGAAGAAAAGGACTTATTTGCTGAAACAGAAAGAAGCTGCTTCAATAGAAGTAGTTGTTTTAAATAAGCAAAACTTGTGAGAATATGACAAATGTGCTGGAACTATGGATCAAAATATTAACCAATACGCAGTATTTTATTCTAGATAACCAGTTCACCTGGATGAGCAGTTCTCTTCAAATCACAATTATTGTCTCTGTTTTAAGTTTTCATTTACAATATAGAGATAAATTACCTACACCATAAAAATAAGAGCTACTAAACTATGTGCTAAGTCTTTTGAGATACCTAATAAAAGGCATGACCTACATACAACATATTTTGAGAGAAATATTTTCAGCCAATTCACTCTACTGATTGTTTTTAGTTCCCTTCAAAGAAGAAATGAGAGGTTGGAAAAGGAAAAAACTCAACCCTTCAAACTACAGTGCTTTTAAGTATGGTCAAATGCAAGATGGGCCTGTCTGTCATGATAGGGGGATAGTTTCTTTTAAAAATCAAAGTAGAAGTCATAGTGTCAGTGACTATGGGTCGTAGCTAGTGTAGCCTGAGCCGTGGCTCCTTTGAAAAGCTGAAATGAGCCATACAATGGAAGAGACAGCTTCGAGTCTGCTTTGCAGGTACTGATACCCGCAGCCTTTGCATACAGGAGATGTAGCTGGTAGAAAGAAATGAGTTTTGAACTCTCTTTCTTCCCTCAAAGCTGTACTGTCAATTTAACTCTTGGTCCTGGGTGTTTATGTTTGTTTGAACTGTGGTAAAGTGGCTTCGGTTGCGAGATAAACCTTAGAATGGGGGGAAAAAGGCTAATGGAGCAGCTGAGTGTGCAGTCCCTGGTTTAGGAAGGTGTCAGGCAGGTTTTGGGAGAGGGATGCACAAGTCAGAGAAGGACCAGGTGAATGACACTGATTGCTTCTCCATCAAACGTTGGGAGTGCAGTTATCAGCAGGGACAGGTTCTTCACCCTGTGTTGTATTTTGTCCTTGTGGAGTAAGTAGAGGGAGAGGCCGTTGTTCACCAAGTCCTTGACCTTCCTGTCGAGTGTGAGCACTGCAAGAGTTTCTAAACATGGTGCCAAGGTGCTGCTTTTGTAGTGAATATCTCAAACTTGGTCTGAGAGCTAGTGCAAGACCTTCCCATTGCTACAGTCCTGTCCAAGGCCAACTTCATAGGTTTAGGAATGACTTTTTCATCACCAAAGTGATGATAAAAAACTGCCCAAAACTCTTCTTTGGTATGGGCTCATAATTCTACATTGGAATAAGGTCATATGAAGAAAAGATAATAAACTGTGTTAGAGGTGGCCCCTTTATCTGTGAAACTGCTTCTGCTTTAGAGTTCTGTGAGTAAATAATTTATACTCATTACAAAAATAACTGTGCTAGTATAAAGGTGTGTATTGAGAAGGTGGAAAATTTGGCACAGGATTTCGTTCTGGTTCCTTGCGAGTGTGCAAATCTAATCAAATTGCACCTATGTACTTCTGAGTAGTTCCAAGAGAGCTGGTAGAGTTGCCCTGGATGTTCCCTGTAGCAAAGGAGGGCTGAATTAGTTTACAAAACTGGGGGTGGGGTGGTGTGGTTGTGTAAGTGAATCAAATAAAATCAGCTCTACAACTGCTTGGATGTCTGTAACAAGCCAGAAAAGTTAGCACTAAAATTTCAAATTTAAGTGGATGGGTGTTGATATATCAGCTGTAACCACCTTGTTAATAATTTCTATTACTGACAGAGAAATAGTTTGACTAGGGAGTTATTTTAATCCAGAATATTTATTGGCGTATTAGTAGAGACTATGATGTCAGAGTAGTTTTACAAAATCTAGATGTTAGATTTATTCTTAAAATACTCCTTTCTAAGATGTTTGTTAAAACATTTCAATCCCAATTATGCCCCAGCTCTCTTGTGGGAAGTTAATGATTCCAATGAAAACAAAGAAAGAAAACTATTACAGATTGTTTGTCTTCTGCAGCATAAAATATTCTTTAAAGGATTATTCTCTCTGCTTGTATTTACATAGTTAGCAATAAAGATTTTTAACTTGAGGTTATTCTTCATTTCCTGGTAAATGTCGGCTACAGCATTTGATAATTTTCTGTTTCAATAATATAATCATCCTGCTGAACACGAGGTGAACTGGGAAAGCTGAAACTGAAAGTTAATTATCATCATGAGAGGTCACACTCAGGTCGCTGTGAAAGTGTTGCAACCAACATATAACGTCTGCTCTTTCTGTTTATGTTATAAAACTTTTTCTTTGAAAGGCCCGCCCCACCCCCGCCCCCCCCCCCAAAAAAAAAAAAAAAAAGGAAAGGGGAAAAAAAAGGGAGAGCAACTCGGGCAATATAATTTCCCAGTGCTGTTTGCAAGCCTCTGATTGCTGCTACAGATCATCAGGCTTTCTGTTCTGTTTAGGGAACTCATCCTACCTGCCAGCCAACGTCCAAGCTGCGGAGCAGCTCCTCCCTAGCCTTTTTGGTGCTCTCTGCTGCAGTGGGACAGAAAATCCAGAGACCTTTCGTGCTCCCCCAATAGTGTAAGGGGGGGTCACAGCTTTCTCTGTCCTTAGTCCTTGAGCAGGGCAGCGGGGTGGGAGAGCTGGGCTGGGGAGAAATCCCGCGGCTCAGCCCGGGCTGCTTACTTACCCGGCATGTGCAGACCTTTGTGCTTTTATTGACGTGCAAGCACTTTAAACGAATGTGATTTAACCCACAGGTTCTTCAAGAGCAATCCGCTGCAATTGCTTGTCTTCGGGGTGTTGGATCAGTTAACTCTGGTTTGCACGCCAGATGCCCGGTGCTGCCTCTGGTCTGTGGTGGGAGCAGTGGGAGTTTTCAGGTCAGGTTTCCAGAAGATCACAGGAATAAATTCAGAATTTGTTTCTGCAAATAATCTCCGATGTCTGGTTGCAATTTGCTGTTTCCACAGAAATTTTTGGCAGTGAACATGTTTGCTTGGATTCTCACAATTGTTTTGGTAAGCATATTCTTTCCTTTGACAGGCCCCTCTTGGCAAATATTTCAAATTCCTGTCTTTCTCTTTTTACATTTTAGCTTTTCTCAGGATTTTTAGTTGCAGCTCTCTATTATTTCTAAGGGTGGCTCTACTTGTCAGTATGTGATGCAGAATTCCTCCTCTTCCTTCAGGATAGAGAGGAGTTTGTGGCTAACAGTAATGAGGGAATGAGTCTAAAGAAAAACCTAGAGGGAAATAAGCAAAAGTCAGACTGGTTATAACCAAGTGGGAAGTTGAATTTTTGTAGGAACCAAAATAAAAAATTTTCAAAATTATTTTGTTGTCCTAAATCAGCATTACAAACAAAATACACATTTTATTTCAATACTGATTTTTTTTTAATATTAAAATTTGGTGACGTTGCAGCATTCATGCAGCATGAATGTCCCAAGGTTTCCAAAATTAATTGTGATCTCTTCAGTCCTTTGACCCTGGAGTCCCATCTACTTGCCAGTCATCTGCAAGGAGCTAGTTACCCCCAGAACCTTTGGAAGTTCAGTATACATCCAGGAAGCCAGCTGGGTAAATCAGGGCCACAGCTACTCTCAAACTTGCTGGGCTTCCAGCTATATAATCGCTATATAAAGTGGCAGTGGAAAACTGCTTTGTCCTAAAAGTTACAATTGACTCCACCCAAGAGTTTGATGCAGAAGTTGTGATTAAGAAGCAGACATGTAAGAAGGCTAATATACTGGAAGGAATAGAGCAAAGAAAGGGACCAGGCAAATATAGGCTGATATAAGGACCTGAAGAGATGGGGCCAGGAGTGACGAAATGGATGGGTGGGGAGGAAAGGATAACTATGTCGGAAGATAAGTCGTAGAGGGGCAGTGGCATGCACAGAAACAGGAATGTGTGATCACTTTTCTATAGATCAGTATCTTGTGTGTCTGTTGATTTTAGGGAGAGAATGTTCTGCTGCACGAGTAAGCATCTCGGCCTGAAAATAAGATCTAATCTATTGACATAGCTTTTGGCAAAACAAAAGGTAAATAAAATAATTTGAATTTTGCTGAGATGTTAGCATGGTCTGATTCTGATTTTTAGTTTCTGATCTTGCCTACATCACCTTTAAATGGCTTGTGTGAGAATAAAGAAGGGGTTGATATGGAAATGCAGGGGAGAGATGAACAGGGATGGAAAGCTTATAAAATTTTGTTTAAAATATTACTCTTTCAGTTTATTTCACTGAAAATAAAACTAACTTGGAAGGAACTGAAAAGAAAATTTTGCCATAGCGGAGCAGATTAAATGAAGAATATTAAGTAGTCCTAGCTGCTATTTCTCCTTTACGTACAAAACAATGGTTAATACATGTGACATAGTTCAGAGTGTAATTAGGAGGCTTTTATAAAAATACTTAAATGTCATTATTTTTTATTTAAAAATAAGTGGCAACTATAAAAATATTCCAAGTTCTTTTACTTGTTCTGTTCTGCAGCTTTGAGAAAATGAGTGAAATGGCTAATGCCTCAGTTTCCCCTTCTTGATAGAGGCATAGTAAAACTAATCCCTCAGATTGCCATGAGATTTAAAGCAGTATTTTTTAAAGGTCATGCTTCTTTAGGCCGATATACAGTCAGCTATTTTAATAAATAGATCTTAGTTTCCCTTCAAAAATTTCTGTCCAAAACCTGTTTTATTTTTCTTAGGCATTTGACTTATGAACACTTGTTCTGGCTTTGATTCTTCTTTAAGCGTGCAGATTGCTAAGAGCAGTAATCTCTTTTTGCTGAAGCGCATTGACTTGTTTCCACTTGTTCCTAGCTGGCTGGTGTTAGGACCCAGAAAAGAGACAGCAGCAACGTGATATAAATAGAGTACCAGAATGGGACAAAGTTTGAGAAGAAAGCATGACATCACTCGGACTTGCTCTCCACCCAAAAAGATCTGGGATGGAGGTGCAAACGTGAGCTGGACAAGTGAGGAGTTAGCAACTCTTTTGAGCTCAGTTTCTGAGGAAATAGTGAGAGTTATATGCCCTGTGTGCTACAAGGAGGTACATTTTCTTGCTAGCAGAACTAAAACTGGCTTCAGATCTCTGACAATGTGAATAATTGAAAGGAAAAGACAACCATAGGAAGAAGGTTGAAAACAAGATCTTTTCTTTTTGGCACAGATTGTAACAGAAATATTTGACTTCTTTCCATGGAACAGTACAACTTTCGGATCTGATGCACATTTCTTTTAATTTTCCTCCAGTCACGGTTATTTATTTATAGTTAAATGAAGAGATCAAAGTGTGAAGCAAGCAAATACTACTTAAAGGGGCTGGAAGGATATCTTGCCACCACTGAAGGAACAGACTTCTTGAACCTGCATGGAAAATGTCCCTTTTAATACAAAAAGTAGCAAAGGAAAACTTATGATTGAAATCTTACAGGAATTTGTTTTCAGTTTTACTTTTAACCTTAAATAGACCATGGAGAATTTATTATCTCTGCTCTGTTGTCATTATTCTTTGCTGATTTTATTTCAGTACAAATATCAGGTAATTTTCTTAATATGGTCGCTACTGAGATATATTTGGATTCCTCTTAGCAAGTTTTGCCTCACTATGTCTCATTATTTAATGTTTTATGTGCAGGTGTATGGAAACTATTCCCAGCTACCCAAACACCCAGGTAAGGAATGTTCAATTTACATTTTATGACAATTTGCTTAAATATTTATTTGCTTTTCTGGTTTGTATTTTTCATTTTCTTAGTAGCTCCAAAGAAACTGTGATCCTATGTCAGCTCTGTATTAAAAATGTAATACTGTAAAGTATCAGATTGTCCCAGTCATTTTAAATTCAGAAACCTACCTGCTAAATATTCTGCATAGAAATATATTTGGAGAAAAATGGCTTGTATTTGATATGTAGAAAAAATCCTATATACACTGTTTCTTATTACTTTTTTGAGCATGAGTTCAGACCTCTACACAGACTGTTTTCTTTTTCCTCCTCAATGTCTTACTGTTCAGCATTTTCAATTCAATGATTTACAGTTAGATATGCCAGCTTGTATACTTTGCAGTACTTTGGCATGGCTTCAAGGCATCTACCCTCCTCCCAGCCTTCATGCTTAAGTTTAAATTGGTTATAGAGTATATTAAGGATCTCTCATCTGTTTTCAGTGTAGAAAAAACTTACTCAAAGCTTATTTGGGGTCTCTGTGTGTAACTGCAGAACTCTTGTGTTTATATAAATAGTTTAACCTCAAGCCTCATGGTGGTGTACAAGTACAATTTTACTGCTTTACCAATTCATGTGTTGCTTTGTGCTTTTAAGTCTTAACCATATGTAATTATTTTCAAATAAAATACAGAACAATGCGGAAAAGCCACATTGTCTGCTATTGCAGTAGCTTCAGCCTGACTAGTTTCTTTTGCTCTACCTTCACTCAAAGACAAAGAAATACAGTCTCATTTCCTATAGATGGGGATCACTAGCTTCTAGCTGTGATCAACGGGGAACAATGGGGCGGGGGGCGGGAAGCCTCCTGCTGTAAGGGGGCAAGTTACCCAACATTTATTTAGTAGTACAGCGCGCGCGTGTGTGTGTAAGCATAACTGCGAGCAATGCTTTCTGGATTTGAACTAGGCTGTAAACAAGTGCTGTGATTTTGTTCTAAACACAGCATGATTACCTATTGAAAGGATATTGCAAGTGTAAGGTGAATTCAAGGCAACAGGTATTTGTTTTCAGAGGTCTTCTCAGGGCTGCTTGGCTGGAAGTGGGGTAACATCATGGCTTTATATAGTTCAGAACTGGGAGCTGGGAGAGTCACTGACATGCAGAATGGCTCTAAGCAATGCACTTTGCTGTATATCTATTTCCCTTCCCTTTTTTTCCCCCTTTTTTTTCCCCAGCTTTTACATGTAAGCTCCTTAGAATATAGCTTGTCCTTATGAGTTTGATGCCAGCCATAGTAATGCCTTTGTTGTGCTGCTGCTGCTACTACTACTACTGAAATATTTGTGCCATGTTGGGATGCAGTTCTTTGGCATCAAATAATTTTCTCCGGGGATTTTTCTTTTGTATTTTTCTCAGGTTTTTTCCTACCAGCTCTCTTAACTTTAACCCTTACCCTTTTCCCTGGTACAAAAGGGAGATGTTAACAGGAGTAAGAGATATTTGCATATAAGCACACTGTGAAACCAGCAGGCATGTTCTGTGCTCTGGAACTGGTAGTTTGATGAAAGTTGGATGTGGAGGTATATTAGCGCAAGTAGCCTATGTGGGTGCTTTTAGTACCATAGAAGTGTATAACTTCAATTTCTTTTGTAGCAGCCAGAATATGTTCTTTGAAGATAGGACTAAGCATGTACCCAGATTTAGTTTATGTAAATGCAAAAAAACTTGTTCCTATATCCCATTTCCTCAGTGTGCCTTGCCATGCTCAGCTTAGTTGGGTTGCTTGGAACTTTCAGAGTGGGTTTTGTACATGCTTATTCTGTGTTATTCTCTTATGTTGTTGGTAGCTTTCTCCTTTTGTTAGCAGTTATGCCTTTTTCTGTATCTTCCAAATATTCAAAAGAAATCTATAACCATAGAATCTCATCCATTTCTCTAGAGAGATCCTCATCTTATCTATTTATGCTCATGCTAGTGCTCTGCGGGAAAACCTCTATGACAATTACAAACATTTCTAGTTAGGTAGGCCAATAAGAGATCCTGGTCAATTATGAATAATTTTTTAGATATTTTTGATATAGCTGAGCTTGGAAGCAAGTCTAAGTAGTTTGTGTATCTTCACCAGATGCAGAGCTTCTTTTAGTTCAATGCTCTCAGGTCTACAATTGCTTGTTGTCATGTTTAGCAGTTTTCTCAGCTTTGCACTCTTATTAAAAAAAACCCTTAGGGTCCTCTCCGTCACAGCTCTGAAACTATACCATGAGGATGGAGGACATCAAACTGATCTCCACTGTTAGGGCTAGGCAGTTTAATGATGCAAATAAAATTTTTGCACCTTCTTATCCAAAGAGATCCTGTTTGTATCCAGGATGTTAAAATGATAGTATAATTATCAAATAGGCAAGCTGTTTTGATCTCAAGAGTGAAGAAAGGTGTGGGATAGACTGCAAATGTCAAAGGACACTGCCTGTGGTTTTGTTTTAACTCGCACACTAGGTGTGAGGAGCTTTTGTACGGTATATGATAGCTGGAGTGTTTTTTTAACAAACTATCAGCTTCGCACCTCAGGTTCTTGAAAGACTGCTTAGGAATGAAAAATGATTATAGGGCAAAGAACTACAGATAGGGTGTAATATAAATGCTCTCTCTGTCATCCGTTGTGTTGTGCACTTGTTTTCCACTGGGTTTTGGAGAGAGGATAAGATTCCTGGGAGCTCTCTAGCATCTTCTACTTCCTTAACTGCAGAGTTGAGTTACCTGTGGAGGAGGTAGGATCAGAAGTAGTATGCTATAGAGGCTAAACATGCCACCATACATTCCCTTCACAGTGCTTTGTACTATCCACAGTGTGTTTAAAATCCTGGTGAAATCTTGAAATTACACTTGAATGACTCCTCAACTGTTATTTCAACAAATGCTGCCTGATACACTAGCAGAGATTTAGTTAGAGACGGTTATGCATTTTAAGTGCAATTAAAATAAAAATTAGCTGAGTTTTAAAAACAAGTTTTTAGCAGTGGTCAGCAGATATATGGTTTTAATCTACTCTGCCATTTTGATTTATGATCTCGCTTACGTGCCATACTTGATTTACATAAAATATCTGGTTGTACTTAACCTATTGACCTCCTTTATTGTTCTCTTCTATGGAGACTTATTACACTCCTTGTTGGTCCTCATTTTAATAACCTTTTCATCTGTGTTTCTTGAAAGGGTTCAAAGTTCTTGCATCAGCTTCCCATTACTGGCCATTGGAAGATGTGGATGGAATTCATGAGTTTCGGGATATGAATGGAGGTAGACAAAGGATTCTTGACAATGACAATAACATGAGTATTTGTGGCAGTCTGTAAGTAGAAAGGGAGCAGGAGAAATGAAAGGAGTTAGCTTTTCTACTACAGCAGTTGAGATTTTTTTTCAGTTAATGTTTTTGCAGTGTTCCCATTTGCAAATGACATTGTATTTGTGAACTGATTTTTATAGAGTATTCTCAGACATTTTATGGGCTGTCTATGCATTGTTAAGGTTAAAAAGAGAAAAGGTTTATGATACAAAGAGTCATTGAAATCACATTGTTATTAGTTGGTTTGGTACATGCATAACATGCACTAATACGCTCAGGGACTGAGATCTTTGGCTACACCAGCAGTGATGATGCCTGCTTCTTTTTGCTTTTAGGAAGGAGTCAAATGCCCAAATTCTTCATGCAATTCTGAAAATTGCATGTAGCATCTATAGAAAAAGAAGTGTAAGCTCTTATCTGAATACTTCTCACTCATTTGTATCTGCTTTTGAGTGTTTCCTTAAAAGCAGTATTACAGCATTAGTTCAAATTCTTTTTCCAATAGGGCAAAATCAAGAGTTTTGGTAAGGCAAAACTCCCACTGGCTTGAAAGAGTCAGTTGTCAGGACTGAAGGGTCCCAGAGGGAATGATACTAAAAGGCAGTCTGGTTGGATTCAGCAGTTTTCTGGTTCTGATGTTTCACATTAGGACCAAAAAGGGAGGTGGGGGCTTCCTGGGGTTGGACAGGTGATGTAATTAATGGAGCTTCAACCAAACCACTGTATCCCATTGCAGCATTATGGGCTTGCAGAGCCATTCCTTTCAGATGAAATTTTCAGCTCTCTTCTACCTCCTTCGGAGACTCAAAGGTCCCTTAGTAATTTTCACATGAACTGTTTTTTTCTCTTCTGACATTTTAGCCAATTCCAGGTTAGGCTGATGTATATTCCCCAGTATTTCTCACACATATGGCTGACCACCTTGGCAGTTGAGCTAAACTGTTTTGTACTAGTGCAAGGAATAGCTGCTGTGTTGCTACTGGTGACTGTAATTATCTTCACCCAGAAAGATCACTGAGGAAGATTAAATCAGGATTTAGACTGTTACAACCTTATATGAAAAATGTTACAAAAGTGCAAAGTTATTGCTATTTATTGCACAAAAATGGCAATATCAATCTCTGTTCCTAAGTGGGAAAAAAATCCATACATATCTAAACCCTTTTATTCCAGAGGTATTGAAGCATTTTAAGCTTAAACTTTGACACATCTTTCCACAACGTTTCTTAAAGGAATGAAATTGGCTGACCAGAAATAAATCTGGGCAATATTCTGCTCCCATTAGAGTCTGATGGCAGCATTCCTATAGACTTCAACAGAATCATAATTTGCCTTACAAAAAGTTACCATATGAGTTCTCTAACAGTGTGTTAAAGTAATTTTCCAGCACTGGACTTCACAAGTTTTCAAGAAGAGTAAAACACTCCATATCTAGCACTGTTTTGGCACTCATTACAATGAAGTTGTTCTGAAAGTGCTTGAAAGCGATATATATAAAATATAGCTCTTGGAAAAATGACAATTGATATTAGATTGTTTTTCAAATTATGTTAAATTTTATGTTACTTCAGCAAAATTCAGAAATCTTTTCAGTAGTATCTTGGAAGAGACAAAGCAGAACATATAAAGTTCCTGATCCTACATATCTTCACTTAGAGGAGTTGGTCTGGCTCACATGAGCAATCTCCTTTGACTCCTATTATGACATTGTGTTAAATAACTTCATATATGAGCCAGCTGCATGACTCTGCTGAAAAAAGTTTGGAGGACTTTGTCTCACTATTATTTGCAGAGGATGCCAATAGCCACAAGTCTTTTTCTCTGCAGTGTGATTCTGACAACGTTGAATTCTTTCCTTAATGTTGTAGTGGATAGTTCAAATTCTTCTCAGCTGCTTATATTGTGTCTTATAATACACAGATAATATTTCAACTGCCTCCAGCAGAGTTTTTATGTATCTATCTGATATTTGACTTTGATATACAAGCAAAGTTTTCTTTATTGTTGTAATTTAATGCAAGTGACAATTTGCTTGTTTTTGATACCATTCTGATTACACAACTCTTCTGTTTATTGCGATGCTTTCTTGTTTTCCCACTCATCATGTCATACAATTATTTTCATTCCATGTTCTCCTCTTAAATCCTTGAAGCATCATAATCTGTCCGTCATGTTAATCCATTTTATTTGTTGAAGTCATTGTGTGTGAAGCCAGATTTATATCTCTCAATGCGTTTGTGTTGTGAGAGTGTCAGCAAATTAATTTTTTGGTTATCTCAGCAGTAGAAGCAATTGAAGGGAAACAATCAACTTAAAATATAGCAAATAAAAAAAGATGTGGCTGTGTTCAGGTTTTTTCATCTGATACCATTCCACGCATTTTTCTCTTGAGGTTTTTGTGTATGTTCTTTTTTTAAGAGCATTTGCCTTTCACTTCTGGAGCTCAGTTGGTCTAAATCCCAAATTACTGTCTCCCTACTTTCATGGCCTTTCCGTCAAGCTCTAGTTGCCTACCCAGGGTAAAAACTTACAGTGTGCAGGATACTGTTGCATTATCAAAATAAGACAAAAAAAAGATAATAAAATTTTATTGTCGGATATAAAAAAGTTGGGTTTTTTTCTTATGTTTATATGGAATTTCTTGTATTTTAATTTGTGCCCATGGCCTTATATCTGTTCACTGGATGCAACTAAGGGGAGTGTGGCACTATCTTTACACCTCCTGTCGGGTGTTTATACACATTGATAAGATTCCTGAGCCCTCTCTTCTGCAGGCTGAGCAGTCCCAGCATTCTCAGCCTTTTGCTGGACTTGCTTCAGTATGTCCATGTCTCTTTTGTACTGGGGATCCCAGAACTCGACATGTGGCTTGAATTGCCTGTAGCTTTTGCACCAGTATAATGATTTTTTTTCTAATTGCAGAGTTCCTTACCAGCATGATTGTATTTCAGAGCCCTTCATCTGCGGTTGTATCTTTTTATAGTTTTTTTCTTCCCAGTTACTGTAAGGGAAAAAAAAATTGTTTTAGTGCTACTGTATTTACTTATCTTATGTAGTTAAAGAGTGTAATATTCACATGCATACAAGTTCTTGGGAGAAGTGGTTGTATGATAATTTTAAAGGCCATCGTGATTTGTGCTGTGTTGAGAGATATGAACTGGTCAATTCATTACTGATTGTGTTTATTCATCGTTTTGCTTATTTGCTTATTTTCTTTTGTTGTTCCACCCAGCTCTAAGAATCCACAACTTCACTGTGCTTCCTTCCCATAACTCTACCTTTGTATATACCAATGACTCTGCCTACTCTAACTTCTCTGCAACTGTAGGTGAGGATTTACATATTTTTTGTTCTGCATTTGTCAAGCTTGGATGGTTCTTGTAACATTGGATTCAAAGTTAACACTGACTTTTGGTTCAGGTGGTCAAGTGGTAATCATCTATTTATGCTTACATTGGCATACATTATCGAAAAAGCACTCCTGCAATGTTACCTGAATTCCTCTGAACTCCTAGGAGAGGCATCCCCATGCCAAGCAGCCCATGGGACGATGGGGCCCAGTGGTCCTCCAAGACCTAAAATATCTGTATTAAGCTTAAAAAAACCCCACAGAGATGGCATTTCAGAGGAACATATAAGAATAAATAGGTTGATTTTTTTTCTTGTCTTTCAAGGTTAAAAGGAAAAAGAAGCCATCTGTTTTTCACCATTTCATAGTAATTTTAAAAGGACATATTAAGAAAGACAAATACAAGCAAATTTGCAAAGCCTGGAAGTAAGATCATGACATCTTTGATTAACAGTTTTTTTGGTTGTTTTATTTTTTTTTTTAGAAAAAGGGAATCAAAAATTTGCATTTATATTTGTTTTTTTTTTTTTTTTTTTTTTTTTTTACATCGACACACCAGGAGATAGAAGGAAGAACAGAAAATGGCAACTCTCCAGGCAGAGACCTGACAGATTGGAAACTAGTTACATCTACACCAGCATAAGCTTAAAGTAATTTCATTTAAGTCACTAGGATTGATACTTGTGTAGGTGCAATTGAAATATGACCTCTTGTCCAATTTACAGTTAGGTATTAACTCACATCTAGTTGCTGGAAAATCTGACCTAAGGAGAAGGATGGAAATAGTAGAACTGTCATTTGGGCTGCCCAGATACTAGGAGATTTATACTGGAATACTAAACCCAGTATTTTTCTGCTCTTTAACAGTAAAAGTATGCTAGTAAATGTGAACTCTATTAATAAGGAACTTCAAATGACCCTACTTCCTTTCAGCCCTTTCTTATCTGCTTTATAGACCGTTTCCATAGTTCTCACATAATAAGATATGTTCAATATGAGCATTAAGAAGAGTGACATCAGTGGCAAAGGAAAAGCTATGGAAACAGAAATGCCTTACCTTATGGGATTTATTCTGGCTAGATTAATTTAGAATTCAAGTGACTCAAGAAGAACTTAGAAACATTTGCTTCACTCCATATTTCACACTCAAGTTTTTAAAGAAACTAAATTTTATCTGTTTAGAGGCAGAACTTGAGGACTTCTTCCTCAAAGGGAGGGGAAGATACCTCAAAACTGTGATAGTTGTATTGAGACTTGGAATGAACTAAGAAAATATTTGGACATACATTCACTAAAGGCTATGCCACGCTGTTGCTGTTTCCTCGAGTGGCATTATCCTACAGAAGGGCCAGCACTGTGACTGTTGTCCTTGAGCCTGATGGTTGTCTACAATTTGAAAACCAGATGCCCTTTTGCCTATGTCATAAAGGGATGCCTCATCTTGAAGCAGTGACAACAGTATTTGTGATTATCACTCTAGATAGATGGTCTGTCCCTAGCACTGACTGTGCATCTTTGGCATGATTTGCACTCTGCCCTGCTGTGCAAAAGGCTTCTGTTAAGTCAGGTAGATATACAGTAACAAATACAGAGAGAAGTCCCTTGTGTCCCACCCTTCATGTGTTTTAGACCATTTATGTGCCTTCCTTGTTTCCCCTTATGATATTGCTAAATTTTCAAATATTAAGCAGCGTGTAGCTGGCAATTTCGGCACCTCGGAGCAGGGAAAGACTGTATTCTCATTGCTGGTGTTTCCCTTGGAGCAACTCTTCTCCTAACACTTTTTTAGAAGAAACTGGGGTCTTAAAGAGAAGGGTCTTAAAACCAAGGTTCTGAATCTTCACAGTCCTTGCAGAATTGCCATCACAAGCAATGGTATTAACATGGAATTCCAAACTGAACAATTACATTCTCTCTGCTCAGAAATAGACGATAGAATATTCTGTGTTCTGTGGAATGTAGGCTTTTTAACACAGAGGATTTTTTTGATTGTGGTTTCCTATTGTCTTCATTGCTAAATTGAGTCCCTCTTTTTACCTTGGGACAAATGAGATGAACTTCTCATCATCATCATCTATCAGCTGGACTCTCAGACCTTAGCGAGGTTTCCTGTAGGTAAACAAGTGTCACCTTTTTTTAGTATTAAGGGGTCTGCTTTAGCTAGTAGGACATGAATCAACAGTGCTTTTCTTTAGGAGGGAACACAAGAAAATCACAATCAAATCACAAGACAATTAGTCATTATCCATGTTAGACAAAGAAATAGCCTTTCCAAATGACAATGATGCCATACCAAAGGATATCTGAAAAGGATATATTTTTCTGCCTTTTGAATATAGCTTGTCAAATATATTTGAATGATTTTTGTTTTTTAATGAAAAGTGGCTTTTGATGACAAAATTTCCCTTTCTAAGAATGAAAAAACCCTATTCTGTTACATTTTTCTGTTACATGGGTTAAAGAATTTCTTCACTAACTCAGCCTAATAGTACGACAGACACACACACTCTGAGATGTGTTTGGTATTCAGAACTCAAAAGCATAAGGTTTATTCAGATTACTTTAAAATAATAATTTTTGGGTGTATGCATTCTGTCAAGCAGTCTTAGTTAATCAAGAGTCTGTGTGACAGATATGAGTATAAATTTTAGAAACTTGAAACTAAAATTATCTGTATGGTTCTTTAAAAAAACCCAAACAAATGACAAAGCACCAACAAATCCTCACCAAACTCAGAGAAACCAAAAAGAAAAACAACAAAAAACCCGAACAAAAGCAAACCTATAATTGGGACAAGATAAACATATGAGGTGTATGAGTCTATTAAATTCATGTTTCCAGGAAGTTTTTATTTATATAAATGTTAAACTGTATTTTGGTTTTCCTTTAGATATCATAGAAGGAATGGTGAATAAAGGAATTTACGTCACTGAAAAGAAAGGAGTTACCTTTCTCTTCTTTGGAAGCTATCAAAATTCGTGCATTAGTAATCCAGAAGTTTGTGGACCTGAAGGTTAGTAAATTCATTAATTACTATTTACCTTTCTTTTGCTGTCAAATTATGTAATTCAGTAGTCATTGTTTCTTTCTTCATTGGAACAAACCCTCTAAAATTCTAGCTTGACACTTTTCTTTATTGACTTTTAAAACAATTGAGTGTTGATTGCGGAAAATTTAGTCTTTTCTAACTGCATTTTAAATTAGAACTAATCACCAACTACTCAGATCAATGATCTACAGTATAATTAATTTGAACTAAAGCAGAAATAAGCTTACATTGCCCAAAATCTTGCCTGTGGCACCAAGATTAATTCCTGTAAGAACTGCAGTTTGATTAACAAAGAAGTTGTCCTACAGGTTTCAAATTTAGGAGACAGTTTTTCAGTGTGGTGTCTTGGCAGGAATGTTTTGGATTTCTTTTTTAGATTTATCTTTGGAGATAACAAAGTTTTTAAGTCGCTGGTGTCTTGGAATCCATTTGTCCTTATAGGTGCTTATATCTCTTCATTCTATTTCTCTTCCCTTTCTTCTTCTTGGGCTAGGGTCACAAAATGACAGGTGGAATAGGGGGGCACAGGTTTGATAATGTGTCAATTATAGAATATGATTAAAACTGTATATGACTGTAAAACCAAACATACACCTAATCACTAGCATAAAACATTCAGTAGAAATGGAAATATCAGTGGAAATGGTGGCTTTATATACATAAACTCCAGCAGTCCCTAAGCTTAAGCAGTACTGTTAACATTGAAATTTCTTGCTTTAATTGATTTAGGCCATTCTTCAAATGGGTAACATGACTCAAAATAGGATTTTTATTTTTTTTATTTTAGCTGCTAGGGCAGAGCTGTGTATGAACTTTTTAAGAAAGCAGGAGAAACTCAAGAGAGCAGATAGTACACGGCTATTACCTGAGAGTATTAGAAAAAGTAATTCAGTATCCTACTGTAGGTATATTTTCTGATACATGTTGTATCTTTTCATGCTTTTTTTTCATACCACTGTGAAATAAAAATCATCAATAAGTCATATAATTTATACATCTATAGTATAACATAATAATCAGAATAAATTATTTTTATAGTACCAGAGAACTCCCAGTATCTCACAAACAAGAACATTAAAAACATAAAACACGGAAATGTTCAGCAGATAAAATGTGAAGAGAAGAATCCATATAAACAATAAATACTCAATTACTGTAGCAGGTATTAAAAAAAAAGCCAATACCCCTTTATATAAAGACAGTATCTTTGTTTTTCTCCAAATTAAATAAAACCTGTGGCAATTATGTAATTTTATTCAAGCCTCCTATTGCTTAAGCATGCCTTGATGTTCATTGGTTGCATTTGTGTGAAACTGGTGTTAAGTACACTTGAGCAGAGAATGCTTTCTGAAATGATCTTGGGATCTTTTCGGATAAAATATTACAACCTATGAAACAAAAATCTTAGTATTTTTTCCTAGACTAAATTTAATAACATTTCAGAACTGTTATTTTGACTTGAGAAAACAAATTCTTCTTGTTTTTTGAATGTTGAAACATTTTTTCCCTGCCTGCTTTCTTTCTCAAGTAATTTTTAAACAGTGGTTTTCTGTAAGCGGTTTTGGGCTCATTAAAGTGGCATTTTCAGTCGAAAGAAACATTTGTGAAGGATGCAAGAGAACCTTCTCTTAATCATTAGCTTGAAGACACTAGGAGAAGTTGGATTTAGTCAACATATGTGAAGTTGAAATAAAAAAAAAGAATTAAAAAAGCAGCCTTATGCACAACACAGCATCCCATAAAGCTGCGTGTTTATTGTGTGCCTTACTTTAATTTTGATTTTTAGTTTCAGCATTTCATGAAGCCAAGTGCACATAAGGAGGATTTAGATCCACAGTATTCTTGTGGCTACAGGATGATCAGTAGTTACAGGGTGGTCCAGTAAGATAGACAGTTAAAAATGGGGGAACGCAGCTCCACTGCAGACATCCTGTATAACTTAGTCTCCATCTTCATCATTTAAACTTCATCTTTCAGCCTGTAAAGAAGAAATAACAGCAATTCCATGCCTTTCAGAAGAATGGTGAAGTGCTGGAAAAATACCGTGAGACACTTTGATGGAGGAATCGCATTAATAGCAGTAATAGAGTAACATGGTCAGCCTTGGGCGCCCTTTCACTAGGGTGGTGAAGGATGGTGTGCAGATATGAGGGAAATGCATGGCTTTCTGGAAAGAGGGTTGGATCAGTGTTTCAACCTGTTACCGGTGTGGTAAAGAAGCTGAAATACAAACTCAGGCTTATATGCTGATGAAGGTATTGCAACTTGCTTACAGCAGACCTCAAATTCTTCAGTTGGGAGTTCACAGCATTTACAGCTTTAAACCCACATCCATCAAGATCTAGCAAGCTGAGATTGATGATCATATACTGACTGATTTCTAGCAGATGAATGATAATTGATTAGCAATTCCATGGTGACTATTTTATCATGTATAAAGCACTTAGGGAATGGTATGTAGATTATGTAAATTGATGGGTGCCATCATGACGATAAACAGAAAGATCAGTTAGGAAGATAGTATATAGTTAAATTATCTATTCTGCAATAATGTAATTTTTAACTTTTCTGCTGAGTTAATGTGACAAAAAGAACATGTGAAATATAAAAAAAAATTATGTTCCAGGGAGTAGTGTGTGTGGGAATGTTTCTGATGACTGTAGTGAGCTGTCTGAGGCTTTTCCACCTTTAATCATAAAATTATGAAACACATTAAAAAAATCCTATGATTTTAACACAAAATGTGCATAGTTGTTTGAGGGCTTTGTTAACTTTTGCTGGGCTATCTGGTAGCAAATTGGCAAAGTTCATACTGCCTGGAAGGGCTGCAGAACTGCTAACTATAAAATCATCCAGAGTTATTCTGACTACATGTCAAAAGAGCATAGTCAGCAGGTTAAGGGAAGTGATTATGCCTCTCTGTTCAGCGCTCATGAGAGCATATCTGAAGTATTATGTCCCATTTTTGTCCCCTGATACAAAAAAGATGCTGACAAGCCGAAGTGAGTCCAGCAGATGCCTTAGGGCATGGGAGGGGAGGCTGAGGCTTTTCCTTACACCATGAAGAAATGAGAATGCTAAGGGCTGTCTTCAACCACCTGATGAGTGGAGATGGAAGCAGATGGAGCTGAACAGTCTTGGAGATGCACAATGAAAATGTGACAGGCAATGCAGGCACGTTGTAGCACAGGAAATGCTGATTAGATCTAAGGAAAAAAATTTCTTTGCAATGTGGGTGGCCAAGCGTCGTGATGGTTTGAACAGAGGGGCTGTGCAGTTGCATCCATGGTCAGATTAAAATCCCAGCTGAGCTCTGAGCAACCAGATCTGTCTCTGAAAATGGCCCTGCTTTTAGCAGGCAGTTTAGACTAGGTGATCTTCAGGATCATTGCCAGCTTAATTCATTACGATTCCTTGTGGCAAAACCTCTTCCACTTCTGTACTTCATAAACTTTTTCTCAAACTCCTCTGAACTCAGATTTTATTGTTAGCACTTTGTACTATAAATTTTGAGGTGAACATTTTTAGGAGCTGTTTAGCCGAGCCATTTTCTTTGTAATTACATTTGACTGCAGAGCCTCTACAGCAGAGCCACTAAGAACTTCTTGAAGTGTGAGGGAGGCTTGATTTGCTACTTGTGTTTCAGTCATGCCTGTGGAGGTAACCTTTATTAAAGAAACAAACCATCTTACAGAAATCATATTTCTTCACTAATGTGCAATCTGAAGAGCCCTTAAATTTTATAGTATAATAGTAAAATTTACTGTGAATCGAACAGGATTATTTGTGGACAAAGTTAATCATGTGCACTTGTGGGATTGCACTTGCATTTTGGGAAGAATTCTTTGATTTTTGTGTAGGTGGTGACCTCAGAATTCTGACTGTGGCTCTACATATGTTGCTATCCCTTTCTTTTACATTGGTTCTTTGCTTTCAGCAATTATTGGAGCACTGAAGTGTGGAAACACAGGTAATAACACGCTTAGAAGAATTAAAGTGTAATTAGCAATGGATGCTACTCAATAAGCATGGGCATGCTGGCAGCCAGTTAGTGCATCAGTAGCTTGGAAGTAGTCAATGTACTATATCTGGCTCTGCTGGCATTTGGTGAACATCAAAAAAAGATGTAGATGCTGGTGGAGGATACAGAAATATGAGAGCAACCTGTGTTTTGAAATAAGCGAAGATCACAGGAGGAAAAGGGGATCATCCCAGGAGAATGAGAAGGGTATGGAGATTGGAGACATAAGGCAAAGGGAATGGAAGCATAAATCTGGAAAAAGAACCCCAAACTTCATTACTTTTGGTGCTCAAAGATCTTTAGTTTTAACTGATAGAAGCTACTCAGGCAGTAATGATTGCTACTACGTCCTAGGTACGCGTGTGTGATGCAAAACCAAGGAAGAGATGTTTGCTTGGTTTAAACAGCATTGTCGATTTTAAAAATGCTGTCCTTGTTTATGCTAGCAGATGATCTCTTCTCAAAAGCATTCCCGCTCTCTGTATTCTACAGATTTGGAAATTTTTAATGGCACTTGTTTTAATTAAAATCTCCTCTCACTTGCTTTCATCAGGAGTAACATTTTCTTTTTTCTGGAAGACTCAAGACCAGCAAGCTAAGTTTCTCCCTGCCTCTGGTGGACAAGTAATTTCCAGTGGTTTCAAAATCTGTTCAAATGAAGGTGAAGGCTCAGTGGAATTTTACACCCGTGGGAATGCAATGATGAAATGGAAAGCAAGCTTTAGTCCGCCAGGTAAAGTTTATAAATTTTCTTTTATTAATTTCTTTGTTATATTTTACTTTATTCTTGGAGAGAGCTGTAGTGGTAACAGCACAACTTCAGGAGAGAAGTGGATATATAAAAATGACTACAGAGCTCTGGGCTTAAGAATTCTCTTGATGTGGGGAGAGAGAGATAAAGTATGAACTGAAAACCCAGTGATACTGTATCATAGAACAGTTGCCATTCAGTAGCAGTCCTTGGACCCAGCTTCCAGTTGTTTCTGAAGCAGAATTTTTATTGAGAACAATAGATTAACGAGTGCTTAGATGGAAACATGAGCGAAGAATGCAGGTTAATCCCAGACAGTTCTCAGTATATTCTAAAACTGGATATGTGTGCTGTCCTCTACTGCCTCCTAAATTAAGACTTTGTTTAGTAACTCTCTAACTGGGTGTTTAGTGCTTTGGTCATTTTATTATCTGTTGAGTGTCAAGTTTTGTATGCCATGGCATAGTATTAATAAACATTTTGGTATATCACATATCTTACTGCTTCTATCTAAACTGTGTACTCTTGAGAAGCGGTATTACCTAGTGACTGGAACAAATTCTGGTCTTCTAGTAATGCCAATGACAGTCACCAAATCTTTTCTTGCCTCAGTTTAACTACCTGTAGATTGGTAAAATAGGACTTTCTCACCTTGTAGTAGCAGAATTTTATAAAGTTTAATAAATCAGTTTAGAAATCTTATTTTAAGAGAAAAGCTGCTAAATGGTGAGAATAATTCCACACATTTGTGGATTATCCAATCCAAGTGAAAATTAATATGTTTTCAGCCTCTCAAGTATAATAAAGAAACTGTGGCAACTTTTAATTAGTCTATTTGCTTGTTCTGCAGTTCTTGCAGTCCTTATGCAGTTTTTGTTGAACAGAGTTTTGAGACAGTATTGAAGAGACTTCAAATCTTGGCCAATAATACTTAGCTAGTGTAATTTATGAAACTTCAGTGAGCCCAAGTAAGAATTCAAACAAAAGCTAACAGGCATTCTGCCAAAGTATGGGCTTCCCCAAGGGTATAAAGATTAATATACGTGACATCAGGATTCCATAATTCACTGTTAGCACTTCGTATACAGCTCTATAGCATTGCACAAGTCAGCAAAACCATCCTGAACAGGAAAGACTCTAAATGGAATTAATTCATGGATTTTGCTGTGACTTTTAATGTTTTTCAGGTCCTTATTGGACTCATATTCTCTTTACTTGGAAATCAAGAGAAGGACTAAAAGTCTATGTCAATGGAACTCTAAACACAACTGATCCAGATGGGAAAGTGTTCTATGACTATGGAGACCCCAGTGGAAATCTACTGACTGGGACACAGGGGGATCAAACTAAGCGCTATGTGAATGGGGCATTTGATGAATTCATTATATGGGAAAGGGCACTCACCCCCAATGAAATTGAGCAGTACTTTACAGCTGCTGTTGGTGAGTATATGCACTGTTGTCATAATTCATCTTCTGTAAAGATGCTGACTTAAAAATGTTTAACATGTAAGATTTGTGTGCATTTTACATCTTTCAGCTACTGAACATAATTTTTAGAGGCAGAAAAAGTCAGGTATGAATGTCACCGAAACACTCAGCTGTATTTAGATGTGCAGTCTTTTCATCCTGGGTTCTAGCTCCTTCAAAATGTCATTTAAAATTACAAAGACCAGAAGTATCACGCCATTGTTAGATCCCATAGGAGCAAGAGGAGACGAGCAATAATTAGACTTGAGGCAGAACAGTATTAAGAAAGACTGACTCTGGATTTCTAACCTCCACTCTGGTTGTCATGTAACCTGGAGCCAAGTCACAGTGTCTTCTAGCAGGTGTAGATAATAGCGGTTATCTCTGCAGTTCCTGGAATGATAAAGACTTATTAACTTATATATGCTTGTGAACTAAAAAGAAAGGTATCTGCTGAAAAGTAATATAAAAGGCAAAGAATCAGGGATTAGAAAAAAGAAATAGAAGACTGGCCAGCAAACCCTGTCAGTTAGTTGTTCTATGGATCTTTATCATAAACTTTTCACTACAAGAAAGGCTGTTGTTATTAAGTGCTTGTGTGTGAGTAACGATTAGAAAACATCCATCTTGGGAATAAAGCTATGGGGCATCTGGAACATTTGGCTTCGCTGGCAGTTTCCCTGCTTTCATTTATTCTTACTAGGTTACTGAGAGCTAAAGCAGTTGCACCTGTAACTCTTGCACTTTTCAACCCATGGGAAACATTTTCACAACGTAAACTCTTTGAACAACACAGAACTTCTGATGCATGCCTGGAAATGAGAATGTATGTGTTTGAATTCCAGGTCTGATTATAGCAGTCAAATATATACAAAATATATTTTTTCAAAAAGAAAATAAAAACTAGTTTATGTAGAATTGAAGTCAGTGAAAAAGAAAACCCTCCATCTAGTATATAATGAAGCAATCTATTTGCTTTGCCACACAAGTAATAGCAAATGTGCTCAAGCTTTTTATTTTAAAAGCTTTTTCTTTTAAAAGCTTTTCATTTCAAAAAGCTTTTTATTTACAAAGTGATTCTTGTGAAAGCCTTAAAAAATTCTGATTGGGAGAGTATTCATTTGATACAGGAAATGGTTTTAAAATGTTAAAAAAAAAAAAAGAAGTTTTATTAATTGTATAATGTTCTGGTCATGTTGGAAAAAATGCTTTTGTATTTGGCTGTTATATCTTTCACAACAATGTAGGGTTACTACAACACTATCCAACTCAAAGCTACCATAAATCACATTCTTTGATTTAATGTAACTCAAGAAGAATGTTATGCTGCTAGACTCAAGAGCAGTAGATTTTCAAATTGACCTGATCCATCTATATGTGTGTTCTGTTTTACTGTCAGAGAAGTATGACTTATATAAATACAAAGAGAACTCTTTTTTTTTTTTTAACTCCTTGAATTCTTGTGAACTCACAGCAACCACCCTCTAAAGCCCTCTGCTCTCCTGTCTTCACTCTAAAATTTAATCAAGGCATCATGGAAAGCTCTTTCTATGAATGCAAATCCTGTTCAGGGCTCAAGTTTCTACTTCTTTCCTTTATACATTGGTTTGGAAAGAGTCTTACTGGGGCTCAAAATATCTGGTTTCAGGACATTAATGCTTGTAGCTAGCTTTTCAAACACTGCACAGTTGGGCCATCAGACTCTGCTAACGTCTACATTTTTAAAGAGTTGTACTGAATTTTGCCTGTATCCTACCTTTCAGTCCCTTCTGATTTTTAGAAGGCTATATAGCAAACTCCCTGATTTATACATTGAGATGATCATGCTGTGAGCTTTTGTGAGCTTACTGCAATTTTGCATGACGCTAGGTGTTTTTTTTTTTTCTTAAATCCCTAGTTCACAGGTTTTCAGGGTCATCTGGAACTATCAATTTTCTGTGGAAAATAAATTTCTAGCCTCTTAATTGAAAGTGAAGCTTGATGTGTAATTTCTAGGGGCTTAGGAATTAAGATGTAACGGGATGCCAGATATATATCTTTTTTCTGAAAGTGTGAAGAATTTCAAGCCACCATTATTTTAAAGAGCTCAGGTGATTTGGAACACTTGAGAAATGTGGAGTATTGATTTTTTTTGTTTTTTTCCTTCATAGTAGTGGACCTATCAGATTTTATAAAATTTCCAATTTGATGGATGAAGTTAGAACATTCTCACAGGAAGCAATGGATATTAACAATACTAATCAACACAGTAAACAAAAGTTATTCTTGGTATCTATTTATTGACTTTGGAGGACTTAAAGCAGGGTTGAAGCTGGACTAATGTGGTTTGACATAAGAAAATTAACAGGACAGCTTGTTTTTTAATGGAATGAATAATCATGTTCCTTTTGGATCCCTGAGAAAAATGTGTCCTATCTATGCAACTACTGTTTGATTGTGCTGAAATACCACACTCCTGGCAAATATAAATTCTTGGTAAGACATAGATTAGAAGAAAACTTTATTTCTCTATCACAAATGACCAATAAATCCCTTTGCACAGAAAGGAATCAATATTTTTAAAATGGAGCAACTGGAAACCATCCAAAATTGAGTTTATTCTTTCTGTCTCAACAAAACATTTATGGCATGTTCATACAGTAATTTTCAATGTATATAGTGCTAGTGGGTGACATTTATTAGTAAAGCCTGTCTGATTAATAGTGACCTCACTGTTGCTTGAAATCAACTTACAAACACATAATAAAGACATTATCTATAATACGCTCAAACTACTAATGAAGGTTGTGTTTTGACTCCTTGACCCCTGTTATTTGTTTTATTCAAAACTGGCGTGCCCCAAAAGCTTTAGTATACCACCATTTCTACCAATGTTCTTTTATTTGACAGTGCCTTAGTTCTGCTGCAAGTAACAAAAGCATTTCTATTGGCTTTGTTTCTTAGAGATTTTTTTCATGTGGAAAAGTCTTTCTGAACTTGCCTTCACGGGTGTGATTTTATTTGGCACTCAAGCAATTTAGATTCAAGGTATAAGTAAACTTTAGCATTTGGAGATCATAGCTGAGACTTAAGTCTCATTTTTTCCAGTGTCTGCATGTTCCCAGTCCCAATTTATCACATATACAGAAATACAGCAAGATCATATATGAAATTGTCAGAAGTGCCTACAGGTTATTATTTATTTCTGAAATGACATAGGATTTTTTTTTTTAAATTTTCCCTAAATACTTTGCATAAATGTCAGGGGAAGAGCTAGAGAAAGAAGACAGATGCCAATGTTTTAATTGTATACTTGTTCTTTTTTTATTGAAAAAACCACTTTATATATAACACTTGAAATTTCCTGCTTGCAAATAAAGGTTTAAGTGTTTAAGACTAAATTCGAAGGGTCATCTATATAAAGATGACAAAATAAAATTGATAAGAGAATCAGTAAACAAAATGCTTTAAACAAACCTGTGTAGCTACAGTACTGCAAATAAGTAAAATGCAAAGAAGAGCACATATGTTATTTCAGTTAGAACTGATTCAACATGCAGTGGGAATATCAGATTTGTTAATGTTCTCATTTGTGTATGTATTTTCCCCAGGTGTGCAAGTTTGGCTTTCTTCAACACTTCCATGGTCTGTGATGACAACCACTACAAAACCTGTGGTAGGACAGTCCTCATAACTCTTCTATAATGTCAGAATGTGTATATACTAGAGTTACAGGCCCTCCTCACTTTACAGTTTTTATTAACGGCATGTATTTTAGTACCCCAATTAGAAACAGTTGCAGATATGCATAGGGAGAATTTTTAGCTGCTGTAGGAAGATAGGAGTACCGCAGAACTCTTAATGTAGGACAGATAAAGGGAATTCATTGTTAAATAAAAATATTTTCTAGATTGAAAGAAAGGGAAAAAAATGTAGAAACTTCTGAAGTGTTTCAATGAACTTTGAAGATATAGGACACTCAAAAGCATTTTGCTAATTTTTCCTCTTGTTTCCTTTAAAATTGGAAAAAATTTCCCACCACAATAACAAAATTAGTTTTCATCTGTCTAGCAAATGTGTAATGAAAAAAATGAAAATAAAATATAATTTTTCATATGCAAAATACATACAATTAGCTGTAATCAGCCTACTGCAGTGTATTTTCACTTTCTTGTTATCTGCAGTGTCAAAGTTCTATTAGTTTTCTTCTTGTTCACAGAGGTTTTCGGGAAACCATGACAGGTAGGACCTGAATTGCTAATGAAAAAATGAAGCTGTGCCTCTATGTTGGGTTTATCCTATCCATCTGTCTGTGTGCTTTCCTTTTCCCTTAGCTTATGTAGTCTCCTGTGTGCAACCACAGCAGTCTGCTGTGCCTCAAACTCCCTTTTGGGCTAAAACAATAAATAATGACTGTCCTATGTAATAATATCTGATGAGTTGTACCTCTCCCCTGTAGCTCTCTACAAATGCCTATCGTCCCATCATAACTAATCTGACCGAGGAGAGGGGGAACTTCCACTCCCCTGACACCATGCTGGGCTACCTGGAGAACGTGTCCTTCAGCTTGCCCAACAAATCCTTGTCAGAAAATGTTGCTCTAAGCCTCACAGAGGTAAGTGTCTTTCACAACTGTGTGTGGAGCCAGATGAGTCTGATACTCCTCCAGAAGCTGGGATATCAAATGCAGCTTTGAAAGTTTTTGCGGATTGCAGAAGATACACAAGAAAAAAACAGTAACTACTTTAGGGAGTAGCAGAAGGTGAGCTTCAACCAGAGAAAATACTTTAAAGAGCTCGTTAGTTCTTGGGGATATTGCTTAATGCATCAATTATAAATACCTGGAAACATGACCACATGTCAAAAAGGATGATTTAGTTGAGCAGGACATGGAGGAGGAGAAAATAATGTGTTAATTTTTTTCAGCTGTAAGTGTATCCAATGAAGAATATATAATTCTGGAAAAAAATTCAGCATTTCTCTGCATGGCCCAGCTGATCGAAAATGCAGCAGAGTTTGGTAGTGGACTGTCAGGTGCAGGACACGAAGACACTGTAATCAGGGTCCTCATGGTGACAAAAGGGAGGCATACGCGAGCTAACAGCAAACTAACTAACCTGAATGCAGGGAGCACTCTAGCTGTGGCTATACCAGTCTGGCCCCAGGTAACTGCCCAAGTATAAACTTGTCACTTCTTAACTTTGAGACTCACACCTGCACTAGAGAGTTAAAAAGTTACCAGTTACTGCTGTCTGCCCAACCTTTTGTTAGCATTTATTGCTCCTGTAGTAAGCAGAGGGCAAGTTGTGCCTTTCCTCCGCTTCTCTTTTGCACAGTCATGCATTGTTCTCGCTGGACTCTGCATGGCAGAGGCACACAGCCTGCTCTGCCCGCTCTGCTTTGGAGCTGGGAAGCTGTGGGAGAGGACCTGTTTGCGAAGGTGATGTCCTTAGCTTTTGTGAGTTAATAGCTTTATCTTGCACCAGGTTCCAGTCACAGCCAGGACTCCTGTGCAGACATATCACAAATCTCCACCGAAACTGGTTCATGGAAATATCAGGTCCAAAGCCTGATTGTTTAAGATAATTCACAAAGGGGAGGGGGGTGAGGGAAGAAAAAAAAGGTGTTTTCTGCAGTCTGAGCCGAGGACAAGAGGTCATGTTCTGCTAACATAGCCTTCTGTAAAATAGTGGGCATCTAATTCCCTGATTTCAGCAGGGTAGAAAGCTATTATTACAGTAATCAGCTCTGGCCTCACTCGTGATTGTTCCTTTAAGCCTATGGATAATACTAGGGTGACAAGGATTATTTACTCAGACAAACAATATAAATAAATGCCACTGAAAACCACATGGACAGCATCTGCAAACTGTAAAGCTTGGATTTCATGGATCACAGTTTAATATGTAGCAAAAACCCTTCTAAAAAGCTCTAATACATTGTTTCCTTTGTTTTGCTGAAAATTTTGTGTGGGCTCTAAATTGAAAATGGAGCATCATCCTGTCACATATCGTACCTGTTCCCCACATCATTTTGGCTGCCATTTGGTTACTCATTCATGCGATCTGATGCTGCTTTGTGTGCCATGAAAGTGATTTGCAGACAGAAATGTAGGACAAGATTATCTTTAGCAAAGCTATTTTGGGACGTAAACGCAAGAGAGTCCTGACCATACATACAGACTCTGTCATTTATCTGATTGTTGGTTAGGCTTTGTATGGTCTGCAGCTAATTCCCTGGAAGACGGGCACCGAGTGTGCCTGGTATTTACTGTACAGTTATCTCTGTCCTGTTTGTCATATACCTCACAGCCCAAGAAAATTTGATTTAATTGATATGCAATACACTTTCTGATTACTGACACTTTGATTACTGCATTTATAATGCATTGCTTCTGACAAATCTGACTTGTGTTTTCTATTATAATGCTGCTCTGCTCAGTAGGTCCAGCACTCCTGCTTTCCCTCCCTTTGCAGTGGTCTAACACATCCTTTTTCGAGTATATCTGGAGTGATGGTGTGACCTGAAAAGAGATATTCGCTGAATGCTCCAGGCAATTTGGGCTGGGTCCTGGGTTTAGGGTAACTTCTGTGCAGGCCAGGTAGAATTCCACACTGAATGTTTGGGAGGGGCTGCAAGATTTGTGCTGCCCAAAAGCAAGCTCATATAGCAAGGCTCTGGTACTGCTTTATGTATTATGGCATGAAAAATTATGCTCAGAAAACTCTTGCAGCTTTCTTCCACATTTCTTAGTGGAACTTTTCTATACTCAGTTGATGTCTTAAAGACATTTTAACAGAGAAGCTTAAGCAGGAGATGTTGTCTATTTGTCATCTTCAGCAAGACTCCTTAGGACAGGGGCTGTACTGTGCTAAGCACTTGAACAGTGCCCACTGTAAGAGATCTTGACCTCAAAAACAACCTTTAAGTGCAAAAGTTAAGCAGATAGTAAGTTGTACAGGTGATGGGACCCAGATATTTACCTAGTGCTGTTGCAATATCTAGTCATCTAAGACTAAAAGAGGTATTAATGTCATATGAGTTCAGATAATATGGGAGAATAAGTTCACTTTAGTCTTAATTCCAGTGTTGTCACCTTAGCTGTAGTATAATGATTGCAGTTTGGGAGTTTCACAGTGGTGTCACTTTTAATAAATAAACTATTACTTTAATATGTCACCATACAGAATGTGATGAGAATGCAGGTAGGTAGAGATGAATCTGATTTGAATGAAAATGGGCTTGTTATCTTAAAATAAACCTAAGAAAATCCTAGCAGAGATCCTTACCAGGCGATGTAGCTGATTAATAAAGAATCAAATAATATATTTTTATTTATCTTTTAGGCATTTTTAAAAGCTATTGAAGACTTTCTTTTATTGCCCAACTGGGTTGATGTACCAGAGGTAAGAGAAATGGGCTTAGATTTGTAGGTTGCTTTGGTTGCATAATTTCACATGGATAGTAATGAAACTGATTGCCTCTAATATTCATCTTGTTAGGACTTTTTGGCAGTATGACTTACTTATTTTCTCATATGTCACTTTCATATTTGCGGTAAAGATCCACAGACAAAACAATTATGTAATTTTCTAATAATGTGTTTTTGAGTGTTAAAATAAGTGAAATTTATCTGCTACTGTTTCCACATATTTCAGGGTGAATGAAACAAAACTGTACTTATAAATTAACAGATATTGTCACTAAATAAGTGTTTAATCACTCCTTTTTTACCACTGAACTTTGATATTTAAAAGTTTATATTTGTTTTGTAGACTGATGTTTTCCAATGCATGTGAAATTGCACAGTAGTGCTTATCTGTTTGGTGAACTGAAGCTTTGAGAGAAATTAAACCTAATAGAGGGAAAAGTAACTTGTGTCGATATTCTTTTTCTTCTAGTCTGCCTTCTAGATTGTAGAGAAATACTTGCAGGAAGAACTCAGGAATTTCCTGAGATTTTAGTTTCAATCTTAAGGGAGCACAGATTTCAGAACAGAGAGCTTTTAAACAGAGAGAAGGCGAGGCTAAAGTAAATTACGGTCTCATTGAAGCCTAAAGTGCTTTTAAGAAAAAAAAAGTCTAATTGTTTTAAGTTCTTAGCCTAAAATCCTTGATCATCTCTGATGTAAATAGATTTCAGATAAAAAAGATTTCTTTTTCACTGAAACATGCATTTGCTCTGAGATTTTATGGAACAAGTTTCAGCCTGGAGGGTTGTTTTCCATGGGACATGTAAACACTGAAAGTTGCTTTATACTGGGGACCATTTTAATGAAGATGAAAGAAAGGCCAAACTGTAGTGTCTCATCTTATGTTTCAATAAAGATACCTGATTAAGAGACCTGATACCAGTCTTTATATATTGTCAAAATAACCTCCTCAGTTCTCGGCCTCATTCGGCTGAATCCTGAGGATAATTGACTGTCAAATGCTGGTGGGAGCGGAAAGTCATTTGGAGACATTCTGTAAAACATAGTATTTTATAAGGTCAGTCTCTTGCTGGCATCAATTTGTGTAACATTTTATCCACTGTATGTGGAAAAGGTTGTGGAGAAAGCCACATTTGACTTTGGATGATTGAATGATGGGTCACACAGGAATTTAACATGGCGCCTTGGCATTTTGTGCTATGAACTGCAGTTTCTTTTGTTGTAGAGCCCTCTCTTTCTTCTTCCCCCAGACTGCTCACATATTTGGAAGCTTAATTCAAACTATTGACAGTGTGATGGCTCATACGGTGCGCAATCTGGATGAAAACTTGTTACCTTTAACTGTTGAGGGCACATCAACTGTGGCAGGTAGGATTTAGCAGAAATATTCTCTCTGGACTGCCTGGATGTCCTAAACTCTTCTGTGCTTGCAAGCCCTCCTTTGCCAACATGAAGGAGGAAATCAAACCAGATAATTTTCTCTTTTGAATACAGAACAAAGTTTCAGTTGTAGAAAGATGACAGTGCAGTTAGTCGAGGTAATCAGCTCTGACTACTTGAACTTTCTTCAGGTTATTTGGGGAAGGGTTTAGAATCTGAATTCTATGAAATTTGTTTACTAATACTATACTAATAAGCAATCAAAGGGCCTAGAGCTCTTATGCAGCACATTGAATTGCAGATGCCTGTATGCTACAAAACCATAATTTTGTAAGGTTTTTGCAAGAGATCGCAAACAGTAGGAATAGTTTTGACCTTTTAGGAGAATTTGATTTTACTCCTGTTTAGCATCCCAGCACCCTAATTTCATCCATGCCTTTGGATGCTGCAGGTAGCAAAGGTAATTCATCTCTTCTGGCATTCTGCTCTGCCTTGCTGAGACCTGTATGAGAGGGCAAATAACCTGAGCAGCCACTAGTACCATTAATCTCCGCAGGTACTCTTGGACACTGGCATTCTCAAATGAAGCAGAGGAGGTTTGAAATAATGCCTTCAAATGTCAGTGGAAGAGTGTGTTATCAATCTGTTTTGCTTGCCCTGGTAAGCTCAGTTGTTTGAGCATGGGTGAAGTGATCCATGGTATATTAACAGCATGCGTACCACCTTCTCTGGCATAAGGGAGACAGATATAAAAGGCAATTTTATACTCAGGGAATTTACTATATTTTCTGCAAACATATGGGGTTTTAAGTTCAAGACTTGCAATAGTTATTATGTAAGTCTAGTTAAATAGTCAAGTAGGTTGTAGAGGCTATTGATCTTATAATATTTTTGTTTGGGTTACCACACAGATTACACCTTGGCCAAAATGCATCCTCAGACTCTGAATTTGTCCCACTATCGATTTCCATCTAGAGGACAGAGTTTTATTTCCATTCCCAGTGAAGCTTTTCATGAAAAAGGTAAGGAAAAATTTAAAGGGAGGAGCACACTCATGTGAACAGGGCATCAAAAAATTATTTTGCTTGAAAACAGGTTTTGATTTGTTTTATTTTTCCAAGTAACCAATTTTGTCACTGACTCTAAAGAAGCAGCAGTTGTCCTGTCATACTAACGAATGATTAATGTCGTAGAATTTTTCTATTAATCTTGAATAACACAGCTGGGCTACAGAGACTGAAGCCATTTAATTTTGACATCTCTACTTAAGAGAAGCCATAATTTCATAAATTATTTTTAATCATCTGAGCTGGTTATTTTTAAGAAATTCCAGGGTGTCAGATCAGGTATTACTTCATCCTTCATGCAAAATTGCTCTTAAAATGTATGAAAACCTAAAAAATGACAGTTTTAAGCAACAGCAGCTACAGAAACAGAATGAAGATGTAAACTACAGTCAAGGCAAAAAAGCACAACTCAGAAATCCATACCTAGGCTAAAATTTTAATAATCTCAAAACCCAAGTATGGCAAAAATCCAAAGCTGAAGTAAAGACTCTAAAATAACAATGTTTGAAGTTAATGATCTATGTTTTAATCAGGGTTTGAAGGAACCTATTTACAAAAACATCTACCTGTGTCCTCAAATCTTTGCAAATCTGACCCATGTGCCCTAAATTCCAACCCACAGAATTTATACACCCAGAGACCTTTCTGCAGTCACCTCTGTTGAAGGATGGTTGGTCCCTATTCATAAAGTGCAAAGTTAGCTGCAGGTAACCTGCAGTTGAGAAATACTCTAATAATTACTGAACTGTCTACTTGATTTGTGATGACAGCTTTGTTTCTTTGCACTGGCAGGGGGCTCTGGCTGGAGACTTCACTGCAAGTATTCTGAGGCTTGAATAACTATAATTGCAAAGCAACTTGTAGTGCCAAAAATAGCATGTGAGAGGATTTTTTTTCCTACCCTACTTATAAAGTTTCTTACCGTGCAGATTTTTTTTTTCTTCAGAACATTATCATGCTTGGTATCCTGAAATGATCCAGCCCATTAAATGTTTAGCTCTTTTTCCAGCTAAAACTCACTTCTGAGTAGTTTCAGCCTTCAGGCCACACTTCTACACCATCCAAATGAGCTAACCTAAAAATTTAGTATTCCACCTTAAACAGTTGACACTATAAATACTTGGAACCCAACAAAAGGGATTGTAAAAGACATCTGTGTGGCTGACACCTAGAAAATATGCATCTGTCTCTTCACTCGGATGCTGCAGAACCCATAAATACTTGGAATGCAGGCAGCAAACAGACAACCAAAGTGGAAACCCGTTGCTGGTGTTTGAGTTTCATAAACTGCCAGTTAATGTAGGTGGTGGTGAAGTAGCCTTGAGATTACTGTAGCTACCATTGAGACACTGACTCTGGTATGTCATGCGACCCTTTCTAGTGCTATGTGGGGGCGAATAAGAATTGACAACTGATTGCTTTAACAACTTATTTTGGAAGTACAGTTGCACAGGGGAAGCATCCTTCTCTTTTACTTTTGATACCTGCCTCCTGTGCTGTACTGCAAGATGTTCATACTTTCCCACTTACTTAAAAGAATAATCAGAAATCTGCTAAAGCAAAGATATAAAGGTATACAGATGTCAAGGCTCTTAATTAACATGGAGTTTCAGGTCTAGGAGAGAAGTGTGTCTTGCTTATAACGGTTGCTCTGAGAACTAACCCCTGTTCCCTTTTCACAGCTTGGATTACCATTGTTGGCCTGCTTTACCATAACATGCATTATTTCTTTCATAATATCAACCCTATGGATACCAAGTAAGTATCTTGGACATCTTATGGTGTAACAGTTTATTTAGTACCTTAGTGATACACCTTTATAACAGTCATGTCATTATCAACTGTAAATAAATTACAAACCATAATCCTGATTCTGCAATATTGAGGACATGTTGTCATTAACTGGAGAGAGATTAAAGCTTCCATTAGATGTTTTATTTTATGTTGTAGTAAAATAGATTCCCATAGCGACATATTTGTCTTTCTCCTTCCGTTCATCAGCTCTGGTACTCGAATTTCATAATTTTAATCTGTCTCATGAAAGGCAATTACATCTTTTCTCCTGACACATATAAAGATAAACCTTGCACTTAAACAAGTAAGAAAACATAATATCCCTCTTTACCTAAAATGTGAATCCTAACCCTAGAAACCTGTAAGGTAATTTTGTAACAGGAGACCGGGCAATGCTTTAAAGACCCTTTATTTTATATGCTGCATCGATGAAATCATTAGCAGATAAGATAAAGTAAATGCAGAGCTGTATACCTCTCGGCAATACAGTTCCCCAGGGAATTTTGCAATGCCATTCATGTAAATCATTACACTTCCCTTTTAAGCTAGCATGACTTTAGGTTTTTATTTGCTCTTCACTGGGGTATGTAGATTAGTTTACACTTTCTCTCAGTCTTTTCCAATCTGTGACTTTTTTGCTGCGTGTGTGACAGCAGAAGGGAAGATGCAGCATCTCAGCTGTCAAGGATTGCCTTCTTTTCTTTACATACAGTTACATGGAAGATCATGAACATGGGAACTCATATTTGAACTTCAGGGTAAAGAATCCTGGCTTATGACCAGATTGATCACACTGAGATAATCACACAGTTATTACTAAATAGCATTTTTAAATCAAGTACCAAGCTGTACTGTTGTTTACCTTGCTCTCTTGAAAAAAGTGCACTTAGTAGGTGGCTGTAAAGGAACTGTGTCATTAGTGTGCCGTATTTCTTACTGACATGAAGAAATAGAGGCAATAATTTATGACAGCATATGATTTTCAAATAGGAGGATCAGTGCAATTTATTAAAATAATAAACTAAAATCTCAACTCAAACAGAGAAAGAGAATTAATATGGTCTTGACTTAGGTCAAAGTTTAGCAAACACCATGTCAAATGTATCCTAATGCATTGTCATAGAGTCTACAGCTCCTGGGGCTGTGATGTAGCAAAATAAACCAGTTATGTCATCTTTGTGTACATTCTTTGAATTTTGTGGAATAAGATGACCTAGAGACCCATTCCTGTTCCACTGAGTTGTATGTGTTTTTTAGCAATCATTTTTGAGAAGGAAGGATCTGGCCCTGCTGCAGTGTTAGAGAGAAACACAAAGATACTGGAGAAGAAACATCTCTATTTCTATAATTAATCTAAGCTAGCTGAACAGTTTGCAGTATGTAATGCGCTACATAACCATGTCTATAAATTCTAGATGCAGATCTGTCCAAAACAGCATCTAAAAACCTAGTCATACAGGGAATGCTAGCTTGGTGATTTTCCCCTGTGGAATCAAACCCCAGGTATTCAAAAACTTTTTAAAAAATAAAATAAAATGCACTTCTGCTTGGTTTTCTTTTTTGTGCTGTACTGTTATAACTTTTTTGTTTACATTTCAGCAGAATAACAATGTTTTCCCAGAGTAGTTTGTTTCAAAGACTTTCTTTTATGTTCCTTCTAGCACTGGGCTACTTGAACACCTGTAATTTGAAGCCTGTCCATTGTCTTCTTAAGTGAAATATTTTTTTTCTTTTGTGGTGGAAATCTAAAACCAGAACTCTAGGAGCTTTTGTGCTATACAGGCAGATGACTTCTATTTTCAGACTACATAAACAGCAGTTTCTAAGGGAGTCGTTTTTGATTCTTTACCAACCCCCCCCCCCCAAAACAAGCAACCAAAAAAAGTTTTTGAGCCCAGTTCCGCTCCTGCTCATATACAGTTTGTGTAAATCTGTAGTAATCCCACTGAAGGTAATTGGATGACAGACTCACTGCCATCTAATATCCAGGTCCACAGTGAAGAACAGCTTGCATATGCAGGCACGAAACACAGAAACACTGTTTCTTGCTTGTGCTGAAGTTTTTTCTTCCTTCAAAATTTATCTAGCTCTCTAAAGTTAAAATGGAAGGTAATGGGTGTGGAAAAAAATGTCCATCCTGTTAGTCTGTGTAGGAGAAATCTCAAAATGTTGGATAGTGGTCTTAACATTATGAGTCCTTCTCTAAACTTAAACTTTTCATATCAGAGTAGCAACTTCAGCCCTCAGATGAATAAATTCAATTCACATACTGGTTACTGGGAGTAGAAGTAATCTCTGATACTGATGGGTTTTTTTGTGTTCGGAACTAGGGACTGGTGCTTGGGGTTGTGCTAAATGAGTTCTTTTTTATATGACCTAGTTGAGGAACGGAATGAAGTTATTGTAAAGTCTGACACAAATTTTCTTCTTTTTTTCTGAAAGAAAAATAAGAAACCATTGCAAACAGGTGGCAGATGTAAATAGGGTGTTTTTTAATGTGCTTTGCAAACTGGTTCTTTCCAGTGGTGTGCTATGTTTGGAAACCCACGCTGATGGTTAATTTGCCATGGCTCATATTTCTCATAGTAAATACCATTCATTCATGTACTGAAGAGGTAGGTGACAGAGACGATCTTACTCCCGCACAGTTTGTTACTGATAGTGTAAAAAATTTTACCATACAGCCAAATGGATCTTAGTTACTCCTAAATGCGCGAAAATGCCAAAGTCATAACTTTTAGCTGAAAGCAGAAATAAAAGAGTTTGTATGTACTGCAAAATTATGTCAGCCTAGAAAAAAAGTGTTACCTGGATTAATCAGATATTTAGTCAGTTTCAGCTGTTTGTATTGTGACCTGACTTACTCTCTAGCAAACCTAACAGGACATAGTCCATTTTTCAAAGTAAAGCAATAAATTACTTCTCTATATATTCTTATGTATATGTTTATATGCATTATATATAATGTATGCGTCTTACGCACTAGTATGTATGCTTAATTAGACAGCCTGAACACCTTGCAAGTTTTCTTCTCACTTAGGTTGCTTTGCTTGTTAGGTTATTTTTAGGTCCCTTACTTCGCAGGATTCTCTCTAATTATCTAAAGCATTTTCAGCAAGGCTTGTAAACCTTTGCAAAAGAGCAGGAGAATGAGGAATGCTTATGGTATCAGATCTTCTAATGTCCAAAAATGTTCCCTATACTTTGTAGCTGTTGCTTCTAGTCCTGTAGGATCTTTTGGGGCCAGATTTTGCTCCCCTATAGAAATTCATTGACTCAAATAGAAAAAGGAGGTCCTGTGTTCCTGTTGTTGTGGGTGTTGTGGATGAACTAAAAATATTTCGTTTTTCTACTTCTTTAATATATTTGTTTCTTTCCAAGGATTGCTGAAGCTACTGCCTACAAAGGTTATATGATCTCAGCAACCAGTTATCTTATCTCTATCAAAGTGGAACCTCTACCCAAGTTGTCCCACAATCTGTCAGGATCTCCTCTTATTACCATCCAGCTCACCCACAAATTGGTAAGTGATATGGAAAATACCAGTTTAAGCTACTTTTAGGGCTGTTCAAAACTTTGGTGTCTGTGGTGACTTCTTTGTATTTCTCTTGTAATTTTTGTGGGCATTTTTAGTAGTAATTCAGATGGCATTTGTGACTACAATATTATGTTTTTTCCAACCATTACACATCCATGACTTCTGTTTCCATCACTGCAGAAGGCTGATTAGTGCACATGTTGAAAAAGAAGGTGAAGTGACAAGTATAGCTTTATTTCTGTATGTATCGTTCTATTGATGTGTTTGTGCAATCTACAATAAGATAGTATGAATTACTGCTTTCTCATTAGAGCTGTCAGAACTAGGAATTCACTTACGGTATTTGGTTTTGGACTTAAGCCACACTGAGATAACCGAGGTGTTTTGAATGTTCTCATAAATAAACCGAGAGAAGGAACTCCTCCAAGGGCAGATACAGGTATGATGCACAGAGCATCTCCTGGGATAGGCATGAAGCAGGTTCAAATCCATGTTCTAGTGTGAACTGTCCTTTCTAGAGAGCATTCTGGATCTGAGAAATAAGGGACAAGAAATATGAGAATCTGAGAAAACTTTGAATAAAACTTGTCTCCAACTGATCAAAGAAATTTCAATTTCACTAAATTAGCATATTCCAGCAAGACACTGGAAAAATAGTGGGGCTTGTTTGTTCTCGGAGAAGAAGTCATCTCTTTGTCTTGTCAGTGGAATGGAGAATGGTTGAGTTCAAACTCTGAAGGTGCTGGCATGAGGCATGCAGCATCTATGTCCTACTTTACAGCATTGAATGGAAATGGAAAAGAAAGATCTCAGTTTTTAAATGTTTCCTAGAAAAATTCTCTTAGATGTTCTTCTGAATATTTTATCATCTTTTTCTTTCAACGGCTGTTCTCAAGCCAGTTTATCTTCTTCCTGTTGGGATTCTGATAAAGATGGAGTAGGCTACAGAAAACAAATATATGAAAAAACCCTAAGGCATAGAAATGAAAAGTGTTGTTTTGCTGACAGTTTTTCAAACTAAGGACTCTCCTGAATGTCCCTAGTGATCTCTTAGAGGCGGGCACTTCCAAAGTGAAGACTGTATTTTGTGTAGATCATTTATAAAAGGTACTTGGCTTTTTTCATGCAGGTACCTCCTCATGCTTTAGTACGATGATTTACTAGCAGGCTCTTAAACAAACCATGCTTTTTTTTTATGCCTGTTGACTTTCACTGTGAAGATCATTGGGATCTTGGTATACAGATAGAAATTTTATATTTATCATCTGTCTCTTTTTCTGTTTTAGTCAGCAGAATCCATGAGAATGTGGTATGAACATGTATGTCTAAAGTATCCTGTGTATAACAGACACAGGTTGATTGGGAGTTTCAGGCTCTACTTAGAGCAGTGTGTGCTTTATACTGGTTTTGGTTTGTGGTGGGTTTTTTTTGTATGTCTGTGTTTTTCTGGTTGTTTTGTTGTTGTTGTTGTTTAATTTAATTTAATTTTATTTTATTTTTTTAAAATCCTCACAGGAAATGGGGAAACCTATCCCATTGTGCTAACAGCATAGAAAAAGTAGCTCAGTGTGGTCTGAAATACAGTCCCTAAATACATGTCAATACATTGGCATTTAAAGTTGTGGGAATTTTAATGATAAGGGGGGAAGTATTTCTAAATGAGCATGATCTTAAACTCTAATAAACTGTACTGGGTTAACAACTGTGCTAGGTTTTGCTCTTGGGCGTACAACCTGGAAAGGAGATGGATAAAGCACAGCAGGTACACTCCTCTGAAAGACAGGAAACCCTTCATCTGCTTATTTACTCCCTCCAGTAATAATCTGCTGCTGGCTTTTACATTTTATTAACTGGTACCACCCTGTTACTTTGACGAGAAGTTTAAGAGGTGCAGTGAAGTTTTGTCTCTACAAGTACAGTTAGAAAATTCACAACAATCTGTGGACTTGAATTAGAAACTTGCCCCACACTAGACTATATCCATTTCTCCAGTGTTTTTCAAATCAAAATTAAATGCAACTGCATGAGATATTTCCTATGCTTGTTCCAGAACCTAATTTCAGTGTTATCTGATGGTGAAGCACTTTGTGTATCTCCTAGCTTGGTTTCTAAAATTACTTTTAAAATTCCAAATCAGATGTAAAAAATCCAAATGCTAAAAACTTTCAAACACCAAATCATTCTGAAATGATCAAATGTGTTGAAACAGAAAATCTGTTTTGCCATCATAGAATATTCTATTTAATTTGTTGTTTGCCATATTTCATTTATATTGTTTTCTCAGTGGAAGAGTGTAATCTAACATCAGAATAGGTGTTTAAAAGGAGAACCATGAACAAAAGTTTGTAAAGAGAATTAATAAAGCTATATAGTATGAGATCAGGGCAATGGAAATACATGTAGTTTTCTGTTCTGCTCTTCATGTATTTTTTTCCTGCTGGTGTGAATTTGCTAAAAAAGCTATTAATGAGGGAGCAACAGAACCAACCCAAATGCCTCTGGGTATCTTGCATACGGATTCCAAATTCTGTGAGTAATCTTTAGAAACAAGCTATAGCTTAGATAGAAATACAGTGAATATTTGTCTGTGGGGAAGATGCATAGTAAGGAGTTAAGCAGAATGTGTGCAGCTCTGCTGAAGTGGTATATATATTGAATTTGACAGGAAGACTGCTTGCCTCTGACACTTGTGGCTTTGGGAATATAATTTCTCTCCTGGCTTTTAATTAGCGGGTATGTTTAATACTAAGGAATGGATGAAGAGAGTATACCTTCCAGTTGTGCATAAGTATGGCATCAGTGGGCCAAATCGGTTCTCTTTTACGCTGCTGTCTCTCCAGTGAATTCCATGGAATAATTTTAAACAATATAAATTTGGACAATTTACTTGTGAATATACTTAAGTAAATTACTTCAGTAAAATTGCAGAAGTGAATTTACTTGAGTAGTCTGGGAAATGACTGCATGTCTCTAAAAGCTTTCATATGGTAGCGGTACAGATCCTTTCTATCATACTACATATTATTTCACTCTCTGAAGTGGTTTCATTTGGTTGAGTATAATCACTCATGAATAGAAGTAGAATTTAAAATGTAAAAGAAATTCTGGCTGCAAGACCACTGTGTTAAAGTATGTACTTTAAAATACGGAGTAACAGTCAAGCTATTTATGCAAGTTTATGACTGAATATAATGTTTAAACCAAGAGCATAAAATCTGCCTTAGAAACCTGTTTCATCCATTAAAATACTGCTCACTTGCTTGTAATAATGGGAGAAACATTTGAAGTGGATACCAGTCTCATTCTTATAGTTGCCTGTTTGTTCCACATAATGTTCTTAGTTTAACAGAGGAAAGTGTAATAAGAAAAAGTAAAAAATAAGGAGTCCAAACAAATAGTTTTTCTCTATTAAAATTTGAGTCTGACTTTTTTTTTTCAGTTGATCTGATTTAGTTACAGCTACTCCGGTGGAGTCTACTGGATGGATTTCACAAGTAAAAAAATGCAAGGAGTGAAAAGAGAATATGGTTTCCTGTACTGATTGTAATAATGCTTGGCCCAGCTTAATAAAATTTTAATTTTTTTTCATCTAGTGTGTATAGGAAAAATGCCAATCATTAAGCAACAGAAAACAAAAGGGAGTAAAATAAAACATGTCTATTTTAGGAAAAAGTTACAAAGAGAAGGTCTGTGAACTGAATATCACCTCTTGAATCAAAACTTCACAGAGCATTTATCATTCCATAGCCTAGCTCACTGTTGGTTAAATCTTCTCTTAGGCAAGGATTCTCTGGGTTTCTCTGAAATTGTCTGCTTTTTTTATGTAGCTTTTAGGACCATTTGAGATGATTAAATTTCTCTTTCTTTTTGAAACATGAGGCAGTATAAACATGCTAATATCTAATCAACTAGGTAAGAATGCAGGAAATATTTGTAAATGACATGTTAATGCATCCTTTTCTAGAGAGCACTGTGGGGCAGTGGGACTAAGAAGAAGACATCAGTAATGACAGCCTTTAGGCCTTGATGTTCAGGCTCGCAGCTGGATTCTCATGGGAGCAATATTGCTGGTTGACATTCTTTCTATCAGCAGAGCAGGCAGAAAATTTTCTGGTCAAGCTTCCATTAGTGGAAAATGGTTTTCTGACTTAAAATAGAAATTCTCATGATTCAGGATGAGCAAGTCATCCCAATTTTTCACAGGATAAAAATAATACTTGTTTAATTCTTCTTACGAAGTAAAGACTCCCTGTGGATAGGATAGACATGTATGTTTTACTTCTTATAGTATTATTTTTCGTTAAACCAAAAAATTGTCACTATTCTAACAAGTTTATTTTGTTGCAGAATCCCTGAAACTGTTTTTTTTCTGTTACTCTTTCTTTTTCTTTTATCTGATGAAAACATTAACAGTTTTAGAAAGATTGTTTTGCAAAAAAATTACATGAAGGATTTAAAATTACTTCTTTGCACAGGAACACACAGTGATGAAGTGTTTTATTTCTGCCATTCTGAGAAATGTTTATCCGGTCTTTCTATCCACAGTGTCCACTTTTATAACACAATGACATAGCTAGGGGCAGAAAGCAATTCTCATTTTCCCTCTCTGTAGATATAAGAGCTTTTCCTGTGATATTCAGAGATCATTGAGGGCTTTTTTGCTTGAGACTTTTTACATATTGAAGAATTACATTCATGGATCTTTTTAATGACCGTTCCCTTAAAACCCACTGTCTCCAGCAAACAAGATAACAGAAATCAACTACCACCTTCAGTGTGGGGGCATTGATGTGAAGACTGATGGTGATTTGCAGCTGAAAAAGGCCTAATCTCGACCTGTCCAGATGTTTTGTAATGAAGCAACAGTACATTTTGTAAAATTATTATCCTCCCAAATTTCTGTTTCTAGCAAGATGTTTTTCACAGCAGGAGCAACTAGAGAAGAACTAACATTTCACTTTTATGATCCAAGAAATTACAGCACAGGGTAGAAATTTAGAAGAGATGAATATCAAGGCTGAAATGCATACACAACATGCTCTGGCAAGTGTCAAAAGAGGCAACAGAGGGAGAAATGGTGTAAAACTGCACCAATATTTTGTAAAATCCATATGGCTATGTAGCACAGAGCTTGATCTTTGACCACACTGAAGAAACTTTTTGACACTCTCTTGGGGACAAAGTAGCTGTACAAGGCAGCTGACCATCTCTCAGCACATAGAAATACCAGCTTGGTGTAAATCCAGGCATATTTGGTGCAGAGGGTAAAGGACTGACTAAGGTGATGAGACAAAAGGGAAGCATTCATACCCTGCATGATGCACACTGTGCTCACTGCTCTTCCTTTACTGTCAACTGGCACCATTGAGAAAATTGCCTTATGGCTAGAAGAAACCTTTTTGTACCCTAGTTTCAACCACTTTGAGGCTTCTGTATTTTTCTCCAGGGCTTTATTCTCCCTTTCCTTTTTGCCATGTGAAGCTGCAGTTTTGGAGAATAATAAACTCCTGACTGTTACACCCTCTGTGGGAGGGCCTTATATGAAGATTACATGCAAAATGGAAATTCTTTATGTAGCTGGTTTTTCCCTTAGTATGTTGAATGCAAATGCAATTTTAAACATGTGTTTGATTCGGGGGGGGGTGCGGGGGGACGTGCTTTATTAAG
>JANZLQ010000092.1:19712625-19738035 GCA_026212715.1 Elanus axillaris
AGTTTGCTTCCTGCAACTATCAACTAGCCAGCAGAAAATAAATGTACTGGCAAGAATATTTAGCAGAGCAGCAAATTTTACGTGGTTACTGAAGACTGTTCCTGGAAGGCAGACTCCAATAAGCCAAATTTTTAACTGTGGCTCTTGACTTAAAATTGTGCTGCTTCAATGAAGAAAGAAAGAATAATTCATAACTTTGGGGATCATCAAAGGGATTGCTGTCTTGAATTTTACATGTTGTTGAAATGCTCAGAACAGATGTATATTCTGAAAACCCATACAGTAAAAAAACCCAGCAAACTCAGCCAAATCCTGAATATAAAAAGAAAGAGTTACTGGGTAACTTGCTCATTGCTTCTTTGAAAGTCTATGAAACATCCCAAATTGGTTCTTTTATTATGCCTTAGGATCAAAGGTGGTGGCTGACCAAGCCACAATTCTCATGCAGTTTGGACCTTACGCTGCCAGCCTGCAATCTCCTGTCTTAGTGGGAACAGAGTCCATGGAGACTCCTTATCCCATCTGAGAAGACCTAACAAGATTTTCTACTTTGGCATTAGAAAGATATTACTTATATACTAATGATTTAACCAATGCATAAGTATTTTTTTAAAGCAGAGGTAAAATGTATCAGAAAGGCAACTTTTCTGGAGCCACATTTATCTAAACTAGACATAACATCTTTCAGTTACAGGGTAAGGACAAATGCTGAATTTTGCATTTCTTGCAACCTGTGACATTTTCTTGGGTATCTATATTTCTTTGTTTTATACATATATGCCTGACTCTCTGTCTTCACTAATGACATGTCAAAACCCCCAGAGATTTCCTGGATTGAATATAGTGATCAATTGTATAAAGACAATCAATACAATGACTCTGTACCAGCACTACTTCTAAAAGAGCTGCTTCTCGTTTACGCTTTCTTGCTGCACGTGTTTCATCCCTATCTTTGCTGGTGTGCAAGTCTTGCAGAACATAATTTTATTACTTGGTATCTAAGCTTCTATGTCTTTATCATTGGATTTTCTTTCAGATGATCAGGGATTTTCACTTTCATGCCACAGCTTTTTGTGTTGACTTTTGCAGTGTGTATCTTAATGCTAGAAAAGAGTTAGTTAGCTTCTGAATTGTAGAATATTCAGCCAAAATATTAGAGGTGTATTTGCTGCCCTTCACACTAGATCACGAGCAGACAAAACTCTTATTGGACCTTCCAAGGGTCAAGAGATAGCAAAAACAGTCCAATGACTGGGGCATGGAGTTTCACTGACTGCTTTTCCAGTGGGTCCTTACAGCAATTCAGAAAATGTGTAAGGCCAGATCTATAAACGTATTTGGATATCCAGTTACCCTCTATTTGGATGAGCTTGCACCCCGTTTGCATTTGAAGACCTGGGTTGAGGTGTGTTTGAGTAACACTTTTGTATTTTAACATCCTCTACAAATGACATCTCCATGGTTGCTCAACAGCCCAGACTACTTATGCAGTCCAGAAGAGATGCTAGTTCTTCTAGGATACGATGCACCTCATGCCAAAGTATTTGTTTAAAATGTATTGGCTGAATTAATCCTATTTCTCTCCATTGATATGAAGGGAACCTGGAGTGATAAACACCTAGATTTGCTCAGGTAAAACCCACCCTGTGTGTCTTACTTCACTGCAAAGTTATGCAGATCAGCACTTGGGGAAGTTCTCTATGGTAGGCAATATGCTGAGGGGAGCAATAGAGATACGTTAAGGAATTACAGGTACTATTTGTGCTTCGTCTAAAGACTGTACAGATGAGATAGGGAGATTTATATTTGTAATGATTGAAGTTTGGATTACTTGCTGAGAAAAACTTGCCCCATTTTTGATTTTCTGTAGTGTGCAATATTTAAGCCTAATGAATGCATTTGGAAAGATAGAGAAAAAAATTTAAAAGGGAAAGGTACTGAGATTATGCAAGTCCTTTATTTTTCCTCATATTCTTTCTTGCATGACTGAACCAGATTTTATATGTTTTGATGACACCACAAATGTGACATTTCAGCCCAGAGCTATAGAGTCTTGAAAATAAAAATGTGTCTTGGAACCACTGATGGATCACTGACAAGGCTGGAGCTTCCAAACTAATGGGAAATGATGACAACCCCTGCATACAGATTAATTGTTTCAGTCTGAGCTACAGTCTCTCTCATTTGTCTGACAGTATTCTTTATACGACATTGCCTCATAGTACTGGGTTTCTGAACAGGGGATAAAGATGTATCACCTCGCTGTAGTTTGTGCTAAGTTACAGGATCCAATATTCAGTTACATAACTCCTGATGAATGGATCAGGGCTTGGATGCTGCGTTTTTCCCCAAAGTGAAGGACCTGGCAGGAACCAGACTGAGCCTACACTCTCGGCTGGATTCCCATTTTTCACTGGGTGAGCCTGGGCTGGCCAAATTGGATCTGTGTTAGCTTAGCCGTGCATGGTATGTGCCTGCCCGCACCTCTCGGCTCCCTGCAAAGGGGAAAGAAACTGCCCGGTGCAAGGTGCCACCTCCCCACACTGCTACTGCTGGTACGTAACAGCAGCTCTTTCAGAGCAGAGAGGTAGTTCTGGCTGCCATCCTAGCTGGCCCATAGCTGACATGCAGATCAGTAATTCATACCACAGTGATAATATGTTGTGGTGCCAGTAACTTTTTATAACACTCATAAAGTTCCTTATTCCTGTGGGGAAACATTCCTCTAGTGTGGGCAGTAAAATGATCAGTTTCAGATGTCAGCGTGGACTTTTACATTGCTATGTTGCCAACTATATATTAAGGTGACCAGATTTTCTAGGCACCAAGTCGAGGAGAAGTAGTTTGGAGAGACAGAAGGAGGAGGAATGTAGACCCACCTGGAATATCATACAAGCCTTCAGACCAGCCAGGGGTCCCCTCCTCTTTCTCGTGTCTACCACCTACTCCTCTGTCTTATCTTGAAAGTCAGATACTAAATGACCATATCCAATAGCCATCACAACCTGCTGCATTATTTCTTTTAAAGTCACTCTGGTTTATAATTTAATCCTTGCCCTGCATTCCTTTGGTATAATCTGTGTAAGTATTTTCCAGGGTTCATTCTGTCCTGCTCATGCCAGCTACAAAAACTCCAGACTTTAAGAAAATGTTAGCAATGAGTCAGTGCCTTCCAATACGGTTGTGCCTGGTGGTGCCACACCAGGCTGGGGACGGAATGCACTTGATGGAGTGCACCGGGCAAAGGAGATGTTTTTTTTTCCTCCTGAAAATGTTGTCACTGGAGATGTGTGTCGAACAAACCAAACACAGCTCAAATATCACATCTGCTTACCTGTTCCAATTCTGGGTGGATCAGCTAGTAATAATGGCTTTCAGGAAAAGATACTGGCACAGCTAACTTTTTAGTACCCTGTTTGTTTTCGGTTTTCATTACGAACAGGAAGCCTCTTTTAAAATCCTTTTTGTTTCCTAGTGCAACAGAGTAAAAGCTATTTGTGAAAACTTTTGGTTTCTTGCTGGGAGGTTACAGAGGCACAGGAGTCTGCCTACTCTTAAGATTCCATCGTCAGTCACTCCTTTGAATTTGCTCTTATGCTCTCATTTATCTAATATTTCTAAGGTGTTTGTAAGCTTTTTTTCTAACATTCTGCTAAGTGATTTCCTGTCTTTTCCACCTGAAAACCAAACAATTACAATATTATTGCAATAACAGATGTGCTTATTCCTACAATTAAAAATTCAAAAATAAGAAGCAATTTTAGACTGAAAGCCTACAAGTACCTATATTTAATTTCTCCTATGTAACTAGCACATTGAAGAGTTACGGTCTTGATTCTTGGATCCAAAAAATAACTTAATTCCTTCTACTGGGTTTGATCAAAGATGGTGAGCGGGCTGTGATTGACTTCAGAGGATTTGATTTAAGCTGGTATCGATACACACTTTCTGAAACTAATGGAAATACGATCCATGAAAGAGAATTGCCATCTACATATAAAATATATTAAAGATTATGGAATTAAGAAAGGGCTTTTACAGTGTGATTTGAGTAGACCAATACCGAAATAGTGCAGCTAGTGTTCCTGTTTTGTTACTATGTGTATCAATTCCTCACAGTTAATGTAATTACACATTACACAGATCTCCTTAGTAGTATAACGGCTCCTCTATGTTAACGGCATTTGAAAAAAAGCAGAGAATACTTGGGAAAAATCTTCTAATATATGGTGCTTTGGTTTTAATTAAACTTTGAGTAACCTTTATCTCCTAAAAATCACCTATAAGTAAGATATACATGATTGATTTGAAATAGAAATAGCATCATTTTAGCATAGTCTGATGAAAGATACATGTACATAATTCTTTATGGGGAGAAGATCTAAGCTGGTATTTTGTTGGAAATTTTTTTCAGACAAATTATCTACATGATATAACTACTATCAGATATCAGTTAGCATGCTTTCTTGATTCAAGTTAAGGACAGAAATAGATTGAGGAGTACAGTTCTGGACTGGCTTTATTTTCATTCACAGATATAATATTCCTAGCCAGCCATTATGTAAGAATCTCTATGCAATGAAAAACTTGACAAAGCAGACAAAAACTTGATTTATTAATAAGTCTTCATATTCCAGTACTACTGGCATTAAATTTCTTTCAGACAACAAAAGCAAATTGAAAAAATGAATGTATTTTTCTACAGATGCTATAGAATGAACCTAATCTCAGAAAACAGCACATCATAAGGCTGTTAAGTTTATTGAACATGTTCATCATGAATGGCCATTGTGCAGTGGCAGTCACTCAAATGTAAATTAAAACCAGATCTTCTGGTTAAAAGATCTCTGGATCTTTTAGCCTTGCCTAAAATACAGCATGAACAGAAACAAGATGCTTTTTTATAGTTAAACATGTAAAAAATTTCCTGAAATTGGGAGTACTATACTTAGCATTTGTGGATGGAAAGTACAGCAGAGGAGGAAATTGGGCTGAAAATTTGCATGGGGGCTATTTTCAGCCCACCTTTAGAAAAATAGTGTAAAAAGACCATTTCACTGTGAACCATGTTCCATGTTAACAGTGGAACTGCCTAAGAAACCCAATGGATCTTAATCCTATACATCCTCGTGTAAGGTAGAGGGAGATGTCTTCTGGTTGTGTGTAGTCAAAATGTTGGCCTAAGGTCTTTGTTCTGTAGCCATGTTCTGTAAAATGCAGAGCCTTTTCTCATCAAATCTGACAGCTGGTGTTTGTGAACAAACAAGAGCCTTGTAAAGTCTGTCTTAGCATCTGCATTTCATTTTTTTTCTTTTTCTAAAACAGAAAAATACCTTTAAAGTTATATCAGTTGCAAAAGAAAGAGAGAAACTCCCTTCCAGGAATGTTCTGTCTTTGTGGCGGGTGGTAGCATACACTGCATGCTGTCAAAATACGTTCTTGGAGCAGGAGGTGTAAATACGGACTGGTGAGTCAGTGCTGAATCTGATGGCCTGAATCTGTGCTTCCTCCAGCGAGAGGTGGAGGCAGGCAGCCATGCTCTGGTGCCACGTAGGAAATAGCTCAGCTGTTGTCTGACATTTGCCACTTTTGCTAGAGTACAGTAGGAGACCAAGGTCAGCTCCAACTCTTTTCTTTTAGCTGCTCTAAAAATGGGAGTATTTACCTGGTTTAGAGAAAAGAATGGTTCAGACATTATTTTCTGAAGGGATACCCATTAATGGTTGTCTCTCACCTTACATGAATATATTGCAATTCTAACATGAATATGTATTTAGTCAAATTTATTGCACCTAAAGCAGGTTGGTGAAATCTTTTCTTTTTTTGTATCATGTTGGCATGACCTGATATGGACTTTGGCAGTGGAGGGGTTACATGAGAATTAGGTCTTTCCGATTAGTTCTGCAAAGAGACCCAGGTTGCTTGGGATGAATCTGTAAAACAAAGCACTTCTCACTGTGATATTATCCTGCCTTTTTAATAGCTTTCTTGGACCACCCACTGTGGCTAGAGAGTTAGATTCTTAGATGGTGTATTGGAACTGCAGCCAGATTGGGCTAAAACATCTGGAAGAAAAAGGTCCCTGGATAATTACTGAATTTTGAATAATTACCCACTACATACTGTTCTTTGTATTTCCATCCGTTTGAACTGTAATGAGAGATCATCTCAAAGGTACAAAGGATTTTAAGATTTCCAGTGGTTCAGACATTGCAGGATGTTTCCAGGATGCTTAGTCTCGGGAGGCTCTTGGTTGAATATGGGATGGCAACAAAAATAGTAAGGTTTTTTGTATTGATTTAAGAAGGACAGGGAAGGCGAGCACTTAAATACAAAGCTGGGAAAATAAGAGCAAGCATGCAGCCTGCACTATGGTGTGGAAGCATTAGTCATAAGTACTGCAGTTCTTTTTAGTCTCTTAGGGTATATGAATCTCTTGACTTTCTGAATGGGCACTAAAACATCTGTTGCTTCTGCTTCTTTGTTTATCATCTGTATTGTTCATCCTTCAGGTTGGAAAGAAAAACAATGGGGGAGACTTTTCTCAGTCTGGCCAAGTTCTGCCTTTTCCAGCCTTTGCAGTGAGAAAGTCTTCTCAACTTCCCTTGAGAAGGAAACCTTAAAAAGTATGACTCTGGGATGTCACAAAAAGGAAACCTGATTGGCACTAACTTCAATGTCTAATACAGGCACGCACCTCACCTTTTTGTAAAATTGTCACTGGGCCTGCTCCAAGCTCTTCTTTTGCTGCTTTGTTTTGTTTTGTTTTTTTTAATCCAGGTACCAAAGAACTGGTAGTTTTGTGTAATATGCGGATGTATCCACACCACTCTTGTTCGCCTGCAGATAGGAGGACATCCATCATCTTTCCTCTTATTTCAGGCCAAACCCCTTAAATCTAACTAGCTGTGGCAGAAATACACAGAATACCAGGCCCTGTTTCCACTTAGGTAAGAAGAGGTATTTAGGTGAGGAGGGCCTGTCAGCATCTCCTGAACTGTGCTGTCATGGCGGCTATGGACCGTACTCCAGGAACTGGAGAAACCAGTTATCATGATAAAGGTGTTAGGGGCCCAGTGCAAGGGAAGAATTGGAAATATTTGCAAATAAAGATGTCAGTTGTTCATTCAGTCATCTATTTGCTTGTGGCAGAACAGGATGCAATCTGTTTCGTACATTAAAGTGCCTGTTCCCAAGGCACCTCACTTACTTGTTTATAAGGCAGAGCACATCTGTGGAGCTGTACTGGCCCCCGGATAGCATGATTTCATCAGGAGTGGTGGAGGAAGGCCAAATGGGCGCTCTTGTTTTGCAGGCAGCCTGCGACTTTCCTCTTGCAGATCAGTGAATTCAGCTCTCCCAAGCAGGGTATAGGTTAGCTCTTTAAGGTTTTTCATGAAATCTTGCTCATTTGACACAACCAGCCACTTTCAATTACATCTGCACCTGCTGTTTAGAGCACAATAGCAAATACACTTCAAACAAAAAGACAAGAAATTACTTAAAAGAACAATGGCCTGTCATGTGCAAAGTATGTTTGCTTCTTTACATCTCTCCATGCACTAAAACATTTAGGGGGGGATGATTTCTGTCATTACAAATTAGAAATCATTTCAAGGTATTTCTTAGGAACACTTCCTTAGACAAATGGGTTGTTTGCTCATGCTAAAGTAATTTGCTATGTCCAGAATACATATATGCTACTGGGAGTAATGTGTTTCCATAAAAACCTTTGCATCACAATTTTGAAGGAGATCAATGATATATTTTGTCTTTCATGAGTTTTACCTCAGTTTACTAACAACTTAGCTATTTGTTACTTCTATTTTCCATGTTGTCATATGTGGACATAGTGATAAACAAGGACAAAAAAATCCACAGTACTGAAATCACTACTGCCTTCAGGAGTCATGTACCTTTGTGAAGAGGGGATGTAAAACAGTACCCTGATTTGAGCAAATGCTCCATCTGTTCTTCACAGGTGTAAACAATGGCATGTAGAGTAAGATTTTTGGACATATTCTATATTGGTCGGACTCTTCTCAGTATTTGGCCTGTGCTGACAAATATAGAAAACCTCTCTTTTTGGTGCAAGGTAGAGAATTCAGACCATGTCTCTAACCCAGACAATGTTTTCTTCCATTCCTTCCTTTAGAAAAAGTAAGCTGTAGAAATATCTGGGAGTGATCACTGGGGAATGGTATGGTCCAGGTAACCAGTCCTTCTGTCTCTATGACACCTTAACCTCAGGAAAATTAATGTAGAGTGAGTGTGCAGGATTATTATAGGGGAGGGAGGTGCATTCTCTTTGTACTTGCTTGCCTCTGAGTCCACAATTTATAGTACAAACTGTACAGCAAGTCAGCAAAATAAGTGTATGGCATTAATTCACATGGACTGATTCTTTTCTAAGAAACTGGATTGCGCTTTAACGCTTCCTTAACGATTATCCAAAAATGTTAGTGATCTTGGTCAAAGTCCAGCTCTGACTAAAGTGTGAAATTAGCTGAATCACAGACCATTTCCAATAATTTCTAGAGCACAGGAAAAGATGTACTCGGTTCTCAGAAATGTTTGGGCCAGCACCATACTACCGTCATTTACTCTTTACCCCCAACAATAACAGTTGTGCAGGCAAGCCTGCCTGTGTCAATGCAGAAACAGTCTATGTCATTCAGGGACCTGGGTTTGCTTGACTGACTAATGCTTTTTGCTGGTATAAATGACATCCCTATCTACTAGGAAATTCTGGTGTCAATGTCTTCGCAAAACCTTTTCAGCGTGAATGAAGTTGTCATCCCGAAATTCGTGTTTACTGCTCTGCTCTCCATGCCTAGCGGCTGCAGTACTTCACGATACAATTTAAGTAATCTCCAAGAATTTTGTTTCTCTGTGTTGAAGCTGAACTAAGATCCCTTACTATTGCTGCTCAGCTTAAAAGAAAGATTATACTGAAAGGAACTGCCTTTTTTTTCCTCCTTTTTCTCTTTTTTTTCTACTTTGGAAAAGAGGAATAGTGGACTTGTAGCTGCCCTGTTTTAATAGCCTCCAGAGATCTTTGTCAGCGCACCCTCTCTTGTATAACAGTAATGCTTTTGATGAGCCAAGAGGGTGAGTTTTGGGGCTGGGTGGTGCTGCCTTGCGCAGGAGGGGAGCAGGCTCTGCCCAGGTCAGAGCGGCACAGGGCTCGCTACTGTCGCGTGCTCAGGGCAAAACGCCTTGGGATCCTGGGACAGTCAGAGGGTCATGCAGAATTAACTGTGCTATATGCTAAGGAAATGTTTTCCTTAACTACTCTTTGGTTCACCGAAGCTCCTAAGTTTGGGTGGGCTGAATTAGGTGTCACTTGAGCTGAAAGTATTGAATGGCTCTGGCTAGGTATTTATAAACCTGTGCAGTATTTTTAAAATTGAAACATTTTATTTCAGTATTTAAAGATGGAATATATATTTTTGTTTTAATATGACATTTTGAACCTGAATGTTTTCAGAGTGTTTTCTGTCTCAGAAATGAAACAAAATTGAATGTTCTGTTACATGCCTGTAGAGGGTCATTGTATCAAAGATTAAAATAGATTTTTTTGGACAATATAGAATCTCTTACTACAACACCCCACCTTGATTGGGGTGATTTAGTCATTATAACCAGACTCCTCAGCTCTTTGCTACACTCTGCTCATTCTCTGAGCTACCTTCTACTGGCCTTCAGGAGTTTCTGCTACTTTTCTGTTTTATGTTCCATGAGCAGCAACCAAAAAATGCTTGCTACCTTTAGAAACCAAATGCAGACAAACCTCCCTGAAGGGCAAAGTTTTCAGGCTGTGTTTTTATTGTGAAATCCAAATTTATAAAGATGAAATTTAGTAGGCATCTTTTTAGATTACCTTTGAGTATTCTTTGTGGGTCTCTGACATTTTGGATCTGTTTTTTCTGCCATTTTCTGGGAATTATGATGGATTTAACTGAAAGCTATGCTGAAACAAACAGTTTAGTAAAATGTTTCCACAGTATTTTTATTCACCTCCAGTCCTTCTTGTCAACCCTGAGACAGCATGTTCATGAAGTTTGGTATATATGTTGGAAAAGACAAAATTAGTCTATTTATATTTTCTTTCTTGCTGCTCCACATATAAAATAAGTGATCTCTGATTTTCTTAGTAGGACTCTTAAAATCAAACTTCATTTTCTGTCCTGCATATCAGGATCTAGTCTGTATCAACAATAGCAAATGTATAAGATAACTTGATTCTTGAATTAGAAGGTACAACATAGAAACAGTGTCTAAAGAGGTAAACAGCATGAAAATTATTGACAGTCTGTTCACAACTCTGTGTAGGATATACACTAAATCTGGTTTGACTTGTTTATCTTGAATGTTTGCTCAGAACAATAACCCTCTTTTGTCTGACATGTACATTTGACACCTGATTTCATACTAACAAGAAGAGATTCCACACTTGGAATGCAAACTAAATGAACTGAGCAGTTGTCTTACAGTCCTCACTGGACATAGCAGACTGTTACATAGTCAGAGGTATAAAGGAACAATTCTGTTGTGGGAGAATTCTTTGGGAACTTTTAAGTAAGCAAGATAATTCAAGAGAAATGGGGAGTATTGTAATCAATCCCTGCTGTCAGGAAAGGACTAGATTGATTAACTGGGACGGATCAACCTATTCAATGCCATCTTTATAAAAATACAAGATGGATAGGACTGAAGGAATAATAGAATGGAAAATAAAACCTAGTAAGGTGCAGCAACACTACAAGGCCAAAACTTTGTGAAAAGATACATAATGAAGAGAAAAGTATGTGGAGTTGAATATATTTCCACTGCTCAGTGCTCATATTTTTGTCTCAAGTTTGCAGTTGTCAGCATCTTCAAATGTGTTCACCTTTCCGTACCCTCTAAAACAGACTGAAACCTGTATGTACGCCTGCCTTTAGAGTCAAATAGGATATTTAATATGTCATTTCAGAGCTGACAAGCAGGTCTAAGGTATTTTAAGGCACCAAAATGAAAGCTTAATAATTTGCTGTTTACCAAATGCATAAAGAAAATAGTGAAGAATAAGTGGTTATCTGAGTAGTAAAATAGTTTAGGACTTTATGACAAGACCTGGCTGTCAGAGCTGATAGGTGGGATAAACCAGGGAGGCTGAAAGCTGGGAAGAAACTATTCGCTATATAAGGTGTACAGAACAGCAGGCTATTGTAGAAGGTGACCTACTACGTCAGGTAAACGTGTGGAGCACACCTGTAGAAGGCTATTTTAGAAATGAAGAGCTGGTGGGAAATGTCATGTAAAAGATATAGTAGGCCTGTTTCTTCCTAGGGATAAATCCAGTTTCTTCTAAAGTATTATCCTGAGGTTTTTTTTGTCTGATCCTCTGTAGCTTATTGGAAATGCATCCATAAACCGCTTTGAAACGTGATTTAAAAGAAGAGCAAAGAATAGTTACTGCGAATATTGTGGGGCCCATCAACCTTTTCCGTCTGCAACATCTATCCCTGAGATGCCCTGCTACTCCCCCAGCAGAATTGCTTTGCATCTCCTCTTATGAATACTTCAACTGATAGCCAATTTTGCTTCAATGGCGTAGCATAGTAGTATTTTTAAACAGCATTTCCTTATTGTCATCAATGCTTGTTTCATCAGACATCAGTCATGTAAACTGTTATTTCACCGGCAATCATCAAGAGTATTTAACTTTGATCCAGTCCCCTCTTTGAGACTTCAGTTCATACCTAGGAGGAGTAAGTGTCTGACCTGGGGATTGTTAACAGAGCACTAGCTAACACAACTATCCCCTAACAATTTTTCTTGATAATTGTTTATTTAATTGAGGTGGTGTTCTTTCTGTCTGGATGATCATCATCCTTATTTATCCACATAAAGGAGATAACCAAACTAACCTTTATAATTATCATTCTCTTTCCCTCCTTTCCACTTTGTCCAAGACTTTAGCACAAGTTGTGCATGGGCGGTTGTATAATTATAATGTACCTGTGGCTATCAGGCTGTTTTTCTGCTTTTCTGCTTTACAACCTCTGAGTTCCCCAAAGGTCATCAGAGATCTTTCAGTGAGCCCCTTCTCCTAAAATCCCAAACATGTGGTTTATTGGTGAACAATTTTCAGACCTAAACACAACAAAAGCATTTAAGCTATGCTTACAATATTCAGGTTTTCAGGGCCTTTTGCAGTTTTTTATTGTTAGACTGGGGTTTCCTTGGGGGAAAGTGTTGCATACTGTGCTTTACTGCAAGAGAGTTGAGCGTTGTGCTTTGCTGTTTTGCTGACTCGTGACTCCACTGGGCAAGTTGGGTGAGAACTAGGCAGTGGCCCTTATTAGGGTGTTTTGAAAACCGTACACAGTGTAGTTCTGAAATGTTGTGACCTCAAAGATGAACCCAAACAGTGTTCCAAGAATCAGTGAAGAGCCTTGGGAGTCAAGGATTAAAGGCTTTTCTGCTCTCAGAATTTCAGATTAGGCAAGTCTTTCTTTTCTCTCTATCTCAAATACACATGCTCTAACTGTGCCTTCATTTCTGGTGCAGTGGCTTACTCCCTGGAGACAGTATTCTCCCTGATGCAAGAACCCAATTGGACATCAGCGAGTTTTGCATGAAATCTTATGTAGGACAAGTCTTCTGGGCTTCAGTCAGTCAAAACTATGCAATTTATTAATACGATGAAGTAGTGCAGGAATTAACTATAACAGTGTAAAAATTTTGTATCACCCTATTCTCTTTTGGTTTAGTCTACTACCCTATGATGTAGACTGGATTTGTCTTTAGAGGTGTTTGGAGTGGAACAGAGATGGATGAATCTTGATTCCAAAGAAGAAACGGAGAGGATTATACTCAAGTAGGATGGTCTTGATTAGTGTACGGCTTCTCAGTACCTCATGTTTGCAAGGCAGATGCCTATCCATCTCCATAGCTGCCTGCCTTCCTTGGCCTGTGTCGGGCAGCTGGTGCCTGCAGAGGACCATCAGGAAGGAGTGGGAATTCTGCTGGCTAGACATGTGGCAGCTATTTCTGGCACCAGCGGTATCAGAGGAAAATAACTTTTTTCCTAGATTGTGATATTTTGTGACTTAAGTCTATTTGGGTGCATAATTTGTCATATATTGTTACTGTGTTTTTTCTTTTCTTTAAGACCTTCCAAGATCCTCTAAGCCTTAGCTTGCCCAGTTGTTCCCCTGTTGCTGCTTATTTTAAGCAGACGTAAGGCCCATCCTAAGGCTGCATTTAGGAGACTGAACTTCAGTCCCTTGCACAACCACCCATCTCAGGCAGAGCTGCTAACTTAGTCTTCCTGCTTCAGCTCCTCATCCCTAGCATGAGTATAACTAGATGAGATCCCTGGTTTGTGTTATAGGGATTAAATGAAATAGTAGTTTTGAAATGAAGAGGATCTTTTAAATAGCTAGGTAAGGTCTTTTCTAATAAGATGGCATAACTTGATAGCAACTAGTATGTTGAATTCACATTGCACAATATTAGAAAATAAAGAACATGAGGGAGAATAAATCCCCCACACCCTGTTCTTAATTTATTTTAAACAGAAAAACAAATGAAACCAAATTAAGCTCATAAGTCATAGTGTGAACAGAGTCCAGAAAAATGTCAGTTTCAATAAATACAACAAATAAAAGTATTGGCATAAGCTCCAAGGATTTATATAATTGGAACCACAATAAGGCTTTCTTCAGTTGATCTTGAGACATGACTCAAAATATGAAGAATGAGAAGATAAATACAAATAAAGGTGTTTTTTTTTTAACCCACATGCTGAAAGGGTTATTTTTAACACAGTAAATATTTTCATTTTAAGTTAATGCTAGGCAGTGCATTTAGAAGAACTTCTCAGTGTGTTAGGACAACCAGCTAACGTATTCAATATAATCTGTACTGAACTGTCATGGAGCTGCATAAAACAGATTATTATACTGATCAGATTATAATAACCCAGAGCATCATTCACAGTCTTCATAATCAGCTCTTGGTAATGAGTTCTGGATTACTGTTCATTAGATATAACATTTCTGGAGAGAGAGAATTTATTGTTCAGAACATAAACTCTATGCTCTTTTTTTTTTTCCATTGTTTTTTCCCTTTTTTTGCAATCTAGGCTGTAATAGCAAAATGATTGATGCACCAAGCAGTGGGGGCCAACTCAGAAAGTTTGTGACTGTCTTTTCTGAGAGCCATTTAGTATGAGTGGAATACAACCCATGCAGATGAGTGCAGCAAGAAATTACTTGTACTTTACTGAATTGCTTCAACCTGCAGACCTGATGGTTGCTCTTTACAAAGGGTATCACCTTTCCTTATGGCTGTGGGTTTGCTGTTACAAGCTGCTGCACTGGCATCCTGACATCAGTGAAAGAAAATCAGCTGTGGGCTTGGCTCTGTGCTTTTCCCTGTGTGTAGCTCCATGAAGATCAGCAAAACTATTTTGGAGATGTGGAACTCAGACCTCAAAGGCTGAAAGACCCATTCCAGAAAAGTACAACAGCATATATGTACAACAACATTCATTTCAATGAGTTTTTGACTTGAAGCACCTGCGGTATTTTTCATCCTTTAATTAAATAGCATCAGTGTTCAAATAACAAATGCTGCCTGTGAAAGAATACATTTATAGTCATTCAAGTGATCTCTATCAGAATAATTGGCCTACAATCAAGCTGTAATTTGCCCTTTCAAGTAGATTGAATGATGTAGATTGTTTTAAAAAATGGAGCTCCTTTTTTATTAGAAAATAATAGATGTTCATTTCACATTCCACATTTTTAAAAATAATTAATCATGAAATGTCATTCAGCTAATCTGAAAAAGCTTCCTACAAAAGTAAAAGGATTTGGCACATAGCTTTAGGCTTATCTAGTGGGTGTTAGAAGTGTGTATGTGTAAATTAATTATAATCTCTGTGGCCTTATTTACAATGAGATTTGTCTTGTCTTTGACTATTTCAAACTATATTGAGTTATTGTATCCAGAAACCTAGCCACAAGGTAAATTGCTCAAAGGGTCCACATCAGGCTGCCTTCTTCATTTTCTGGTAGCAATAAACTCCCTTATCCAAATCACCTTATTCCTACTCTGATGACTGGTAACTGATAGATGTATCTAGGGAAAATTCCCATGCAGGAAGCATCTGCAGTATTTTACAAGATGAATTGCCCTGGGTTCAAGGTTTTCAGTGAGTGTAAAGTGCTATAAAATATGCTGAATTTAGATGAGATTGGCTTTCTTATACTGAGTTGAGAACATGGGCCTTACTTTCCATTGCCTTGCATTTTGTGTAGCTATGTACGTTGAGCACCAGTGCAACTCTATTCCTGTTTGGTAGCATTTGGGGCTGGCCTTGCACATATAAAAATGACTAGACAAGGCTCTGGGTATTTGTGCCTTTGCAAGATTTGGTTCATTTTTGGTCCTGTAAACATCCTAATTTTTTTTTTAATCTGCCCTTTAAATTTCTGTTTAATCCTGATTTTTATTAAATCTCAGTGTTATATAAGACCTCTCTTCAATAGAGATCTGTTTAAATTGAAGTATTTAATTTGAGAAAATCATCATATTGTAGTGATCCAGAGCAATGAGAGCAGGCTGAAAGCTGACATACAAATGGCTGCCTTATAAAAAGCTAGGAAATGTAAAAAAAAAAAAAAAAAAGTAGAGAAAAACCTAAACCAAACAAAAGATTTGGCCAGCAAGTTAAATTGTAAGGGTAAAGTTTAAACACAGCTGTTCCAGAAAACCTTGCAAGTTTTGTGGAATAAGGCAATTTCTTCAGTCCTGAAGGACTGACTATAAGAACTTAAAAATTTGAATAAAATTACTAAAAATAAAAACTATGTAAACCTTTGCTCAAACTCTGAACCAAACAGTACTTAAGTTTTAGTGAGGTTCAAAAAGATATTGTTAAGTTAAAAATACAATATAAAACTATGCACTTCTTGATTTGTGTTTGAACTGGTTGTAAATGCTATGAAATAGCTTTTCATGTGGCATTTCTTGTTCGTGGTTAACCAGGCACTACAGTGAATCTAATGCAACTGTCATTCCCATGAAACTGAAAAAGATGGACTTTGTGGGCCAAGTTTCAGATATGCTATAAGTAAACCATGCAGTTTTGGAGCAGTGTCCCAGATTTCTGAGCTTTCTAAAGTTAAAATAAGAAAAAAAATTGGAAATGATCTGCTTTTGGTAGAGTTCATCTTTCTGCCAATGCACTGCTGTTCATTATTTTCCCTTTCCTATGATATGCCCACTCCAATTTGAAATTGGCCTTGTGATATAGTTGGATCAAGCTGAGTCATTAGAAAAATCAGTCTTCACCCTAAGCAGGCGTTAGGCATCTGCCTGTGATACAAAACCAAACACCTGGAAGTCCTCGTTCTGTGGGGGGAATTCAGATGCTTTGTGTCTTTCCAACTAAGCATATAACTTCTCACAGTCTCTGGTTTGTTCTGACTGTTAGAAACAAAAGCGTGGATGATCTTCTGTCAAGCTTATTCAGTACTCACTTGTTTTTATTCATTTTACCTGCAGTTTTCTAGGGTGTTGCAGAATTAATGTATAAATTGCTTTTGTTCTTAATTGCAGTCCTGAATACGTAATCTGCTTTCTGGAAGGATAAATACTAAGAGGAATCTATTTGCATAAGAAGCTTATTTTCATATATTTGCTCCATCCTTTTACTGCCTTTAAAATCCATATATATGGTCCCTCAATTAGGGCTGCTGTGCTACCTTTGATATTTATGCTAGAGAACTACAGCTGTGTAAAGTGAATTATTGTAATTACAAAAGGAGAGTGAAAAGATAGTTTTACACTGACAAAGCATTTGATATCTAAGATCAATTCCCAGATCTGGCATAATCTGCTTCTGTAACTTTAAGCAAACTATTTAAATGTAGTCAGTTCACTTAGAAGAAATAAGAGGAAGTATGATGGATTATCTGAAGAAGGGAAATGCTCCATCATAATTCAGTGGCTCAGTTTTCCCACCTGTGGGACACAATGATCTGTAAATTTTTTTTGTCCTTAACCATTCTTTTCTATTTAGGTATTTGACTCTTCAAAGCTGAAACTGTGTGCGCTCAGTGCTTGGCATGTTGGCACTTAGCACAAATAAAGACTTGGAACAGAGATTTTAGGATATATTGCTGCTGCATCACTGGTAGCAATTAATTGGCAGATAATTTATAATATTGTTTTTGAGAATTATTCCTGTTCCAATACACATATTTAACAAAACCCAAGCAACTTCCCACCCCCACCTTCCAAATAAGATCCAAGGAAGCCGCATTCTGGTCCCACTAAAGTCAATGGTGAAGTTCCCATTGACTTCAAAGAGACCAGGACTTAGCTGTTTATGTATAGATATTATTTTTCCAATAAAAGCAAGTGAAGCTAACTGAAAATGACTTGGGCAGCTCACATAGTTGCTAGTTCCCATATGCCACAAATATTTTAGTATATTTGGTTTGTGTCCATTTCTCATCATAAATTTGAATCAGACATTTATTATTCAGCTTGCTAGTAGGATCTTTGGAGAAGGAACTATTATGTAAAGTAAATCACTAAGTTCTGCCTAAAATTATTTTCTTAATGATTTCATGTTTTTATCTAGACCTCTTGTATACCATGTCATGTGATAGGGAATAGCATACATCAAAGAAGCAGCCTCAATTTTTCTCAAGTGGCTATGTGCTTATTTTCTGTGATTCATATAGGATTCACATATGTTTTACTTTATTATTATTATTTATTGTAACTTTGGTCTCGGAGAAACTTCAGGAGAAAATTTATTATTCTGTTGAAGTCACCATCTCAACAGAACGATTTAACTTAAACTGGAAAATCCATTGCACTCCTACTAGTTTCTGCTGGAAAAATTTATTATCTTTCTCTCTTTCCCAACTATTCTTTACCCAGATAAAGAACCTGTATATTTTTATAGTGGTGACTTGTTCCTGCCTGAGCTCTCTGTAGGGAAATCTCAGGTGCTGGTGTGTCAGAGTTATCAGCCATGCGCTCCAGTCTGTGACTCTTGGGCTGCTCAGATCTCAGAGGCCGACAGGTAATCTTTTTTCTTCACCACGTGAATCTCTGGACATCTGATCTTACTGCGTGCCTGTTCTCATTCTTCACACTCAGAACAGTTCACAGGGAAGGCATTAGTGACCAGGTGAGCTGCCCAAATTTGTTTAGTTTAACTCAATTTTACTGGAAATAAAGTCCTGGCCAGCAACTGAACCAGGGGTGGAACCTTTCTCCAATCCAGAAGTTTATAATACTTGTTATTTTAGTCCTTTTTACTGCCACAGATGAGATTGTTTAACTTACAGTTTAGGAGATGTTTTGGGAGAAAAAGCACTATATATAAATGAAAGATATTATTATTACTATTACAGGGTTCTCCATAACTTTTATAGTTCATAGGCTGTCAGCATTTTCTTTAGAAACCCTGTATTTTAGGTGTCTACAGTTTGGCCTTGAAGTTGTCCTCAGAGTCAGAAGTTGAAATACTAGAAATAAGCTCAAAGCAAAGTTGTTCCCCTCTCTCTTTTTCTCATAAAATGAAAGCAAGCTTTTTGGAAACCTTTACATCACAAAGACTCAGATAAATAAATTACTCTGTCGGCTTCAGTCTTTGTCATGCTCTAAAACTAAAACCCCTCCTGACAACGAACCCCCCCTCCCACAACCAACAAACCCCCAAAGCATTGTTTCTCTTTTATTTTAATGAAAATCTCTGGAAGTCATCACCCCAATGGGACTGATCTTGTTGTTTACATGAATTTGGTGGGTCTGGTCCTCTTGCCACCAAAATCACTGAATGAACTCCCTATACAGGAGAAGAAAAAAAACTTGGGTAAAGCAGTAGGGTAACAGGGGTAATGTGCAAAAAGAAAAATGACATGTATGACCTTAGAAATGTGGATGATAAAAATGCCTGCAGGCTTTTTCGCTTACATGCTATGGGGAAACGTGTTGAGCAGTTATGTTGTCAAACTTTGGACTGTGATAATGTATACCTGTGAGATACCAAGATTTGTGTTCTGGACAAAGATTTAGTATGATTGAATTTAATAATTTGCTGTATTACATGTAGGCTGAAAAACAAGAGAATGTGACCAAGAAGAGAGATAGCAAAAAATTTTGAAAATGTCATATTATTTTTGTTCAAAATTAGGGGACAATTTTTATCACTCAGTGATTTCTTGGAGGAAATGGTATAGAAAATTAGGACTTTTCAATGTTTTAATTTTTTAATGTCATGACAATTTTATCTTTCAAGTCCCACATTACACCAAAATGGAAAAGCCAAACAAAATTAAACAACTCCTCCTACATCCAAACAAAAGGTAAAGAGTAATATTTGTTTCATGTAAAATTTCAAGAAAAAAAAGAAATCATTCTTCATGAATCTTTGATGAGTTTTCTGCCCAATGAATGAACTCAGAAATGGTAATTTCACACCACAAAACAATTTCATGGACAGGCATACATGTGATTTTCTTCTTCTGTGCTGTATGTCTATGAGAAAGCTATCCAAATCTCCCCAGTAGGTAATACTATATTTCATCAGGCTTCTGACTAGGCTAAGCACAGCCTGTTTGTGCACTAAACATTTGTAGCTGTGGCTCTTTTTTGGATGTGATCCTTTTTACTATCCGATAAACTGCAGTCTAATTTAATATAATTGGAGAGAGTTTGTTCTGTGAACAGAATGTATCTTCTGAGACTCTTTCCTGTGTGCATCCACGTGTTTGTGTAATTTCCAACCACAGTCAAAATACTGCTGGTATTGTCCAGAGAATGTATTTTAGTTTGCAGTTGTGTGTGGTGCCCAAACACAGTATGTGTTTTAGCTTGAGAACAGAGTAAAAAGCAACACTATAGATATATGAAGGTAGAATTAGATGCCAATAGTTCTGTTTGAATATGCCCCCTCTTTCGGCCTAACATGGAAGTATTCTCTCAAAGAAATTTTTGTGACCTCGAGGAGTGTGGGGAAGCATTTTCTTTTGTTTTCATCAAATGGCCCTCTAATAAAAGTATGTTTAAAAGCCACAACCAACTAAGATAAAATAAGCTGGTTTTTTTAAAAGAAATTTGTAAATGTTACAATCAAAATGAATAGAAAAAAACATTGCTTTTAATTGTGGGAAATCTGCACATGTTAGTTTTCTGAGGATATTTTAAACCTTGCCTCAGTACTCAGCATGCCAGCAAACTGCTTTATATAGCTTGTGTCAGAGGAGTTGTGTTAGTAATTGATGCTGGGGAACTGGAGACTGCCATGTCAGAGTCTCATGATTACTACGTTTGTTGGCCTGTGTGCATTATTAACGGTTGGATAGCAGTCCCCTTGTGTAACATACATTAAAGGCTGCTTGTGTTAATTACTAGGAAGAAGTCAGCGAAAGTAGGTATTTGGGATATCATTTTTTGTCAGCTGAAGTCGATGAATCCAAGTCTAGAAAGTGCTGCAACCTATAATATCCATATACCACATAGTTGTATGCTGCAATTTGCACAATGTCTATAGCCACCTACAGTAATTCTATTACATGGGCTATGTTGCTATGTATGCTATAATTTATCTTTAGATTTTTCAATATTTTACCATGTTCCCACTGAGGCAGAGGGATTGTTAGGCACCCAGTGAAAAGAAAAGAGAGGAGCCCCGCGTTCCAATTCTTCAGCATGTGGTTGATAAAAAGATGCAATCTCGCCGCAATCTCATTTATATACAATATATCAAGGATGAGAGTAAATTACTGCTGTCTGGACTGCCCAAGGCTGGAATTAATTTCACTGTTCCTTCTATTAAATTAAAAAATAATGTGGTTGTTGTTATGATTTCAGTCCTTGAGGGCAGGGAAGACAGAGGAGCTAAAAGTAGTAAGAGTGGCATGAGGATTCTGGGAGAGACAGTCTTTTAATAGCCTTGATTCTTCAAGCGTAAGACATGCATCTGCAATACAGATTACATCTAATAGCCCTCAATAGTGCATCAAAAAGCTACTCAGTACGTCTGAATGTTTACATTTTGCCTTCAGATGTCTTCACAGGTATTTTATATTTTTGTCTTTTCATGCAAGTTCTTGTGATAGTTATGTTGCATGCCCAAATACCTCTGCTAACAGCAAACAAGAAGATCCTTACAATGGTGCAGACTAAAGGACATACATAAATTTGATGCCTGAGCAGCCCCTTCCTTTCTTTGGGAGACTCAAGTGGGAATGATGCTCATGTCTTTATGTGATGCAGGAACAGTCCCTAGGTTTCTCCTCTGTGATGTGCAATGCCTAAGCTCAGGGCAGATGGTTGAAATGTTCTCCAGCAAGACTGCAAACTCCTTTTTACAGAAAAGTAGATTGTACTTTCGGGAGGAGAATACAGCTGGAACCCACGGAAGGGATTAAGGAGTGGGAAGGGCCATTGCACACAGCAATCGCTTTTCTGTCCTGAACATGCCTTTACACAAGTTTCTCCTTTGAATACAGCAGCTCTCATTTGTAAGCATTAGGGCAACCAATACCCGAGTCAGTCAAACCCAAAATACTAGAAAATAGCTCAGCCTGGAAAAACAACAACAAAAGCAAAATGTACCTTCAAAGTGGGCCCCACCTTTGTACTGTAAAGGGCTCTGGTGCTGGAAAACTCTTGTTGGGCTGGCAGCACTTTCCAGTAATGAAGTCTGATGGAATCTGAAGTCTCTGAGGGTGTTAATGAGGAATTTTGCTAGCCCTGTAATGGAAACAATGATCCAAAACTCCTTTAAATCCAAAGAAAGACTAACTGGCTTAAATTGGTTTGGGATTAAGCCATGAATTCTGTAATGATGCTTACTTTGTAGGCAGGTTGGGTTGGACATACAGGCACTTTTTGATTTATGTTACGGTTCAGTCTCAATTACAGCTGTACTTACCCTGAAGCCCCTTATATGTCCATTGCAACATAAAGAGACTAAGCATGATGATGATATGTCAGTTTATAAAATTGCATTAAAAGTCCTTGCATTAAAAAGTCATACTGAACATGCTTAATGACCAGATTGTTAAAAGTTGTTGTTCCAGGTAGCAGATATTAAAGGTTAGATATTCCCGAAACATATTGACTCATCTGAGACATTGGATATGGCCTTTTGATTTTGTTGCTCTTCCTGCTCTGCTGAGGTTGAACGTGGAGAGAACTAGGAGAGTTTGCCAAGGCAAACAATGAGAAGAGAAGTAGGAGCAAAACTCCAAAAGAAGTCTGGTTGTATCAATATTTTGCTGGTGGGAAATAAGCAAAAATTAATCACTGCTGTGTAAAAAAGAAGAGGCCTGGCTGTGTTAGTGAAATCCTGCTGCAAGTGCTTAGAAGATTTCCTGAGCTATTCTTTGCCCTCCACTGTGTGCATCTTACTTAAAATGTACCTAACGTACTGGGTAGCTCCAGAGATAGCTGACTATTGTGCAACACAGAAGAGGCATCAGTGATAATCCTGTTCACAAATAATGTTTCATATGGGGTTTTGCTTCTTTTGAAAGTTGTATTTTCTTTCATTCCTTTAATGTGAAGTACTCTTAGACAAATTACAAGCTCATCGTACACATGGCTGAGTCCAATAGGAAGAAAGGGGTGTGTTTTCCCTTCCCCTTTCCCATCCTTCTGTCCCCTTCCCCAGGATCCTCTTCTTTTTACTTCTGTGTAGCACGAGGAGACCATAATGAAAGGCTGGCCATAAACTAGATGGTTGTGTTGAAATTCTATTCCTTTTCTTTCCATTGAGGCTCAAGGCTGTTTCACCCTGGTGCTTTAAACTTCTGATTTATTAGTGGGTGCAACCCAGGCTATCCCCTACAGTGATCATGGTCCCCACTAGGTAAATTGCAGCCTTATGGTACAGTTTTATGAGAGTGCTTGTGTGATGTTCCCATTAACTGCAGCAAAGCCTTTTGTGTTTGCAGGGCAGTCTAAGAATTCCAGTGATAGCATTAATGCCCCTGATAACTTACGGTGCTGAAGAGAATCTAAATATATCTCCAGGGAAGGTTGTTTTTCCCCTTTCTCCTATTCTCCATTTTTAGAAATACTCGATATTGAATTACTTACCACAAGAGTTTGTGAAAGAGCCTCTCATCTACATAAGAAATTGCTTTGCATTTTTTTGATGAACCACTATTTAAGTATTCCTAAATAAGCAGTAGATGATATGGATGTGGGATAGATATGCATAGTATGTGTCATTTTGGGTTATGAGGATACTAAAAGTTCATAACTTATAAGTAATGGTTGGAAGGAATCTCTTGACTTATTTGGACGGTGTATGACTGTGACAGGTTAACTATCATCTGTTTATTAAAAAATACATTTATTTTTAAGGCTGTCAGCCATTTATTAAAGTATTTATAAACTATAAAAAGGAGGTCTTAATTGGAAGTGTTGCCCCATTGGAAACATTCCCAAGAACACTAACAAGAATGTTTCCTAAAATAACATGTTTAGCAAAAGAAAGAAATCTCCATGCTCCATGGCATAAAGCATCCCAAACTGCCACTCAGATGACACTGAAATAGTTGCTGTGATGTTCTGAGACACTGTGTTCTAGAACTGGACTGTCTTTCCTTTTAACAAATCTTAATCACAGCAGAAGAGGAATATTATGCCTTGTACCTACTGAAGTGACCGTGAGTTTCCCTACTAGTTAAGTGGGAACAGAACGGGTGCCTCTGACCCCTATAAAGCTACTGTCATGCAGCAGTTTGCTGAAGGCTTTTGGGTTTCGGTTTGTAATTTTTCTGAAGTTTTTCTGAATTACCCTAGTAAATTAAATTGTGCAGTCAGCCATTTCTGTTTGCGTATGATTATAGTTTTATTAGATCTACAAGCATTTCCCCTATTTAGGTAATATATTTTACTTAAAGAAAAAAACAAGAAAAGAAAACATGCCAGTTGATTTACAGGGTGCCTGTGTCACAGGAGCTTACTGGAATATGGCACTCTGGTAGGTTGCTTAACTTCTGGCCACTGCATCTTGTCAAGATGCTTAAAAATCCAGCTTACCACACAGTGACATTTCACTTAAGTGCAAGAAGGAGAAAGGAAAGGGATGTAGCAGTATTTCCATTGAAGGGAGAAGATAAGATTTCTCATTCTTTGCTCGTTTTAAATTCTTGTACTAAGTGATTGACAAGTGAGACGGGAGATTTTGCAAAGCTCTAATGACCCTAGCTGCATTCCTCAACCCATTAGATCAGTTTCCAGAGGGACCCATTGCTGATTTCGGGAATCACATGGAAAAACTGAGCTCCAGACAAACAGCATGAACTGGAAGCTGAGTAATTATGGAGGTATTCAAATTTATGGCAGAAGATGCCTTTATGTAGTGGCACTTTGATATGCCCAGATGAATCAGCCGGCAGGCAGTAATACTTTATCGGGCTGCTTGTTCCTCCTCCTGAGCTTGCTGCAGTGTGCTTTGGGTTTGCTTTGCCCTCTCTCTTGTACAGCCACACACAAGTCCTGTGGCTGAATGTCTGTATAAACTTCTAGCTGAGGAAAAAGAGGAAAAGCTGGCACTGCCTGCGAAGTGGCGAAAGACTGAAAGGTTGAACATACCCCTGCTTTAAAACTTTCATCCTGGTTACGCTGAAAACACCCCCATACACTGAAAATTCAGAGCTCCAGCTTCTCAGGCATGCTGCATTATTGTGCTTCTGAAAAGACAGCCTTGAAGTTGCCTTTGTATTGCTTCTGGGGTCCCAAGGGCTCCCGGCTGGCAGGCAGAGCAGCGTGCCCGGGGCTCTCCGGCCCCTCTGCCAGCCCAGGCTGGCCGGTGCTCCCCGAAGGGCCGGCGGAGAGCGGTGGCGGTGCCAGCACTGCAGCCTCTTCACGCCGGCCTTGTGCAGCCCGGAGTCCTGGCAGAGCCAGGGGCCCTGGCTTAAATTACAGCTGGGTATTTGTCTGTCGCTGCTGTATCAACAAAAATATCTCTATCTGCATTATGTCTAGAGACACCCACAAAGCACCACTAACTTCCATTTTCTCCTTTGAAAACCGAACTCAATGGCTCAGTCTCATATTACTCAACTTTGTAGCTGGAGTTAATGGACCAGGCCTAATTCCAGACTGGTTCTCAATTCATTGGATGTGGCTGATGCACAAATCAAGTAGTTCTGGCACCCTGACACTTTTTGTGAATGAAAAATGACACTAAACTAAATAGTTGTGTGAATTTCATCCCCATTCATGTAACAGACTGAAAGACAACTCATATTTGGCACATGTACAGGAATGGGAGAAAAGATTCAAATCAGAAGAAGAAAAATGTAAATGTTCTTGAGAGAAGTTTTTTTGGTTTTTTTTTTTCCCCACAGTGAAAAGGAGGGGGCG
>JANZLQ010000092.1:19738135-19758682 GCA_026212715.1 Elanus axillaris
CCCCCCCCCCCCCCCCCCCCCCCCCCCCCCCCCCCCCCCCCCCCCCCCCCCCCCCCCCCCCCCCCCCCCCAAGAGCAATGCAAACCCCTTAGCTTAATCCTAGAAAGATCTAGTCAGGACAGTATAATATCTTAACGGGATGTTAAGGTCTAAGAAATAGAGAGTCTTGTAAGAGGCAATGTTACATCTCTCTGCTGCTCAGGAAGGATTACAGAAGAGTATTTTTGACTCAAGATCAGGATTGACTTTAGACTCAATTGGGTGCAGATCTGGGTTGCATCTGAACAAAGCAGTCCTGCTCCTGTCCTTGTATCCTTTGCCATGGATTTCTTGTCTCATTTATTGACTGTAGTTCTTAAGACAGCAGCTGTAGCTTATGAATATGATAGAAAACTTTCATTTTTTGTTGGGGTTAATTTTATTTTTTTCAGGTCATTTTCACTCTGTAGCTATATGTTTGCTAGAACTGGAACAAGTGAAGCAGTGGGCATGTATCTCCCCACCTGGAGTTTGGGGACAGAGAAGTCAGGGGAAGAAAGCCCTCGGGTTCCCCAGGTTCTTAAGGCAGTATTCTGATGATCTACAGCTGTTATCAGAAAATGCCACAGTATTAGTCTGTGTGTGAACATAGGCTTTCTACACTGGCCTTTGTGGACTTTAGCTGGATTCCCACTGTGCAAAGCATAACAAAATACAGGAGTCATATTTTAGTCTGAGACACTACAGACTAAATAGGTAGGATAATGAATGTGAAATGAAACACAGAGAGACAGGAAAGAACTGGTGAAAAGTCACATGCAGAAAGTGAATTTGGGAATAAAACCAAGTGTCCTGAATTCAAGTGATTTTTTGATTACACAGAATAAACATTCCCTTATCTCACCTAGTGGGCCTCAATATCTTGACCTTAAGCAAGCATAAGTTTTTCATAATATTTTCCAGTCTGGTTACAACAGTCTTATCGTACAAGGACTGTGCGCTATATCTTTCTAAAAGTCTTTGTCATTACATGTGGCATTGCAACTGGAATGTTTGTTATACTCTGTCATTATTTATACTCCATCGCTTCCATTGACTGCCTGTCCCACCCGCTTCCCAGAGATTAGCAGAATCAGAGAAAGGATAAATGATGATTAGTAGCTAGTCAAGGGATGCAAAAGCTGAAAGGGTCAATATAAAACAAATGCTGCCACATATAATTCACAAAGAATGTGAGGCATTGCTTTTCAGAGGCAGTGTTTGCATAGCCAGGATTTTAATGAGAATGGAAAATGCTAACATATAAATCCAGTCCTAGAAAAAAATATTAGCAACAAACATACTGAGTGGTAAATATTTTTACCATTAAGCCTGGTACTCTGTTTCTGACGTGAACAATTAAAACTCCTCCTAAAGCTTTCATTAAATCACGTATTCAAAACACCCTTTAAAACGTGGTCCTTTGTTTGGGAAGAAATATTAGCAAAGGTGACTCTACAAATGTATGATGCTAAACCAACTGAATATCTTACAAAATCTTGGGTTTTTTCAAATCTTGCAATGCAGACCTGATCGAACTCTCACTGAATCTGATGAACGGGCTTCTGACATCTAGAGAAGCTGGTGTTTTTGTTCAGGACTACAATTTTATTCATATTAGCATATCTATGTCATAAACTAGAGTCCCTTTAAGTTACCTGCTGTGCACACACAAAACAAAAGGGGTTTTGTGCCTGTACCTTGAAGACCTTGCCCCTTGGGTACTCACTTAGCTCTTGCAGCTTTCCTGTCATCTCTGTTCCTCCTCACCAAGAGTTAGTTGCTAAAGCCCTTGCTTATGCAGGTATGTACATGGGAGACAGGACTGTACTTCAGCTGGAGCCCTGGGTAAAGCCTCACTGGCTTAACTGGGCTCCCAAAGGAGGCTCAGGGAACCTTCCCCATAACCAACAGCCCTGGCCCCTTGCCATATTCCTATTCCCATGGTGCCTTCTGTCTTTATCCTGCTTCATGGGCTGGTTTTGGCCATGCCTCTTGCATTCCCAGACTCCCAAAGTTACCCTTTCCCAGAAGCTAATTTTGCCCTTGGAGGTGAAGTGCAGGGTACTGAAGTCTTTATAAAGAAGATAAATGCATTACTCCCAGTTATTCCATGAACAGTCCATTATTCCTGTTATTATGATGCAGAGTACATAAAATCTTAATATTTCACTGCTCCAGGCTGTCAAAGTCTTTGTGCTCTTCAAAAATAAGGACACAGACTTTGTTTGGTCTTTGTGCAGGAAAATAGGACATCTTTGTGTCTTTTTCTTTATGTCTGCTTAGAAAAGGTAATACATATTGAATCTTCACTTGGAAATCTATCTTGGGCTAACTACTATATGCTCCTTGTGTGAAAAATTGCCTAAACAGTCTCTAAAAGCTCTTCCATAATAAATATGAGTGAATATTGACCAATCCTTCTTATAATTATGACGTTCAATCTTGTAGGAAACAGAGATGTTTGCTAATTCAAACTTCATTTGTGTTTTGGCAAAGAAGTATGTAAAACTGAAATCAGAAAGTGTCAGTGAGGCTTGCCATTGCTGTTAGGTTTTGTAGCTTTGTGTTGTTTTTAAATTGGGTGCAACTTTTTGCTGTTGCTGATGCTTGTTATTTGTAGGTAACAAACCTCTGTTTTACGGGGCTTCATCTTCAGCTGAGCTTTGTGAAATCTAGTTATCAAAAATCCAGGCTTGTCTTGTTTGGGATATGGGTGACTGTACTGTGGAAATTGGAGCAAACACTCTCAGACACTGACTGCCTCTCTGTCCCACTGCCCTCCATGAGCTGTGTGGCACAACGGGCAAAGTACCCAACTCCTGTCCAGCTAGTGCTAAGTTGTCCCAATTTCTTGTTTCTGATTTAAATTCTCCTTGCCCCAATAGCATGGGGACTACAAATCACAACTGCAGTTTAAATGCTAAATCTGAATGTCTTGAATGGTTCTCATCTGATGCAAATGTTTCTTTTCTTAAAAAAAAAAAAAGCCATCAGGAGGAAAAGTCCAAGCACTGTTTTGGAAACTAAGAATTGTGGAACTATTACCTAATAGGAAAAGTATTCTTAAAGCTGATTCTACTCTGTGCACCCCTTTAAGGGATTATGCTTTATGCCTGCCTTCTGGTCCCTGTCACAGCTCTTGTCATTACCTAGACATTGTTTCCTGTTACAAAGCTCTGCATTGGGCCTGGATAGTTGTATGGCAAAGGAGTATATTTCTGCCTATGTCAAAATACTACAGGTGAATCCTGGGGAAAAAAAAAAAAAAAAGATTTGTTTCCCTCTTTCATTATGGTTCTGTTGGATTAGAAAACATGTCCATTTTTAAATAGCCTTTTCAATATCAGTCAGACCAGTTGTTTTCCTTTAGTAGTACTTTCACATGAGTTAAGAAAAATAGAGGAGATTAAGAAAGGGTGTATAGAAGGAACATCTGCCTCTCATTTTAGAAAAGCAATACATTTTTAATATAATAATGCAGAGTAGCAGAAAAAGGCACAGCAAAAGGAAACAAAAAACCTTAACAAAAGGCACAGTCATCTATTTTACTACTTGGTTTTGGAAAGTTACCATGAACTTGTATCAGCATGACCACAAAATCTACTTTATTATGCTGATTGTAAGGAGGGTGGGGAAAAGCTGAAATGATATTTCATTCATCTACCCAGAAAGGCCTGTAAGCTTCTAGCAGCATATGTGACTGGAATTTTGCAAGGCTGGCAGATGGTTTGCACACACCTTTATAAGTATTTGACTTTATTTGCATTAAAAATAGTGTTTTCAAGGAGCCTAGGAGTGCAGAAGCAGCATAAAGCAACACAGTCTTGGACCAGAGGAATAAACATGACAACCAGTTGCATTTAATAGCCAGCCTTGGCAAGTAGTATCTCACAAAATTACTTCCTGGAAGAACCAGGCCAAATGCCCAGGTTTGGGGTAGTTTTGTATTTTTAGGTTTCCTTCATCCATGCTCAAAGCTTCCTTTCAACCTGGCCCATCTAAATCAGATGTGTTAAAACAGGTCAGAGCATGAAAGTCATAAACAAGATCTTGGTTAGGGGAGAATGGCCCCATGGGATTTGGTGTTTATGGCCTCTTAGGAATCTCCACTTCAGGTAGGTCTACCAACGAAAATGATAGATTTCCTTTTATTTATTTATTTGTTAGTCTGACAAGCTCTTCTTGAGCCCTGGACATCAAGCTGGGTTTCTTCTGTCCAGTGTGAAGTTCTGGTAGCTCTGAGTGTGTGCTGGATGGGAGGGGAGATAGCAAAAGTAGAAAAGCTGCTCTGCAGGGCTTTGAATTACAAGAAAACAAAATAAGGTCTTTTAAGCAATGAATAACTGCTTCAACACAGGCATCTTGAGTGAAATAACTTGCATTTTAAATTACCTGATTTAAATTAGATCTCTTTGGAGCCAGACTGCATTTATTATTTTTGGAGAGGTAGTCTCTAGTTTGAAGTTATGTCCTGAGTCAATTGGAGGCAATATGGACTGTCCCAACAAGTTTGATGACCCTGGCTCTGCGTGAACAATTCTATCAATAACATGCAGGAAAGAAACTAGCTCTCACTTGCTTTCTCATTTCAGCTGACTTGCTAAAACTCAGGTGGGAAAACATCCCAGGTGTATCAGTATCAGTGATTTAACTTTGCACTCCTTAGTCCATCCTTAGATGTCTAAATCACATGCAGGTTTAGAGGGCTGTGTATGCATAAATTTTTTTTTCTTACATATGGATATAACTGTTTAACTGTAAGGACGTATCAAAACCATCTGATTGCTATATTGCTATTTACTTAAATGAGAGTATTTCTAGAAAGAAAGTATTAATATTTTCACTTTGTCATTCTTTGGTATGAAACCGTGCTTTAGGGGACATAAGAAATCATTTTTTCACTTAAGCATTAAGGCAGCTTTTCATACAGATCATCGGTTCAATCCTGTGTTTATTGGTGCCCACATGAGGAAAGGCTGCTATGCTGAGCCCAGTTTCTCACTGACTGCATTTAAAATTTTGAACATCAAATATTTACTGATGTAACTTGGTTGCTGCCCAAATAGAATTTCAAAGGTCCTTATCCTGCAGTTTCTATTTGTGCATGCCTTCCACTGAAGTCAGCTCCATGCATCTCTAATGAAAATGAACCTTCTTTCTGTGGCTATTTTTCAACCTTTCTGTGCTTTCAGTTTATTACCATGATTTACAACAATATTGTGAGTATTATTAATCTAGATTACAGTCAATGGGAGTTGGGCATGGTTTTACACTGCAGTGCTGCATCTTAAATAGTTTTGGCTTCCAAGCTGAAAGAATTTGGCATGCAACTACTTGTCACCGTCCAGTGTTTACAAATACATGCAAAACACTCATCATGCCCATATGCACACAGGCCAAAGAGAAAGAAAAAGGGAAGAAATATATTGTTACATATATGAGATCTTTGAAACTGAGGAATGTATGAAAGCATAGTCCATAGAGGATATGTGGCTTAGTACTGGCTGAGCAAGGTACTTTGTATTCAGAAATTCCTGAGTTCAGGCCTCAGCACTGACCCACTGATGCTGTGCTGCGTTAACTGCCTGAGGGAACTACGTGAATGTAACTTCTATGTTAGGGTGGGATTTTTTTTGCTGTAAAATTAAAGTCACTTGGGAGCTGTGCATGTGTGTTAAGGGAGATGATTATAATTTTAACTCAAAGGTTGCAGTCAGTTTCCATTGCCAAAATTGCAGCTTTCCTCCAGCAGTTTCGTAACCCCCTGACTTTTATGCTATTTGGAACCCAAAGCCAGAGAGAAGAGCTATTACTGTTTTAACACTATCATGATGTTGCACTTGGAGTACATTTAACAATCACTGCCCCAGTTTTTCTAGGTGCCATGAAGCCTACCTGTGCTATGAGCCAGTAACTTTAAGCGGATCAAAGAGACAAGCTGAAGAAAGATAAGCACCAAGTAATAGTTTCAGTTTCTGTAGATCATAAGGAACTGTTTTACAGATGCATAGCCCACACTGAGATCGGCAAGTGGTCAGATGCTGTCTTGGCAGCTGTTGGCTGAAGCCCCTTGTTCAGTGCCATAAGAAAGATGGGATCCTGTTAAGAGGATGGCATTTTTATGTAAAGGGCTGCAGACCTGCTGGTCTAAGAAAAATAGCAAGATCTTCTGATGCTGTACACATTCAGAAGTAATCAAATTTTTTTTGCTATGCACAATAATAATAATAAAAAAGTACCAGGACAATTTCCTCATCCATTCCCTCCTCCTTTTCTTTCTCTCTTTATAAAAATGCTATGTAGTAGAGCAGCCAAGATATTTTTCAGTCTGTTGCTCATGTTTTTTTTCATTACTTTTTTGGTTCTCACACTACTTGCCCAATACAGCAGCTGTTAAATGGAGAACGCTGAGAACTGGGGAAGACTATTGATGTAGCATTTGATTAACAATATTTTTGCAGGAAATTGATATGTCAACTATTTTTAACACTGGGCAAAGGAAGGATCAAACCCAATCCTTATTCAATTACATATGGCAACCTCTTCTAATTTCAGATGCCTTTATAGCCTCTGATATTTCATTTTTTTTCTTTATATTGTTGTCTGTCAGTCTTCCAGCCTTTGTGATATCATGGGATTTATTTATTTTTTTTTAACTGTATGATTGTGTCATTAAGAAATACATTCAATGAGCTTTCATGTTGACTCTAGGAGCCTAACATGTTTTGCTTGTTGCTTCAGTAAGTGTGTGTTGGCATAGCTCTGTTCAAAACAACGAAACAACTAATGGTCTGGCTTTTATGCATAACACACTATAATTCCCTATTCATAGGCTAAATTAATTTTTGTACAATTTGTAACATTTTTTTCATTACATATGGTAGTTCCATCTTAGGGTGAATCAGTCAAACAGACTCTAAATTAAAGCAGTTTTGTGATCTAAGCCCAAGGTCTGTTGCAATGCAGTTTTCTCACAGCTTGGAAGAAAACAGCCAATATATAGCCACTATAAAAATGCGTGTTTATTCTTTCTTTCTCTTTCTTTCTGTCTGTCTTTTTCCAGGGAACTGAGTAGATGAATGTACCTTAAAGTTTTAATTTTCTAGGTAATTAGGAGAAGTAGATCGTATAAGGTGGAAAGTCAGTAAACCATGTAGCCCTGGATAAGTCACACTAACAGTCAGGATGTCAATGTGAAGACAGGAAATCCTTAAATTAGAAGCATCATTTTAGTCTCTAATTTAATCCATAAACCAGAATCAAAGGTGTTTTTGATTCATACGCCTGTAAGAATATCTCAATGGGGCTGTAAGCTGCACAAAAGACACAAACATACTGACAAAAGGCTTGTTTGTCTTACTGCCTTTTCTCGCCACCTTTGAAATAATCCATGTTATTGGAGGTTAAGAAGAGAAGGCTTCAAACCCTCTGAATTAGACAAAATGCTGTATTTTGCAGACAGACAAGTGAACTCCAAATTGAACTCAACAAGGTAAATTGTCAAATGCTTTGGACGAGAGGAATTCCAACAGCCAACACACTGGACTTGGAGCTACTGAGTTGAGATCAATGGCACATCTGACCCACAGATTTGTCCTTCTTCATATTGGAGAAAAATACATGTTGAATTAGAAGGTGCACACCCTTCTCCCTTGGTGGCCACCATTATGTAGCTAAATATTTGCTTTTAAATTCAGGGGAGAAGATGAGAAACAAGCTAATCTCATAAAGGTTCACCCCACCCTCTGCTTGGCTTCTCTTCCTTGGCAAGCCTTCCCAGCAGCAGCTGGCTGACTTTTCCTTCTGCAATTTTGTTCATGACATTTCCTGCAACTAGGTTTTCCTGAAGGTTTCCAGCAGTCTTTTCAGCACCCCACGCCCCTTTTTTGGCCTTTTCACCCATTAACCGTTGCTTGTCCCTAGTTCCCAGCAGTGTAAGTACCATATCCCCATCACACATCCATGCATATCCTCTGTATGCTCTCAGCACATACAATGAGTTTCTGTGGTTTGCTTGTAAATCTGACTAATTTACTGAGAGTCAGTGGTTAGTGTAAGGGTTGCTGAACAGCCATGATATAAACACAGGCAGTCCTTCCTCAAGATCTCTGCTCCATCAGACTGCCATAGAGTTTGCACTGTTCCTCAGTGACAAGAGGTTGCTTTCCTCTTTTAAGTTAATTCTTTTTGGAAGAAGGTGCATGTACTCCTCTCCATGCAGAAGGACAGATATAAAGAACCTAGATTAGAGAGAACTGAATCACTCATCCTGGATTACATAGTGTGCTGGTACTTTCCCTCTCCATACTACTGAAAGCTGCATAAACTGTCCTTTCACAGGCTTTTATAAACACTCAAGTGACTTAATCTTTTAGTGTAAAAGCCTATTTGTATATTAAGCTTTCGGTTATCAATGTCATTAAATCAATATCCTCATCGCTATGGGATCCAAGTCACATCTAAGCTGTCACACACAGTTTAACTTAAGAAGTGCAGTACTGAGGTACAGTTAGGTTTTTTTTTTCATAGATAGTGCTTTGAAGTAGAGCTGTTGAAGATCAGAGAGGGTTTATTCCTCATTGTAGCCAGTTTCTTATGTGTTGGGGGGCTTTCTATTCTAATGATGGTTTTGTTGCAGAACTTCAATGAGGTCTGCAAAGATGAGTATTTTATGCAGTTATCATAAATGGCACTAAAAAGCCTTGTGAGGTCTATGTCTTATTGTTAAAACATGGAACGTATTCTTTAAGAGAAGTAAATAGGCAAATTGGCACGGACTATTCTTATATGTGCATTATTTATCTATTCTTTTTCCATGTGGGTATGCACACAATTCTGGACAGCTCAGAGACTATAGCCTCACTTGGTGTAGTTCTTTTGCTAATTAGTGACATCTGTGTTTAGAGTTAAAGGTGAAGAAAACCAATAATTTATCTCTTGCCATAGATACTTAATTGAGGGGAAAACATACATTTTGAAGTACTATGTCTTCTACCATCCTGACCATGCAGTGCCCTTTCCATTTAGTGTATTAAGAATCAAGATTTATCTAGAGATATCTTACAAACCAGAAATGACAGTTATTGTATGATCTTATCCATTATTACAGCAGATCTTTCTCTCTCTCTTTTTTTTCCTAAGCCACAGTTTGTCATAGAAGTGAAGTGATTTGTAATACAAACTGACCATAGATTCTTTCAGTTGCTTACTTCAGGGAAGCTATAGACACGGTGGACATAACATCATACAGTGTAATGGGCAAACATTATGCTACATGCCCTTACTGCTGGTAAACCAGAATGAACTCTACCAACAAAACTCTAAATTAACTGAAGTTGTGGAAGGCAGTTTTCCAGCCGTGGGTTATGGATCATTAGTCTTCTGCAGTTTCCGAACTAGTGTTCTTCAAGAATACTCTGAGCAGCAAGAGGTGGCAGTAAGGGAAGGAATCAGTTTCGGGAAGACACGCTGTATTTCACAGGTGGTTTGTGATTTGGAAGATGTGCAGGACCTCTCCCGTTGTTAAAGGTGAGGCTTGTGGTGGGGCACTTTCTGAAAGGAATGGGAAGTTCAGAATTGGTGGATCTAGCAGGGAACATACCAGTTTGATCCTGAAGCCTTGCACGGGGCCTTCACAGGGCAGCCAGCGATGGGGAAGGGCTTTCACAGATGAGGAAGGACTCCTCTGTATTAATTAACATCATATACTTGGGTTTACTACATTTCTCTCACCACAGCTGGAAAGAAAGTGGCATGAGCAGATTGGGGCTTGTATCAGTGAGATATTTCCTGGTGATAAGGGATGTGAATCTTGTCCCATTATCACTTCCCAGTATGGCAACCTTGTGAGAGTGTGAGATTTTACTGTTTGCCTTGCTCCCCTTGTGGAAAAAGCCTACGGGATGTCACCAGAGTCAAAGGGGAAAATAGAGACCCTTGGCAGGTAAGTGCCAGTCTTTCCTCTTCACAAAGCTCCGCTTCTCTGAATACCTAACCTGCAATCCCAGCTGTTTCTATGGTGAAGGCTTAGAGAAAACAGGGTGAGTCAAGGAACTAGAAATTTTGTCTGGGGATGTTGCTCAAGCAGATAAGAAAATTCCATTTATGTTATCCAGAGATGTGAGTTTAGAAGTAGTAAATGGCCTTATCTACAGCGTAGCTACTTGAAGCATGTGGAAATCCAGTATGAATGTGTGAATGTCTGGAATTAGGCAGAAATGCTTTATTATCGCTAGTAAGGAGGGAACTGTGCTACCTTGTGCCTGACACTCATTGTTGGACTTGTGGGAGAGGAGAAGGAATATTACATCAGGGAATACTTGTACTTGGTTGGGTTTCAGCATGATGGGGTGGTCAGCGTGTATTTTTTCTTCTTTCTCTAAAACAAGGAAAGGAATACTTGCTTATCTTTCAGCTTGACAGAAGAACTGTGTTGCAAGAATCCTAGGGCTGTTAATTCACCAGTGATTTGTTTATGTTCAAGATTCCTGTAATTAAAAAATTGCCTTAAGGTGGGGTCTAACATGATTTGGACTTTGGGGATTTATGTATTAGAAAGGTTTGAACAGATCCTGGAAATCTTCTAGTTTGCATATTTTGTCTATAACAGACTATTACTTCACTCCAATATAATTTGAGTTATTTTGTCATGAAACTGGTGTAACAGAGTGGAGGATGGGGTCTCAAAGCTTCCTGAGTGGAGGAGATTGAGTTAGTGGCTAAATCTGTTTATGGAAGGTAGAAATTGTCATTGTGATGCTAAGGTATGTTAAAATAAAATCTTAAATTGTGGCATTGCTCTTCCAGTTTGCATGTTTTAAAATAATCACTATTGTGGAAAGAAAATGTCTGTGAGTTGGTCATTGTAATGCACGTATTTCAGTGTTATTAATCCTAAAATGTGAGATTCTTATTACTCAATGAGAAGAAAACCCGACAAAACCAAATATATGCTGAAGAATAATGGCCTGATGCTGCAAAAATAACCATATATTTTCTTATATACAACAAATCCTGATTTGCTATTTACTTAATTGGGCCACAGATTTCTTTCTCAGTGACATGCATTTAATCCCAGTGTTTAAAATTACAACTGTTTAAAATACCGGCCTTTGCATGTTTGGAGGTTGTGAGCCATGAAGACTGACAAAATTTGTTTTCAGTTACGGTGTGTTAATCCAGAATAAGTCTAGTGAAGTTATTGTAACAATGAAAATCTGAAGTGGTTGAATAGTAGAATTTAGTCCTTTTTAAACATTCCTTCAGGGTTTATATTTTCTTTCTTGCAGACTTCCAGACAATACAGCCAAGCACTAAATAAAAGTAACAGAGTTCATCTTTACTGTGCATTTCTGGACTATAGGTATGTTACATAATTTCAAATTCTTTCACATGGTTTAATTAAATTACATGTAGTTTGAGATGCTATATATTCCTCTTGTTCTCCTCCATTCATGGAAATAGTTAAAGATATGGAGCCACTGGTTTACAAAAAACACATTCTCATAGTGCCTTCTTACCAAAAATAGGAGACTTGTTATTCACAGACCCTGTGTTAGGTAGGTAATTGAGAGACTGAAAAATTTTGGAATCAAAATTGCAAACTGATAAAAATCGCGCCTATCTTTGTTCACGAATATGTCCACTTGGGCAGATGCTTGGATGTTTTAAGATGGCAAACCTCCAGCAGGGCCATTGTTTTCACTGGGTCTGCACCTGTGTCACAATGCCACGTGTAATCAGTATTTCAGAGCTGTGAATTCTGGCCAATGCATGCAACAGGGAAATATTATACCCCTGAACGAAAATTAGAATAAGAGGGGCATAAATATCACCTTAAATTTCACTCAGAAAATAGGAACTATGGAAAAGCAGTAGCTATTGTTTTTTTTAAGCTCTGAATATATTTAATCTGTTTTGTATTTCCAAACATGCTGCTCTTACTGAATCAATTCAGAAAGAATACAAATAGTGAATTTTGAATTTCATGGGGTTTAACAGCTTTTGAGTCATAATGGTATAAGCTTAATTGATGTAGCAGTGGCCCGCTATGTTGTGATCCTTCCTATCCGGCACGCACATGGGAAGGTCACTGTAACTGCTTTATTGAAGTTTTGTTTCAAATATGTTGAACTGTCCCAGCTGTAGGCAGTTACTTGTTGTTATGGTTACTCACAAATTACGATAAATTAGAAACAGGTTTTACTGAAGCAAATTAATATGGTTGGGGCATTGTCTCTGTACTGTTTTCCACGGGGGCTTGGGCCCTTGAGGCTTTGCCTCAAGATAGAAACTGAAATATGAAATCTGTCCTTCCAAATGAATTTTATTTGTGTCAAGATGGTCTTATTCCCTAGTGCATGGTAGTTAAAGAATAAGCAATTTGTTTCTGACCTACAACAGACTCTCTCTGAGAACTCAAAGAGGTCTCAAAGGAAAGAGGAATGGTGAGGTAATACCTATCTTTAAAATAAGCACCAAGAAAAATACAGATCACTCACTGTAGCTTCAGGACCCAGAATAATATCAAAAGTAAGAAATGGTTAAGAAGCAGGCAGTTTGGGTGGGTGACCTACGGTGCCTGAGCCCTCCCAGATGTGTGGCCATGGCTTCTGTGTCCCCACTACACTGCAGGGCTGCGAGGGCACAGGGGTTTCTGAGTTTCCCTGGCTCCAGGAAGAAGCAAACTCATGTGGATCACTTTTCTGTGCAGCCCTGGGACCAGGACACACAGCCAGCCCAGCCGTATCCTCAACGGAGCAGGAGCTGCTCTTGCTGCCCCTGAGGATGACGTGACAAAACCCAGTTGATGTGGATGGGTCACTAGAAATCACTTTGACAGGATGAGTGGGACAGTGGATAAGGGAGAGGCAGCAGATATGATACACTGACTTTTTTGTCTTTTGCGAGGTTATTGACTTGTCTGATATAATCGTTCTCAGAATGCAGAAATTTGGGTCTAGGTGAAATGCCATAAACAGGTTGCACAATATAAAAAAAAAAAGTAGTTATCATTCATTGGTTATAAAACTGGGAAGAAATCTCTAGAGACATTCATGTAGGGGTCTGATCTGGACCCTGTTTGGGTCAATATTTTCCTTAACTATTTTCATGATGGAATTGAGAAGACACTAGCAGTGTTTGTGGATGCTCCAGCCTGAGATGGCTTTCAGACCTTTTTGTCACCTGTATAGTACAATGCATGTCAAATTAACCTGGTAAGATGCATTTTGACAGAGATTATGTTCCATTTTTGTGTGCTTTGCAGCAATGGAACTGGTGTTTGGTCTAATGAAGGTTGTGTGCGTGAGAGTGGCGACCTCAACTACTCAGTGTGTCTTTGTAACCACCTCACTAACTTCGCCATTCTGATGCAAGTGGTGCCTCTGAAGGTGAGACTAAGCAAAGGAATAAATCTATCTGTTAAAAATGAAGCATAAATACATCAGTTGCATCCTCACATCACATCAGCAAGTGATTGAAACTGGGCTCATTTTGCCCAACTCAGATTTATTCCACATTTTGCTTTCTGGGATGATGTTTTAATATTTCTTGACTATATTTATGTTTTAAAACTTTTGGGAACCAAAACGGAGCATGAAATGAAATACATCTGTAGTAGGTGGGAATTCTCTTTACTTTATTCTCACCCTTTTGGCATGATTTCTTAAAGTACTAGGCAGGAAAAGCACTAAAGGACATTGTACAGCTGACCCTGGCTTTTATGATTCATTTTCAAGACAGAGACAGCTGAGGTGTGGCTGTTTAAGGGTTTTGGTAACTAGACTTGTGAAATACGGACAGCCGAGCTTAAAGTCTATGTGAAGCAAGCTCTGCTGCCAGCTGGCCCCTACCATTGTCTCTGCCAGCTTTCCAAGTGTCTCCCCACTGCTGTTTCTTCACCGTGTTGCCAAGCAGGGGCTTGTGTAGAAAGAGCGTGAGAAACAAAATGATTCTTTAGTGTTGAGAGTGAACCCCTTATGTATAGTTTTCTCTATGCTCAGTTCCTTTGGCCAAAGAGTTATCAAGCAAGCCTCTTTTCAGTTGGAATATAACACTTCTCATGTTTATCCAGGACCTTATGCTTGTTATGCATACTCGTCCCTGGTTTCAGATGAAGCTTTGATAGCAAACGCATTGCTCTCCTCACTAGATGTTTTCGTCTCTTCATGATACCTTACAATGCCTCGAGATTTCCTCAGGGACGGAGCAGAGTGTCTGTTCCTTGCAGGTGAAGTGCTGGCTTGTCCTCTTGAAGGAATCCCTCTCCAAAACTCAGGACCAGGCAAGGTCAACCCCATGCTGGATCTTAGCAGACAAACAGCACTCCCAAGAGCATGAGAAATATGTCTTTACCACTTTAGCTGGGTGTGCTACTATCAGGGAGGATCCAATGGAGGTAGTGATGAAGTCCTGCTCAGACAACTCTTGGTTAATAAATAATGAATGTATAATAGAAATAATTTACAAACCATACATTTAAAGAAACATTGACCAATTGCTTGTCAAATTTATACTCTCTGGCACATTCTCAGCTTTCTACAGACATCATCCTAATAATATAAATTGACAGACTGAGGAAGACCTTCAGTAGGACAGTAGGAGTCCTACTGTCACGTTTATCACTGTGTGCTGCTAACAAGCATTGTGTCCTCTGTGGTAGAGCTAGAGGGGTTTTGTCAGCTCTGTTGACATGGATGCATTGACTATATGGCCATGTCTCAGGATCCTGCTAATTGGTTTGAATGATGGGTTTGCTCTTCTTTTAGGCAGTAGTTTTGCAGAGCAGCTGCTAGTGCAGGATGGTCTGCGTGTGCTCATGAAGGCAGCACAGAGGTTCCTGCAGCTAGCTACAAAATTCAGCTTATACTGTAAGGGAACTCTAATCAGGGTTATACCACTGAGCAGCATCCAAGTCTTTTCAAGGAATGAGTCATCCCGGACTGCTATCAGACTGTTACTGATTCAGTAATACTGTTAGCACAACTACTCACCTGGTAATCCTGGTTAAATGGTGTAATGCCATCAAAGGCAGGGTCACAGTTTAGAACAAGATGGTCTGCTATTCAAAGAGCTTAATTAACACCTACAGCCCTTCATATTAGTCTAACCATTTGAAGATGGGGAGGTAGCTTGTTCAGGTCACTCAGTTTTTATCTAACCACTATTATCTTTATTACTTGTAAAGCACCTAATGACCTAGCTGGTTTCCAAGTATCATTTTTCTAGGAACTCTTCCTACTGATAATAAAATGCACCTTTGCCTGAAGAGCTTCCCATCTTGTGAGACAAAAGTAGCATGGGAGAAATGCGCTATTATTAACCCTGTTTTAAAGAGTAGTATATGGGGATTTAGCCAGGATTAAACAGGGTGTCCACCAATTAAATGCTGTTGAAAGATTAGTCAGTTCTCCACTGGGGAATAGTTCTGAAAGGTCTAACTTTCAAATATACAGATTTAAGATTGTCATGATTAATGGGATGCTGCAATAAGTTTTAATATTATGCAATATTAGTAATTGGAGATCAAAGATATTTCATATCAAAGTCTTTGGAATCAAGTTTTCCTTAAGAGATCTGAAATGCATAACTAGGAAAGGCTGGACAGGAATGGACTGTCCAGTTCCTCACAGTCATTTAATGGTTCTATGTCAATATTTTCTGCCTTCTTAACTTTTTGGCGTAATGCACTTGCATCTACCAAAGTTTGTGCAGAATGTTTTTGCGTTGCTTTTTTCCCCCTTCATGATAATTTAGAAAACAAAATGAAAGTGCTGCTGAGATGTCATGTGGATGTGTGAGACACACAGATAGTCACTTTGATGCATAAAACCCTTCCATATGAGACCTTATAATTTTTTGGCAGGAAAAGTGAAATGTTGAAAGGTGAGAGGAGTATTTCCAGTAGAGAGTCCATATGTTCCTAGTGCAAATCCATGATAATCAAAATGCTTGCTGCAGATTTCAGTGGAAGATTGTGCAGGCTAGGTAGAAAAAACGCATTCATTTCTAACCTCTTAAAGTTCACTTAAACCCAATTTTTGCATACACCTCAATAAGCAGAATTGATAAAAACACTGTAGCGTGGAGAAATTTGGGCTCACTGGTCTGAGGAGCACTGAACCTGAACCATGCCTCAGGATGACTGCCTTGCCCTGCCCTCCCATCACCTGCACAAGCTTGATGTTACAGCGAGGTGGCAATGAGAGTGGGCCCATGTGGAGTCTCAGTTAATGTTGCCGCTAACAAGCCAATGAAGGATGTCATCCCATCAGTGTGCTTTAATTCCAGTTCCTCTGGTCTGGCTGTTATGTAGTCCTTCTCTAAGAGTTTATCAGAAAATCTCATCCCAAATCTTTGACCAAGACATACTCTTTAAATTGACTGTTTAGGATTATCTTGTGGTACTAATTTTTTTAACCATTGAAAAAAATTGGTATCTTCATTGTGTAATTGGCATGAAGTTAAGATTTGAGCAAAGACAAGCTGCCCGGCTTTTGAGCTATGCAAGCAGACTATGCACTGTTACAAATTCCTAAAACATTTGCTAAGTATTTGCTTCACATGTCTAAGCAATAGAGCCTACTGAATCAACCAGACAACTGGAAACTTCTCCCAGGCGTCCTTGGAACCCTGTTAAGTAAATGTTAAAACGCTGTGGATTTTAAACACATATATATGTTTATTCACCATCTCCTGAAATTCATGAGCCAAGGTTCAAAGGGCCCATATAAATCACCCATTGGAAAACTAGATTGTCAGTGCTCTAAGAAATTGTTGCAATGATGTTATATTTGACCTTGAACGTTTTTGGTTTTTTTTTCATAAATGCAGTCCACAGATAATATGAGACAAGAAAAAGAGAGGGTGGGAGTATGCAATTGCCTACATTTGAACAGTTCTATATATATAGCTATTGTATATCTGTGGCTGTATAAATAGAATGGGATTAATTTTTTCCACAAGAACATGATTTTTAACAGAACGTTTATTTTTTGTCTAGATTCTGTTTCTTACAAAAAGGGGTCTGCTTTTCATGCAAAATATAAATAAATTATTGGAAATGGATTGCCTGAAAACTAGAGAGATTTTCATCAAAAGCTGTATTTTAGTTAAAAAAAAGTGACTTAATTCTTTCTGGGAATTCTACTTTGGGTGCTTTGTACTTCCATTCTCCTATGGAAAGTATCATTTCCCTTTGTCTCCATCGTACAGATAAGCACAGCTCTCAGGGTAACACAAACAGACAGACACCCCCTCCACGGGCACCATAACAGCCTTTAACCGAATGCACCAGTCAGCAGAACAGCAAACCCAGGTATGAATAGTTCTACCACCCCTTGCAGAAAGGTAGGCAGATGCACAGAAAACAATAAAAAAAAAAAAAGCAAGAGTGGGTTATTGACAATTCTAAAGGGATGTAATACAGACCAGTATGTACGCAGCAGCTTCAGACCTGGGAGAACATCCCTAGGGAGAACACTGTTGATGTGGAAATCCATGAACTCTTCAGACCAGTTCAGAGTGATTAGTGTTCTGACTCTCTCAGCTCCCCTTCATGAGACTGTTTCTCTTTGCTTAAGCACCACCCCCCCCCCCCCCCCCAAACTTTCCATTGATGAGACAATGCAGTTTTTTAAAGTTTGCTGTTCATAGCCAGAGAGTATAGCATACTCTCTGAGTTCAGAAAAAGCCAAGGTGTCTCTAAGCAACAAATACTGAAAACAAGTGACCTTCCCCAGAAGTAACTTGCCACATTAAATACTTGTGGTGAACATTTCTACTGACCAGAGACCTGAGCTTGTGTGATAAGTATTTGTCAAGAATGGTGACATTTTCTTCTGAGTTATGCTAAATTTGATCAAGAATCTCCTCGCTTAACTCCCTCTCTTTGTTCCTTCACATGGTTAAGTCTAGCTTTATCCACTTACAGAACAATAGCATGATCTGGACCTTGTCAAATTTGACGCACTGTGGACCTGTCCCAGTGCCTCCCCTCCTGCTAGGACTGGTCCAGTTCATTTTCACAATTTCACAAATATCCAGCAGATCTCTCTATATATTTACAGTTTGTGCATTTCTTGTGGGCATAAATGCCTTTATGTATTCTCAAAATTCTTTATTATTGCAATTTTATTATAAGGTACGGGACTATGTTAATAATTTATGCACCTGGCTTGGGGAGGAATTACAATGTTTCACATAGATTTCATTTTGTTTTGGTGAGACATTCATAGGAACAAAATTGTAGGATATCTCACATCTGACAGTGCTTTCTCTTGAATACTTGAAGTATTGCGAGATGAGGAATGCTGACAAACTGTTAGACATTTATGGAGCAAACTGTCAGGTGGGTCTAATTTCCAGCGACCATAGAAATGCAAGAAAGTTCTTAAGAACAAGCTGCGAGTTCTTGATTTTTCTTCTTGATCTTTACTCAAAACAGGTTAGATTAATTCATTCATGATTCTGCTGTATGCCAGCTGGAAGTAATCTCCAGAGACTGAAATCAGCTGAGATGAAAAAGCATTTTTATTCCAATATTTCAGAGAAAGAAATTGAAAGAGAAAGGTCACAAAGAAAAATGTAAAATTCTAGAATTTTAACTTCAATGTGAAAAATGAACCTCCACTCATATCTGTGTGCTATACAGCAGTATGTTGGGAAAAAAAAACCTTTGAATGCTGGGAATTAGCTAAAACTGAGCTCAGATTACAGGTGTAGTTGAACACTAATCCAGATTTTATATCAATTTCAGCAAGAGCTTGAACGCACTAAAGTCACAGTGATTGTGAAAGAACAGTACAAACAATACTGCTGATTAGCTTGAGAGCCATGTATGCAGTTTAGCTGCTTTCACTGATGCAGGGCATTTACAGTTGTAACAACTTTATTTCAGGAATGAAATACCATCTTGGAAAAACTTACAACCATGTGGTGCTCAGATGTCAGCCTGGCACTGACCTGTTAGCCTGCTGATGAATTGGCCCAAGTGGAATGCTGAAATTATTTGTGTAAAGACACTCTACTGTTATGTCTGTATTACGGCTGGCCCAGATTCATGCTTACTTGCTGAGATTCATTTATCATGTTGGTTTTAATTTGAGAAATGGTAGCATTTATTTGGCGTTTTGGAGATTAGTGATCGTCAACTGGTTTAAATGAATGAATAAGTTAATTGAAGGTAAAATATGAGTGAAGATGAGCAGAATGTTCCTGTTCAGCCAGCCCTTGATTGTCTTCGCGAAGTCACATGGATGTAATCAAGGTCAGCACATGGCCAGAATTTGGAAACTGTTGAGAACTCTTTTCACAACTCTGATCAAGTCAGTAAGATTGAGAATTTTACAGTTGCATCTCCCCAGCAAAACGTGCCAGTGGGACGTTCAGAGTAGTTGTGCAGCTCTTGACTAATTTGTGTACCCCTCCTCTGGGAAACTCATTGCTCTGATCAAGCTTCTCTTTCTGATGGGGGAAACAGAGGCAAGGTAAAAAAGTCCTTTATAGAAAATCATTGCTGAAGCTGCACTCTTGGGGGTTCTCGTCTGTCCTTCTCCTTCCTTGGTCCAGAGAACAGCGTTCCAGCTTTTGCTTCATCTGGTGTAGCCAGAACAAACCTGTGCTGCCAGCTGCCCTCCAATGTTATACTTAGGGAAACAATGGTGCCTCAATATTGCTGCGGTAGGAAAAATAAATAATCCATTTAGCCTGATGTGTTTACACTGGTTTATGTTTGCTGCTTCTGGAGAAAATCCAAGCAGAGGGCACCCAGGGTGATATGCTCCCTGTGGTGCTTTTCTTGTAGTACTGTAGTACAACAGTCCTCCTCTGCGCTGCAGGCTTGAACCGGGACAGGACCAGCAGTGAACGGAAGATGAGATGTTCCCTCAAGCCGGCATCCTCTGCTGGTGCAGCACCTGGGGAGATCCCAACTTGCAAGGTCTTTTCCTGCACCCAGCGCCCAGCGGTACCTCCCGCTGGAGGGGAGGTGGCTGGGGGAGGCAGAGAACCTGCTCCTGGGGCGGGAGGGACAGGTGAGATCCAGAGGAGAGATGTGAGCGCAGTCAGGCAGCAGGACCTCACAAGGTGCTTCCTAGACGGCAGGAATCAAACCTAACACAGAGTAAGCCGCATTTCAAAAGCACTGCAAAGAAAATTCAGATGCTATTATTTTATTTTGGGCAGCTTTACTTCCTCTCATCACTCAGTGGGGCCCTATGCTCCTGCCAGGAAACATGCCAGCCATCTGGCAGTTTTTATTTTTATAGCGATCCAGCATCCACAAAGCATGCCAGGCTATTTGTACCATCTGCCACATAAATGTCATTTCAACAAAAGGATGGTGGACACCTGGGGCCCCAGAGTTCAAAAATCATTTGAAAGGGGAAATCATTGTCTTCCACAGCAAAATAGAGTTTGAAGTTCGGGCCCCCCTCCCCCAAGTGACCAATGAGGGACACAACTGTAATATTTATGGCTCCTAGACCATTCTCTTAAGTTGGTTCCCCCTTCCCCCCTCGCCCCCCC
>JANZLQ010000092.1:19758782-19775780 GCA_026212715.1 Elanus axillaris
CCCCGTTTTTTCCTCTTTCTGTCTTTTCCAACTGTGAGGGTATAAAAATGACTAGTATAAAGTTCACATGTGGATGGACATTTCCAGCAAAGTAATACTGTCGTACAATCTGTGGTAGAAATTGTTCAGGTTTTTAAACATATTTTCTGCATTTCTAAAGCTAGAAATGACTTTGTTTTTCATCCTGTTTGTAGCTCTTGTTCCATAATTCAGAAGGGAGGATCAATCAATATAGTTCAAGCTGCCTACCAATAGCCTTGAAAGCAGAGAAGTGTTTATAAAGGGAAAGATACTTAAGAATGTCTGATCTTGCTGCTGGAGCTATAGACACAATCCATAGCATATTTAGGGAGCGCAGGATTTTGAAAAGGCTTGGGGATTTGGCTGGGAGGTTCTATTAACAAAAGGAAAGACATCCCAGATTTTTTCTTTGGGGCAATATGTGTGTTTTTATTTTATTTTTCACTGTTAGAGCTGAGTTTGACAGCAAGTTTTGACAATGTATGGCTGACAGAACAAAATGCGTTTATCCGTGTTTATAAAGACTGTTTTGAAAGTGTCCTAATATTGTGAAATGCTGTAAAAATATGGGGGATAGGTGTGTAATTTGTAAGTTTGGAGCATTCTTTTCCTAAATCCAATATTGCAGTTATTAATCAAACATTGCACTCAGGGGGCATTAAAATAGCAATCTGAAATTATAACCTTTTTTTCTTAAAATTTTCAGCCAGCTGAGGTTCAGATTATATACTATAATAGGACAATGTAATGGAAATAACATGGCATTCTCCAATTTCTGCTGTTTTGTAATTTTAATATAATTACTCTTCTCAGCGTGCTTTTCATTGCTGGGAACATAAAAAGAATAATGCCTTAGTCCAGTAATTTTTCTTTTGTGTTCCATATTTAAAAATTGGAGAGGCATTGCAATTTTTTTGGTCCTTGTTTTTTACCATTGACAGTTGATTTAACGGAAGAGATCTCTACAGACAGTTTAGACAGCCCTTACCCATCAGATGAACAAAGATAAATCAGCCTATGTGTTTATTTTAGAATTGCTTTGTAAACTTTCTTTGCTCTTTCTCACTCTCTCCACTTCCCCCTCCATTTTACTGCAGTGAATGTTGTCCCCATGGAGGAACACATCTCACTGATGTGTTTACAGTATGATTGTGCATCATATTTCTTTTGTCCTTACTATGCTCATGCTCATCTTTCCTGAAAATTGAGCACTCATCTTGATTTTTAACTGAGAGCTGTTGTTCATACTTTCGCTATTCCATTCCTATGCCAGTACAGCTCTGTTGATTTTGATGGGAGGAAATAGGAAACTTTCTGGTTCTGTCCTTAATCCCATAGAATTACATGGAAAAAGTTGGACTAATGCTGCAGGAGACTAAACCCCTCAAATTCCTTAGAGAATTGTTTGGCGGTTACTGAATTTCACTCAGCAGAGGAGAACAAAAAATGATTTTTTATTTTGGAAAAGCACAAATATTTAAGAGTGCTATAATGGTCAAAAGAACTCTTGTTTGAGGAGCATGAAACAGGACTCTGTTTTAATCAGAATACTTAACAAAATAAAATAGGCTTCTTTTCCATGGTGAAAATGAAAGCACTGAGCCATTTGGCAGCTAGGTCTTCTTCCTGACTAAAGGATTTCCCCACGCAGTATAAAAACATTATGATACTGCACCTTTATCCATCGCTGAATATCTTTAAATGGAGTCACTTTCTACTCTTGAGTTCAGTCTGTCTCCAGTATTGGCCTTTTAATGCGCTTTCTCCCCAAAGTGCGGTGTAGGGGAAATTCAGGGCTGGATACCTGAAGACTCTTGGCCATGGTGCAAGCCACAGCTAATGCAGTCCTGAATAGAAATGGACATTTCTGAATCAAAGCCAAAGCTTGGGATAAGGGAGGTAGACATACTAATTGTCATTGAATTTTACTGGGAGCTGGGTATTTAATTATCCTCAACTGCTCTGAAAAATCTCAGCCTCAGAGCCTGGCAAGAGACCATCATTTCTCTGCCTCCAAGAGCCTGCTGGACTCATGCTGGGTTTTATTCTCCTCATAGGCCTCTTCGATGGACTTCAGTTTGGCTGTTAATTGGAGAATAGGATGAGTCTGCTCTTGCTGGAACAGAAAGCAGAGAACAGATGTAAAAGTCTTAGGTGTATGGGCAAAAGTAGCTCCTTCAGTTTTCAGTTTCACAGAGGATAGTCTGCTGTAAATATCAAATTTGCCATTTCTTGAGAAACGCTGCAAGTCTTAGGCCTGAAATGAAGGCAGAAAAAACCACACTGCTTAGTGTTACACAAACAGAGATATGAAGAACAACTTGCAAATAACTACTTTTCTGATTCCCAATCTTTATTATAGTACCACTTCACAACTTGAGTCCTTCCTCCGTGCCACGCTTCCTTCAGGCTTCATTTGAACTAAAAACTTGCTGCATGTGAATTATAATGAGCAGATTACCTACTGTTTGATGACATCTTGCCCAGAACTAGTTTAAAAGACAATGTGGGCTTTTAAAAATACTAATTAATACCTTGGCAGAGATATTTGGAAAATTCTAAATTTTTCATGTCACAGTGAAAAGTTTTAAATAGGCAGCCACCAGGCTGGGCTGGCTGTAAAAAATTGTACCTTTAATCCTGAAAAGCCCCCTTTGTAGCACTTTATTACTGATCACTAGTAGTTGTGGAGTTAATAGAGAATGGGAATTCAAAAGCAGTTCTGCTGGAAATGGCTGATAAAGATGAATTATCATCTGCAAAGCATGATTCTCTTAGGCCTTTTTTCTCTAAACTTGTGGTATCTGATACATTGTGGCTTGAGAAAAGAAGTTTCTGAATTAAGTTAGACATTTTTTTTTCTGTGAGAAGGGATTGTGCAGTGCCATTAAGTATGGCCCCACCAAAATTGTTCCTGTGGTCTTGGTGAGTAGACTGAGCCTCCTCAACTAAACACAGATATTAATTTGAAAAAAACCATAATGTTATGTACCTAACAAAATGCTTGGCAAGCTGAAGGAAAACAGAGATTTGTATTGTTATTATTGTTTCATATATAAATAAAGGCCTCACTGGACTGAAATTGAATTTCAGCAGCCTTTCTGGAGGCAATTAAAACCATTAGCTTCATCAGCCAAGGCCAGCGTTTTAATGTCTCTGAAACACTCAGGCTGCCAAAGTTAATTATTCATCCTTTTCTTAATTGGATTCAGATTGCATTTTAAAGGTGCAGCTTCAATAGGGTTGGCTGAGCCTTAATTTTTCATCCCTACATCTCCTCCCTTCCCTCCCCCCAAGAAATGTCTCATAAGACATTGTTTCAAGCCTTTGCAGAAGGGTTTGAAAGAAGATTTCAGCCCAGGCCAGCAACTGATCATCTTATGGCAGATCTCAGTTGATTTGATAAACAGGGTAAAAACCATATATCATTGTAAGCAACTTCATGGTAGGAATGCTTCTTTGAGATCGAAAAAACCAAAAGGGACAGTAAAATATAACTTGTTCTTATGTTTGGACTTAGGGCAAAATACAATTGCCATTTCCACCAGTAAACAAATAACTTTGGTTTTATACAATTTATACACTATATAAGCACATGCAAAAATACCATATTCTGTGTTCTACCAGTAAGTAACAGTAAAATACAAATGATAGGTATGATATAGTGCTTAGATTGCAGGCCTTTTTTTAAGGCTCTGAGAAAATTTTTGGTTCAAGAACTTGTCTTTCTTGGGAAGAAGATTAACTGCTTTTCAGAAAGGAGATTTCAAAAGTAGTTTAGACAATGAAATTACTGTTTTTGATGGCTAAATTGTGAAGTTGTAATTTGGTATATGGACAAACCCTTTCAGGATCAGCTATGACAAACCTTAAGTATTTGAACTCAGCCCTTTGCCTGATGTGTTGCCTCTAAAGACAGACATCGAGGGATATTTTGCAATATGTAAAGAAGAAAATTTTAGTCTAGTACTTCTCCAAAATGTCCCTTCCTCTGGAGAAAGCCAAAAGTAAGCCCTTCACAAAGCAGAAAACATGCAGTCATCTGCCTGAGAGATAGATAATGAGAAAAAGGGACAGGAGTGCAAATTTCACACAAAAGAAGGGGACGCCTGGAAGAGGACACTGAGCAGAGAGAGCCCTATATTGCCCAGACAGATGCTCTGATCTGACTCTTCGCTATTTTGTGTCCCTGTAGCCCATCTAGCTTTCTGATGGGTTGTTGTGCTGTGTTGTATATACAGTTGCTCATTAATATTACGTAAATAAGTAGGTTTTCTGTTCTAGATACAGATCAAACAATTTTACATGTACTGAACAAGTCTTTCCGCCTCAACTGACCTTTTCTAGATACTCCAGAGATGAAAAGTACCATCCCATTATAATACTATATTTTCATCTTCCTGTGCAGTTATTTTTAAACAGAGGGGTTAGATGTCGCTAATTTTTTTGTTATTAACAATATCATAAAGGAAAAATATATATTTGGAGTCTGAACTGGTATCTTTCCAGTATCATTTCTCAGGCCATCCAGTTGCCTGTGAATTTCCAAAATAAAAATGTTGAGCAATGTACTAACTTCTTTTATGAGGGAGAACGAGGGTAAGACAACAGACTATAATATTGCAGATGGATGTAACGACTGAAGCCATCAGACCTTTGTCCATGCTATTAGCAACACTTGCAAGGTAAAGGGTGTTACAGCCTAAACTAAAAAGGTGGCAGCTTTGTATGGAATATGAATGTTTGATTTGACTGTTTGTCAAAGGTGAAACTAAGAAACATCTGCCTTTCAGTGTTCCTGATTACTAACACGCATGACTGCACGAGCTTGTTTCCTAGCTTTTCAGCTTGCTGCAGAGTAAGAGAATGGCTGTATAAACTCAAAGAAGCAAAACCTTTTAGAAGAAAAGAGTAATTTAATGTAGATTGGGAGAAGTGTGAGAATCAGGCTCCTGGGACCACTTCACAGATTGCTCAATATTTTATTTGGTACTTTTAAATGTGATTTTCTTTAGTAATAGCATTACAGCCTGATTAGAATTTTTGTGCTGACTACAAGATCATCCCAAATTATTGTCTTACATTCCACATCATGCACAAAGTCTGAAAATTTTCAAAAAGACAAGCTGAAGTAAGACGAAATCAGCTCATATCAGAGCATTGGAATTTATAGGAAACTGTTTCTTAATTGATGATGCACAATGATTTGACAATACAGGTATTTCTCCAAAATTGCATGCTTGTTGTTCTTTACACTGTGAACATAGTCACACAACATCCAGCTGTGTTGTAACAGCTGTGTTGTGAGAAGTTTGTAGAGACCTGATATTTTAAATGAAGGTTCTCTTCCCTCCCGCACCATATACCTGTATTTAGAAATGAGGCTCCACACCCTGGAAATCATTCCAGACCTTCTTTTCGTGCTGTATCCTTCCCCCTGCAATTCATATCACCCACAGAAAGGAGCTTGTTTCACCATCTGGAGCTGCTGTAAACAGGGACTGCTCTCTTGTACCCCTCCAACTTGACAGTTCAGTTTGAAAACAGCTATCGCAGGTTCCACCTTCTCCTTGATAAACAAAAAAAGGTTCAAAACTACCTACAGTCTTTCTGTCCCTCACACTAGGCAAGGTGAGGATGTGAACTCCAGTGACGTTGCTTTTGAAATCGTCATTACCAGACTGATGTGGGTGTTGATTTACGAGCATCTTTCTTAAAGCATCATCAGATTTTGGTTGCATTTACCATAGCAAGAACAATTTCCAGTTCATAGATGCATGGACCTATGTAGGTTATTTTACGCTTGAATGAATCTTCTGTATTTGGTTGATAAGGGATTTTTTTTCCCTTTTTCATTTCTAAGTAATACAGGCTCCGCTTGGGAGACCTTGATTCATGTCTTGTCTTGCCTTGCAGAGGTTTCTGGAGGAAGACTGAGCTAAAACCCAGAGAAAGACTTTCTTAGAGGCATGTTATAATAGAAATTAGAAAAAGTTGTTTGTGTGATCATTATCTTCTCTTGGATTATTATGGAAAAAACAAAGGCTTTGATTTTTGCCCATTTCCACTAGATGGATCCCCTGTGTCTTCTGTACTTGTATGCGATAGAAAGACATTACCTTTCTTTTGCAGATCTTACCCGCCTTTGCCAATGCTAACACTGTGATAGACCACTGTAAATCTAAATGAGTGCTGAGCAGCTTTGACCTCTGTAGGGAACATTTTCCAGCTGCAGGTGTTGGGAGTGAAAGGAGTGAAAGAAAGCCTTGAACTGCTGAGAAATACTTATTTCAGAGTGACTTGAAGCTGGAATAGCTTCCTCTGCTCCCCTCCTCCCTCTGTAGAACTGCAAGCCACCTGTAGCAAGAGAAAGGGATGTGTATTGGAGCAATCAGGAAATAAGGTCCATGCATTTTGGACATGAATATCCCTGATGAGAAAATCACTTCTAAACTGCCCAATTTACCACACAAGTTATTCCTCTTTCAGGAATAATCTGTGAAGAATGGCTATACATGGCTTCTCTGGGGGATGAGGGATGATAGTTCTTTTGTAGAAATTATATGGACCTTTTAAGATGGTCCAGCAGACAGAACCCTTTTGTTTCTGTAATTGATGCTATCCAAGTCAAAGAAAAGAAATGTGTCTTTGGCTGAAAGAGAAAAAATACTAAAGAGCTGCATCATATTTCCTAGGAACTGTAACACCATAGCAACAGTTGTCTTTCAAGGCTACTGCTGCATTGCTTAATAGTTCTCAGATTGCTAAGCAAGCCACAATCTATTCTGCTGTAAAACTTACTGCACGTGAGCAGATACTCTTGGCAGATAATTACAAGAAAAATGTACATATAAACCACATCATTTTTGTCTATATTTAATATTTTTTTCCTCGTAACCACATGGCATGTTATTTCTCTCCTTTAAAAGGAATTTTAATAGGAAGTTTATTGGTAGAACTCTTGGGTTTGATAATCTCTAATGAAATACTTTGTCTGGGGGGGAATTTTTATTGTGTGTGGGGAAAATATTAGAAAATTCCAAACTGTGAGAAAGAATTATTTTTTATTAGATAGAGTTACTGTAAAAAAATTGGAAAATATATTATTCCTTTCAATATTTTTCAGAATAAATAAATATTTTGAATGAGTTTTCAGCTAGGAATTTAGTTTATAGTGAATAGACATTGAAAAAAAGGCACAGTATTTCAAGCATCAAAATTAAAACTTTTTGATTGACCACATTTATTTTTTTTCCCCAAATGTTCAGTTTATGAAAATGTCAACTCTATCCAAATTCAAGTCAGGAAAAATGTTTGAAAATTCTTCTGAGATGAGAAAACTTTTTCCTGCCTGGCTCTGTTTTACTTATTATATATTAATACTGCCTGGCTCCCTTTATTGGGTGTGGCTTTTTTGTCATTCTTTTATGAGCACCTGCATGGAAGATTAAAGCACACTTCCGGATTAATTTAGGATGAATGATCAAAACACACTGCCCCATACCCATTGAATCTACCCAGGTATAAACATAGATCCTGGTGCTGGACACTGTGGAGTTATGGATCAAATGTTCATGAAAATTGAATTATTTTACAAAAGGTGCCTGTAGATTAAAACAGAGGCTGAGATGGGAAGCTTACACCCTGACTGCTCATTCTGGGTCTTTTCTGTGGTTTTCCATTCTGCAGATGTCAGTCCAGCTCCTTCAACAGGCACTGAAAACACAATGCATTAAACAAAACAAGTGGGCTATAAATGGCCCATGATTTATGGGTTACCTTGCTATGTCAGTTCTCACTGCTGTGAAGCACTCCTGGTATTTGCACAATGACGTAAATTATTGCAGCATGAGAGCATTAGCAAAGTGCCCTGTGAGCTGTGAAAGATCCCATTGCTGACATTGTTTGTGCAGCCCAATAAGATGCTCTAATCTCAGGCTTGACGGTATCACAGCAGCAGAGAAACGAACATTCTGAGGAAATACTGATTTATGAAATAAAAGAGAGAACCAACATGCCATGGGCAGATGGATGCCCTGGTTGTGCCAGAGTTGGGAGTTGGCTCTTCAGTTCGCGTAGTAGAAGCAGTAGCGAATGATTGTGAACATCAGCTTATATATGGGCAGATGGAGGAGGAAACACTATGTTCAGGGGGGCTGACCTGTGGTTCTATAGTGTAATAAATCCATTAATAGTTTTTATTTCGTTTTTTTCTTTGTGTACAGCTAACAAGAGAACACCAGGTGGCCCTCTCCTCCATCACTTACATTGGCTGTGCTCTGTCCATCTTCTGCTTGACGATCACGCTGGTCACATTTGCTATATTGTCGTGAGTAATTTTAACTTAATATCTGCTGAGCAACTGTTGTGCAGAAAGCCAGGCAGTGCATTTCAGGCCACTGGTTAGGATCCCTTCAGGTGCTCAGGATAAAACAAAGGCTATTAATTCTACAACCTTCCTTAATTACATTCTCCACATGTATTTGTAACAGTTGGTTGGTTATTTCTAAATTACTTTCATTTCCTGAAATGGGGTGGTCTTTATATAGAAAGCTATTTCCATCCTGTGAGGGATTTTTGGATTTTTTTTTTAAACTCTCCATGTTTTGCTGTAGTTCTTGGAGTCTTGCAAGGAGGCTGTAGGAGGGCTTGCTCTGGAGATCAAAGCAAGTACAGTATGAACAAGGACTGAAGGATCAGACCCTCTTCCCCCCCTACATATACCTTTGGATTGCTTGGAGTGTACACTCAGAACTTCTTTCTGCTTTTCAACTGGCTTGTCTGTAAGGTAGTGTGTTTATAAAGGTATCCCCAGAAAGGAAGTCTCGGTTAGCATTAGCTGCCTCACTTTTCTTTCATACAGCTTGTACTCAATTACATCATATAAGCCACATTTATTTTCAAACATCTTGCTGTTCTCTGTTAGGCTAGTTTTCTAATGTGTTGCTTTAACCGGATGAAGGACACTATAGGCAGTGTGAGATTCACTCCATGGCTTGTGTTTAAATCCTCTGGATCTCCGTAGCCTCCTGACTGTAACGCAGCAGCCCCTTCGAGGGCTCTCTGCGCTGGGAAGGTTTCTGGACAGGGCAGTTAGGGTCTTTATGCCTGTTTATATTCCAGTAGTGACAACTGAGTTTGAGGCCCAGCTAGGCTTGATACAAACACTTCTGAAAAAACTTTCATAGAGGTTTCTGTCTAAATAAAAAATAGAAAACCTGACAGTGGGTGAAGTAACTTGTCTGAGGTTGTGCAGCAGATTGGGAGCACAGTGAGGAATGGGATTCTTGTCTCCTTTCACGTACTAAACCATATTCTTCCTACTCAAGAGTTCAACTTTTGATCTCTGTGGCAAAGCATGTCTTTTGGACATCCTGTTAAGAGGCCAGTTTCTAGGAAAAAGGACTTGCTGAAACCCAGTAAATGGTTGCAATGTTTGTTCCAAACCCTGTATTATTTCCAAGTCTCAAGATCTGTGTTGGTCATACTTGGACTAAGTGCTAACGCATAGCAAAATCCACTCTAAATAAGTCCAATGTCTGCCTATCTGGCACTGCACTGTTTAGGCTAAAGGGAATGATCTGCTCCATTTTTGTGGAAGTGCAAAACTGGATGTTACAGTCTTTAGAAAGGAAAAAGCAACAAAAGGAGATGGTATTGCTGCAGCAGGGCTGAAAACTCAAGAAACTGAAGGCAAACAGGAGACTTGGAAAGAGAGCTTGACCCAGCTGACTGTCACAGGGTTAAGCACCCCATCTACATACAGGATCATTCACACTGCCAATTAAAAAGAATCTGATTAGGTTTTCACTGGAGAGCAAGGCCTCATTAAACAGCTGAAGTGGAATTTTGCAATGTAGTGTTAGATGACCATGAGGTAAGTGGAGAGGAATCTGGCAAGTTCTTTGCTACTTCGCGTACTGGCGATGACGGCTGCTTCCCAGGACAGCAGTCCTGATTGCCTTCTGGGTAACGATGTTCCAGTCTGTGACTACATGAAGTTCCTTATTAGAAAGCCATTGGCACCAGGCAGCACAACCTGTCTCTTTGAATTACTTTTAGGACATTGATACTTCTTGTCATCTCCCTCTTCACTCCCTTTTAATGAAGCACTGGCTACAACAGTGCTGGAAGAGCAGGGCTGACATCAAGCCATCGCCTGCACTGTCGTCTGTGTCACCCTGCTGCAGGGGGCATGCACGACGAGTCACCAGCAGTTGCAAAAGTCATCACCATCCAGCGTGACACGACAAAAAGATGGGAGTGCGTACCGTTGTGTGGAGGAAGCACTGCCATTCACTTTGCCAAACGGTCCAGGTCTCCTGAAATGATTCAAGTTGAATGGGAGGGGCTGGCAGGCAGTATGGATTGAAACAGAAAACCTGTTATCACTAGTGCTGTTCTTTTTTTTAGAGAGAGGAATAAAATTATGCGAGAGGCCTGAAATGTTCAGATAAATGTTTTTGTTTGTTTTCTACTTCCTATTTCTGGATGAGAACAGAAACACGAGGGCAGAAGACTCCCAGGAAAGCATGTTCTTGTCAGATTTCCAGCTGGTTTTTGCAAAGCCAAGAGAGAGATGTTCAAATAATGCTGTAATCAAGGTCAGGTCTCTGTCAAGATAAGCACTGCCCATCTGTATAAGTAGCTCTAGTTCCTGTGCTCAAAACCTGGTAATAGTAAATTCAATATTGTAACCAATGTCTTTTCACATTCCCTTATTTCTAATACAGGCAAATACCAGCAAAATAAAACCAGAAATTCTGTGACACAGTGTGGGCTAGATGGTGAAAGGTGCAGTATGCTTTCTGCGAGGTGCAGATCTGACTTCCTTGGCAGTGCAGCACCATTCAGGATCAAGCCCTTTGTTAATACTCTGCCACAAGTCATTAGCAGAACTAGTTAATGTGCAAATCAGTCTTTCTGCTGCCTTTAGGATGGCAGAAGAATATCAAGGAAACCAGTTAGGTACCACTCCATCCTGGTGGAAGGAGTGCTCAAAAGACATCCTGATAAACCCCCTGCCAAATGAATGACCAAAAGACAATCAAAATTCATAAATATGTTCGTGCTTCTTGGAATACCGTTTTACTCCTGTGTCTTTCTGTCTTCTGCCAGGTCTGTCAGCACCATCCGCAACCAGCGTTATCATATCCATGCCAATCTGTCCTTTGCTGTCTTGGTGGCTCAGATCCTGCTTCTCACCAGCTTTCAGTTCAGCCCTGGAACGGTGAGTGCTAAAAAGAGTGACTGTGGTTTTTTGCAAGGCACCTCCATGGAATGAATGCCACATGCCACATGCAAGAAAGTGTCTTGCATGTGTGATCTCCTCTTTTTAACATGCCTTAGCCAACAATGACATCCTACAACACTGGATAAAGCCTTCTGTGCATCCATATAGTGTTATCATAGTAGCTGGTCATGTCTGGATGTTTGCAAAACTGAAAGAGATATGCATCCATCAAATGGAAAAATCACCATAATAATGGAGTACATTTCAGATGTGTGATCAAATAGCATGGCTGACTTCTGCCTGACATGGTTTATGCTTTCTCTCGTTCACTCTCTGTACTGAAAACTGCAGGAATTTTGTATTAGACAAAATGGTATGAATTTTGTATTTAGGTAAGGTGTTTGTATATCTGATAGGGTTTTGGGTTGTGGGTTTTTTGGGGATTTGGGATGGTTCTTTTTAATTGTCTATTCTCTGCTATGGTACAGTTTGCCTTTTTATTTTCCTCATTAAAAAATCATCTTATTCTTTCTGGAAGGTAATGAGCTTCATGATGGAGCTGTGGCAATTTCTTCTGCTTTCTTGGAGAGTAAGACAGGAAGTCTTTGGGTTTTGCTCATAAAGTTTTATTTGCGCAGTAGAATATACTGTTTTTCTGAACAGTAGATTTATTGATCATGATCTATGCTCTGGAAATTTAGATGATTTTTAAGTATCATTCACGTTTATTTGACCTGAGTAATAATCCGTGAGAAAGGTATAACAACTATTGCTTAATCAGCCAGACGTGGCAGAAAGCACTACCTCTAAGTATCGCTGTATAAGAATCTAATCCGAGATCCTCGGTATCATGAAACATGTATATACTTCTCTGGGCATCTAAGGCAACCACTTAAGCAGATGACAAACACCTTCATATTGCTTACATGGTACTTAAGTTCTATGCATGTATAGGCTTTTCCTGTCTGATCACATAGATTGGAACTTGAAATTACAGATCGATTTTATGGATCTGCTACTACAGCTGGGAATTCCTTATTCAGAGTACCAGGATCTAAACTATTAAAAGTGGTGTCTAAAACAGCTGGGTTAGATTAAGATAAATATGCCAAGTTAACAGTATTACATACCGGTAAATCCAAATTATTTCCACTGTTGTGTTTAAAAAATGCTATTTAAAATAACATAAGATCTGTTGATGGAAAGTCCCACCTGCAAAAAGCAGAAACAAAACCTGATTTTAAAATAGTCTTCCCATGTGTTCTGTTTTTGTAATGGTCAAAACCTGGCTACTTTAGTGACCAGCTTTGCTCCATATTACTTTTGACATGCAACGACCAGTTTCTATTTATCTTTTATTCTTTTTTTTTCTCAATACAAGTAAATATGAGGTTTGCACACTCTTCATTTTGCAACAGCCACTTTCATTTGTATTCCACTCAAAGGGGATCCCTTGAACATCTGTCCAGTTTATAAATAACAATAATGTCTGGGTTTTAGGCTATTATTACCTGAGGACCTAAAAGCACTTTGTAAAACTAAGTTTGTACTCTTTTGCTGTTTAACATTCAGGTAGGTTCTGAATGAGTAAGATAATGTGCAAGGGAGAAAATGGTAGGAAATGGTTTAGAAGGCAAATGAAATAGAGACAGTGGAGAGCAGCAAAAGATACAACTTACAACTGAAGACAAGGGAAACTTGGCATTAAATGCTGGAAGGACATAGGCTTGAGGGCAATAAAACATTCACTTAGCATAACAGGGTGTCTCATTCTCACAGTTTTTCCTTTTTCATCCATTCCAGACTTTCAGACAATCCAAATGAGTCACTGCAGATAATGTGTAAAAGCCTCTTTACACCTTGTCAAGGCCAGTGTCACCTCCAGTCTTTTAAAGTACTGTGAAATACTAGTTGGACTTCCTGGTTTTAGTTGGATGTAGGTAGATCCTGTGTTCTCCAGAGACCTGTCCCAGTGTCCACCTACATTTATAATGTGCCTTGTCCAGACACAGATGTATTGCTTGTTTAGCTAAGCTTGTGAAATGCTCACATAGACTTAAATTGCAGTTAATAGGTGCATATTTTCATTTCTCTTAAACCTACTCAAAACTTACTTTAGTTAAATTGAAACAGCACACAGAAAGCAAGACTTGTTTTATACCACAGGCTTTCCAAAGTGAAACACTTCACAGAATCCATGGATATTTCAGCCCTGTCTCCTCTGTAACAGCAGTAATTGTAGGGCACAGTACTGTAAAGATCTTAAAGTTGAAAAGCACGATAATACATACTCTCTGCTACAGTTTTATTTTTATTGTTTTAACCTCTTGGGATCAGGGGTGTTGTGATTCATCCTTTTATTAGTCTCACGTCCTTATCTTCTGCATGCTCTGTTCTCACTAGCTTTGACATCAGTTTTAATACCTTTAATTGCTTCTTTAATTGGACTGCTAAATGGTAGTTTACTAAAAGAGGGAGGCAGTATTTACACTAGAAGGTATAAATTTGTTATATCTTGTGTCTCTGCCAAAGGTGGGTGTATCTAGGGCTAAACAGTTTACAAGTGCCCTTGCTTGAGAGGACAAGTGGTACCAGTTTGCTTGAGGAAATACAGTGCAACAGGGAATGGCATCGTAGACACAGGCCCTGGGCTGGCATCGCTTTCTTGCATGACTGCCTTTCGACTCTCTATCCTTTTCCCATCTCCATCTCTAGGGATGTTTAGTCTTTGATTCCAGATATGGCATACAGTATTCCCCTGGTAATTTCAGATGTAGTATTTAATAATTTACAATTTATACTACAGCAATTTTCCTTTTGTAGAGTAGGAGTAATTTTTAACCACAAAACTCTATTATACCTGAAACCAGGATATCTTTCTTCTAGAGAAAGCAAGTAACTTTGCACACAGCATTTTCTTCCTACACTGCCAGGTCCCTAAGATATCTTTGCTCTCCACATGCCAGTCTAATGACTTCCCTTAGACTTTCGGCAATAGATGGATTTGTTTCTTCAGAGAGGTTTGCTGGCTTAGTTACTTACTCTCTGCTATAGAATAGAGCACACCATTTTTTTTTTTAACAGAATCCCAAACAACAGTGTGCATTCAAAAATATTTAACCATCTTTAGGCTAATAATTTGGAAGCTCCTGCCTTCCAAAGACCTGAGCATGTTTGTGGGAGAAACTGAAGTATTATTTAGACATAGGAAAATGAAGATTGAAGTATAGTGTGTTAGGCAGTACTGTGTTTTTCAAGCACAACAGGAAATTTTAATGTGTCTGCTATTTGCAGTTCTGCATCAGTGTACTGAGCTGTTTCTCACTCAGTACTCCTGCATGGCATTGCTTAAAACACTTTCAAAAAGAAAGATGAAATAAGCTACCTTTGTTTATGATATATGTATCTGCAGAAATTCAAGACTGTATATCAAAGCAGGACATAGATTGCAAGGAAGGACATTTTCTGCGGGTTCTGTATAATGCAGTAAGATCGCCACTTAAATTGAAAAAACTATTGTAAGTTGAATTTAGAAAATTTACCTATCTGTTTTAAGACTGTCTTCAGTAAACAAATGACAATTGTTTTCTGAGCGTCTGCTTTATTTTCTGACATTAGCTATGACGTGATAGGCCTTGCTACTGGCTGGACTGATTTTGTTATTTCCACAGACTCACAAGTAGTCAACTGTAAGAGTAACAGTAATGACACCTGTATTTTTACAGGTACTCTACCAAAAGTAGTGTGAGCTGTGTGATACAGCAAGGGACACCAGCTTGTTTCTAATATGAAAAGTCTCAGCTTTTCAGTGCCTTTTTCAAGAAGGCAATTCTGTCATTTTAGAGTATCGTCAAAGTAATAATTAAGGCACAAATACAGAATGAGTAACAGCTTTGCTATGGATTTTATGTAAAAATCTGCAACTCGGTATTACACAAAATTGTATACAGATCAGCCTCCTGCTACTTCACTATGTTTTATTTTTCTGCTGGTTTGTGATTCATATTATTTCTCTACTCAAAAATTGGAAAGTATCTATTTGACAGAACTAACTTGTAAGTCAGTTTTATGTTGCATTTTTATTTCCATGGACTAATCTTCTTGTAGAAATCAAAAGGCATTAAAAAGGATTTCATAGCCGTATGATAAAATTAACTGGAAAGGCTTTTACAGTTGTTGTCAGTAACCAAATCTGATTTAGTTATATGTCACCGAACATTGTGACATACTAAAACACAGATCACACTTAGATGAATTAAACCCAAAGTTGTTGGTTTTTAATATGTGTAGCCACAGTGGATTTGCATTAGAATGCCTTTGTGCTAGAACAGAACCAGCTGAGTACAAGTGAGAGGGTACAGGAAAGCTTCAGTTTGCATTATATGATCAATTCCCAACGTTTTAATTTTCATTAGTGTACAAAATCCCAAACCATCAACAAAAAGAATAAAATGCCAGCACAGGGCAGCTAAGCTAATGCAACAAAGGGAAGTAATGATTAACATCTGAAGACCACTGTGGCAGCAAACTGGTTCTTACTGGTAACGCTTCCTCAGCACACAGACTCCACCTGCCTGGGTACCTTACTGTGTCTTGCCCAGGTAAGGAAGGGGAACCTTGGAAAAAAAAAAAAAGGGTCTTCCCATTTAAATGGACTGCATGCAAGCAAACACTCTGAAATTCTGTAGGTGTCACAGAAGGGATATTACAACTACAGAGCAGAATGACCATCATCAGTATGCTACAGGACACAAAACTGAGATATAGCTGGGCCTCATTCCAAGAGCATGTTTAAAATGTGCCTTAACTGAAAGCAAACCAACCAAGGTTATCTTGTAGTAAGATCATCGGCAGTCACATCTGTTCAATTACTGTATGATGAGCGAAACCACTTGTGGTGAAACATCCTCAAAAAGCAATTAGTTGGGAAAGGAGAATGTGCTGTGGAAATATGTGAGGAGTAGGGAAGAAGAAAGGATTAGGTTTTCCCATTTTCATAAGGTAGTCTGATAGGAGACTTAAAGAAAAATGTAAAGATATCTTTGAAGAGCATCTTAAGGAAAAGCCAGGTCTAAGTCCAGACTGCATTTTCTGTACGCACAGTGGGCCATAAGCACTGAGGCAGGTGTAAACAGGACTCAAGAGAATGTTTTTCTTTCTTGCTGCATTGCCTTAGTCATGGCATTCCTCTCTTTTGGGGAAGCATTTGTGTCACTTCAAAACATGTTATAGTTTAAATTGAAATAGATAGTCCTGTTTACACCAGATGGGCTCACTTTCTGGGTGATATTTTTCTGTTGCTCCAACTTTTGTATTAGCTCCTATTTCCATAGTCTGGATAGCACATAGTGAATAAAGGGCTTTCAAGGACTATTTGAATTGTCCATAAACACCCTACAGAGAAGACATTCAGTTCTTTGCCTTATTCACTAGATATGTTATTGTCAAATATGACTTCCTATACAGCTGGTACATATTTCAGTCTATGGGAAATTGAGAATTCAAATAGGCAGACAAGCTAGATGCCCACCATAGAGCAATTAGGACTCAAGAGCCAATGATAGCTTGCTAGAATTTTTTGAAATGTTTATATTAGTATTGCTGATAGAGGAGCATATGAGACTTTTGCGGAATTCCTAACCAGGACAGACAGACAGTGGAATACAATGTGATTTAATTTGTGTGTGTTGTGGTTTAACCCCAGCCAGCAACTAAACACCATGCAGCTGCTCACTCCCTCCCCC
>JANZLQ010000092.1:19784530-19801984 GCA_026212715.1 Elanus axillaris
CCAACTTCTTGTGCCCCTCCAGCCTTCTCGCTGGCTGGGCAGGAGAAGCTGAAAAATCCTTGACTTAGTCTAAACATACTTAGCAACAAGTGAAAACATCAGTGTACTATCAACATCATTCTCATACTGAACCCAAGACAAAACATGATACTAGCTACTAGAAAGAAAATTAACTCTGTCCCAACCAAAACCAGGATAGAGCTGTTCCTTTGTCCACATGAAATTTATCTGAAATTGCAGGCTTTACTTGAAGACATACTTTTGTTACTAATATTGCCACTGACTTTGCCTTTTTGCAGGCTGCCCACTGGTGATTTGTGTAATTTCTACAACATCATCCCTAGACAGCTATGGAGAAAGTGGCAAGTGAGTATGAAGATATCTTCACTCCAGGTGCAATAAGATTGAAAAATCTGATGGGGAGAAAAACTCGTAGATCTGTTACCAGGGCTGTAATTCTGCAAGATCCTGCTGAGGAGTAGGGGAGATAGCCTGCAAAAGCATGGGTGTTATATAGGCATATTCTTAGACCTAGAAGCCTCAGCTTTGCTTTTCACTGCTGAGATGATGCACAAAAAGCTCCTGAGATATTTTGTCTATTTTTCCTTTTGCTGCAGAGGCATAAGGCCTCCTACAGTGAGCTCCCTGCTTACTTCATGCACACAGTAAAGCACAGGCTGAAACATCTCTAGCAAGATGAGAATAATCTTTGATTAAAGATATTTAATCTTTTGAAAAAAACTGCTGTTAGAGTAGATATTGTTGTTACAAATTTTGAAAATTAAGTTCCTTTCTAATTAGAACCCGCCCCCCCAAATTTATCTGAAAAAAACATCATAGGTTTCAATTCTACCATAATGTAAGCAAAGTATCTGGAGCAAGGGTTATTATTGTTTGTGTGTGGTAAACTAGCTTATATCGTCACTGCTGTGGGAAAGACATATGAAGCTGACAGCATGTTCCCCAGCCTCTTCCTCACCACCAGCCAGGCAAGGCAGGAAGGGCTTCAATTTGTCTCTTGCTACAATGACAGTGCTCACAGCACTGGAGTGACTGCCTGTGATACAGGGTACAAGAACAACAAACAGCAAATGAAACTTTTCCTTTCTTCCCATCTTTCTGCCCCTATTGCTATTTGAAGACGTGCTGGGGCAGATAGCTGTCATCGGCACTGCAAGATACAAATCAAAATGAGACCCTGCCTCAGATTCCCTGAGTGTGAGGGGAAAAGGAGCCTCTTCTTGATGCTCTATCCTGTCTCTTGCTTTTAAAATTTATCCACCTCTTAGCACTCTCTTTTAGTCTCTTTTTAAATTAAGAACATTACTAATTAAATGACCATGTGTTTCATCTAAAATCTTTCTGATTTTTCTCTGCAGCTGCTGGCTTTCACTAGAGAATGGAGCAATCTGGGCTTTTGTGGCACCAGCGTTGTTTGTAATTCTGGTAGGTAAAACCACGGCTGCTGCTGCTTTCTGGTTGCACCTCTGTGTCAGCCACACAGCAGGACTAGCTGAAGGTCTGATGTCAGTCCTTGTGCCAGGCCAGTGAAACAACAGGGATGAATGGTCCAGGATTACTTTGCTCCTCCTCTGATTTTTGTGTTGTTGTGTATTAGTTTATGCATATTAATTCTCACACTATTCATTTCACTATTCCAAGAAAAAAATGCAACCTAAAATACCGGGACAGAACTCTTCTGAAACAGCTCTGTTGGGGACATTAATAACTGAGTGGAACCAAGTAATCTTCAGAGTTTTAGTAATTCTCAGATCCCCCAAAAGAACAAACTCTGTGGTTTGTGTTTCACATACACAAGTAAAAGTTGAGAGGCTGGTTCCACCCCGCTGGTATTTTAAACTTTTGCTTTTGCAAGTGCCCTCGGTGAAGATGACCATCAGCAGAGTTTGCAAGCAGTCAGTAGCTAGCAGGAGTGGGTTGAATCAATGACATGAGCTGTCACCTTCTGGGTAACCTCTGGGGAAGGTAACAAGCTGCCTCCACACCTGTCTTCTTACAGCGATATGGAAATTGTGCTATTCCTCTGATTTTGAATTTGATGTCAGGTACAGCAGTTTGTGTGGCTGAACAAGGCAGGGCGATTAGGCTGAGTTTGCCAGGCTTTGGGTGGCTGCTGCAAAGACCTCTGCCAGCTATAATGAAGAGCATCTTTCCAGGGCAGGGTGCGGGTTCATGGCTCTGATGCTGATACAAGAATGCTCTACAGCAGTTTAATTATGCCCACACATTAAATTGCAGTGAGTTGTAGCATAATCACTATGATTACTTAAGGAGTCAGGGGTGTTTGCAGGGATTAAGTGGGAGATTATTCCTCTTCAGCACTGTTTCCAATACTTTAATCGATCAGGTTATCTATGATTTTTTCTCTGGGTTATAATGTCACAGTGACAGTGTGAACATGGAATAGAGTCACTGGTTAGTGAAATCAGGCTGTCTTTAAAGTTTTACTTAGATTTTAAAGACATTAAAGACTACTTGCATGGAGGAACATCAAAAGGAGCCACTGACTGTACCTTGTAATTCCCTAAGAAAGCTAGGATTTCAGTGGAAAGCACAAAGAAACTTCCCCAAATTTTATCACACAGAAAAACCCCATAAATCCGTCTCAGAAGCCAAAGGAAGGGAGGAAGGAGAACTATATATATAGAACTAGTGTTTACCACTGCATATCTCTATAACTGTTTGGCAAGCAGAAGGTGGCTCCTTGGCTGACCTTTTCCATCACAGGCAGTTTTACCCTGTGGCTGAGTGGACATCCTAACATTTGCTGGGGAGACAGTGAAATCAGCACCTCTTAGAGGCAGCCCAGCCCAGTCTAGCATTTTCCACCCAAGATACAGCCTCTGAAAAACTAGACTATATAAACATAGATTTAAAAAACAATGAAAATAGTTGCCATATTGATGTGACAGAAATTGTCTCATGTTAGCATTTTAATCGAATTATTAATGGCAAGACTGAAAAGTCCCTGAGCAGTAAGGGCAGAATTTCTTTCACCTAAGTGAAAGCATGTACCTGTAAATAAGAAGCGTTGATCACTGGATTAGAGCTGGCTAAACAGCTCTGCACTTTGTTCCAACAATCTTAATTCCTTCTTGGCCTCTACCTTGGACTTTCTGTATGTGAGTTTATAATCAAAGATATGTAGATATTGATGACTGAGGAGCAGTTAAAATAATCTAATATTCAAATATCTCCTTCTCACACTAGCACTTGCTTTCTGGCCAGTGTTCAGCAGCAAAGGAGGAAATGAGATGCAACCAGTAAAATCAAACCTTTCCCCGCTGATGTCCAGAAATAGTATTAATCAAAACATGCCAGAGAGTTAAATGCTTACTCACCTGAGTGAGCATAGCCTTCAACAATTTGCATGCATAGCTGCTTGCCACTGAAAGTAAGGGTTTAACTGTCTGGCTCTTACTTATAGCATAAAATATTTGTGTAGCTCAACTTATATTCTTGCAGGGATAGAAATATTTTGAAAAGAGAAAGAGTGAGCTCACAAGGTTGATCCATGTAGAGCAATTTGTTAAATAGTCTAAACCCAGCCCTGCCCAAAACAGCGGCAAGCTAGCTGACAAATTATTCTCTCTGGGCATTGAGTATGCTAGCTGAAAAATGTGTTAGTGCCTATAGGGAAATAACAAAGCTAAACACTCCTTTGTGTGTACATGTGTGCCTGTGCTCTCTAAATAACAAATTAGCCGCTAGTTGCAGGAACTAGTGTTTAGCTCTGAAAATACTTCTCAGAAAGCAGTTTTTTACTACTTCCATCCACAGTTCCTCTCTGCCAAGAAAAAGGATTATGCTGTGAAGAAAACAGGGAGACTGCTCTTTTCAACTCCTACTCCTTAGAGGCTAGGCAAACACAGTCTACTTTAGTCCTGCCGTAGCCTCATAGGCAATATAGACATCACGGAGCCTTAAACAGAATGATGTGGTGGGAGTGTGACTGGGAAAAAGTACTCACACATACTTTTCTCGGGAGTAATTCACAGAACCTCCCAGCCCTGTATGGATTCTCATAACCAAAGTGCTCTTTCCTTGGGGTTTGAGTCAAGGGATGTGATGAAGGAAATAGTTCCTTCTTCGTGTACGTCTTTTGGCTTCTACCTGCATCTTAAGGTTTAAAGATCACTCTCCTCCATCCCCCAAACCATCTCACCCAAGCCTCTATAGCATCCTCTTAAGGCAGCTTCGCAAAAAAAATGTTGCAATTAGTTTGAAAACCAAAATAATCTCAGCCAAAGTTGGCCTGGGACATGTCTTCAATGGAAGAAAAACCACACTTGACAAAGCACCTGAATTCTTGGAACAAGACATTAACACTTCTGGCAGAAGGCTTTGTTTGTTATCAACCATCTGCTGCCTTGGTGTGTTTCCATAGATATGGCAGAATTAAGGAAATTCTGCGGAAAACATCTGTGTACATGGAGCAGTGGGTATGCTGCAGAAAATCCATTGCAGGGGGGAGATACTGGGCCACAGTGGCAAGTCCTTTCTATTGTGTTCTCTCTAAGTAGTTATTTTCCTGGTGGGTTTTTTACAAGTCTTTTGGATCAACAGCATTTTTATGGAGCTAAATGATTTTCATTAGCATATTGCTAGCACTTCTGTGCTGTGGGGACATCAGCTTTGTAGCCAGTGTCTTCAGATGGGACTCCATGGAACTTGGGTCCCAGGCTGAGGTTGCCATCACTGTCTTCAGTTGGTACTTGCTTATGAATATTCAATATATAAAAAAATCCTCTCCCTTATACCTACATGATTTAGTAAGTTCTGTTGCCTCATGGTATTTATTCATACCTTTATGTACCAGTGAAGAATTAGGATATATTCCAGATGTTGAACAGTATCTTACTCTGCAGGTAGGCCGATTGATTGAAAAACGACAATTTGTGTCCCTTCTTAGACATCATTCATGACAGGAAAAGGTGACAGAATTGGACCCATAGTGTTTAAAGGCCCTGAGACAATAGGATTCCTCAGAGTCATTGGAATCAAGTACATACTTAATGTGGTGGACTAGAGCAGAAATGAACAGACGACAGCTGCTAAGCTTCTCATTTTTTCTCATTAGCACTCAGTTATGAGCACTATTACTATTTTAAAATTAAATCCTTCATTATTTTAAAATCAAATTTCTTCTTACTTAATCAACAGGAAAGCATACAACAGTTTTTTGAACAAGGGGACAGATTGCAAGGAATTAAAAATTAAGGATTGATATTAGGAAAGAGTAGAAGACAGGGATCTGTTACACTTTATATTTATTATTTATTTTCTTGTGTATTTCCTTCCAACCTTGAAGTTTTGCTCTGATATTCAGCTCTGACTGGTGTGATACAACATGCCTTAATATGAAGTCATGTACACAGAAGTCTAAAATAACTCAATTTAGTCTACTCCATCTGTAGTTTCTCTGGGATAGCTAAAAGTGGAATCAGGCTGTCTGAAATCATTCTCCCAAATTTTAACATCAATCTCATTTAATCGACTAGCTGTGTTTGGAAATGTATAATACCCAGCAATGATTTCTGTTGTGCCCTAGCAATGGGATTCAGTTGCAACCACTTGCAGTGTTGGTGTGCTACCACAGATGTCATTTTAAGGATCAAATTAACTCACACCATGAGAGAGTATGTTAAACCTCAGATTGGAAGAGTCAGTTATAACTCCCTGTACCATTGCCCGAAAGTGAAGTGGAGCCTAAAATAGTTTGTGGTTTTAGAGGAAAGCTGGTCAATGGATTAAATTACGGCAATATGTTTTATCCTTTTTCTTTTTTTTTTTTTAAGTTCTGTGCTGCCAAACGTTTTCTTGGCTAGGATGCAGCAAACCACATCAGAGGGTTTTACACATGGGATTTCTGCACAGTACTAAAGAAGAAACAAAAATCTCATGAGGCTTGGAGGAAATCTAGGTGAAACCCATGCAAAAAAAAACCGAGTGAGGGAAAGAATTTGTCTCGTATCTGGTCTGAGGAAATTTTTATGAAAAAAGATTTTGATAGAGGTCCTTTTTAGTCATTTAACTCTCTTCCTGATCTGACAATTTTTAGTGAGATGAAGTTGTCACTAGAGCGAGCCACAGCTCCCTGATGTCATTGGGATCTTTCCATGGGCTCTGGTGGGCTTTGGATCAAGCCTACAATAATGAGAACTGGCAGCTCCTGCTGATTTTGCAGAGACTCGAGTGCCTGAGGTTGGACAAGCTGCCTTGAAAGGAGTCCTGTGAGTTAGGAAACAAGTGCTAATGTTATTAGCCATGGTTTTTTAGAAGTAGAGTATGGTCAGTACCTGCAAGCAATAATAGTCTAAGTTCCTGTGTAATTTTAAGGCAAAATAACTGCAACTGTCAGGTAATCTGTCCTTTCAGAAAAGTATGAAATAGGAACTATATACAGTTCCCTTATCTAAATGTTTATTCTCCTGGTTTGAACATTCTGATACAGCTTAAAGCATGATGAGTGTTTCATCAACTAAGCATTCTCCTGTTCATCTCATTGGCAAAGTATTTACATCAGATGCCAAAAAAAATCACTGGAGGAACAATTCAGTGGCTATATTTTTGTTTCCCATTATAAGGCCAAATGGAAATACCTCCATGCTTTAATTACTGAAACATTAACAAAGGAAGACATTTGTAGCTAATCTGTTTATTTAGGCTGGATGAGATTATTCTAATTTCTCAAAATACCTAAGCAGCAATTTTAAAGTGGTTCAGGAAATTTAAATATAGAACTTTGGGACCTGAGTGTAATGGTTCATTGCTAATTTTAAAAGCACTTTGTTTTTTATCAGCAGTGAGATCACAGTGTTTCCTTCTCATCTTTTAAACAGGGTACTAGTGTACCCTGGAAATGCACACTGGCTGCATGCTGACTGCACAAGAGGAGAAGCTCAAGGCCTTTCTAAATTTCCACTTTAGACCATCCAACATACCTAGGAAAGAAATCTCCAATTTTATTTCTTTTATATAAAGAAATTAAAATTCAGCTAGAAATGCTGGATACTTTGTGCTTTGGAAAACCATCTAATTTGTCTCCTTTGAGACTATCTTGCTTGTGCTGTTTTCATGACAACATCTTAGGGTTCATGTCCAGTTTGAGTGAGAGCTTGCAAGACTCAGTATTCATTTGTTTGTGCTTATTGTTCATAACTTTCATTGACTGTTGTAATACGTAGGAAATTCAGAATTTGAAGAATGAGGTTTCTTTTTTTTTTTTTTAGTAACTGGATTTTTGGGGGGAGTATTTTAATACACATAATTTAGGCATAATCTGCATATTTTAAAAAATGCTGTGCAGAAAGCAAAATCTAGGCATGTCTAAAAAGAATTAGGAAGAAAGAAGTAGGGTTAAGTGCTTGTGTGGCTGGAAGGAGTGTGCTGTTGTCTGCAGTCGTCAGAAAAAGGGATCATGGAGCAACTGTGCCAGGATGAACCTGAACTGTCAGTAAGACATCCACAAGGACGTGTCAAAAGGGGAGACTGGTATTTTGGATAAAAGACTAAAAAAAGTCTGCCAAAAGATAATGTGTCAGGAAAGAAGTTAAGGGTACAGAGAGGCATTTTCTGTGCAATTCTCATGAAAAACTGTAGTAATGATGATGATCATTTGGTGGACATGCAGCAGAAAATTGGAGAGTTTGGAGGAGAAGAGAGAAAGAGAAGAGAAAGTGTAATTTGTTAATGTTCATTGTTTGCTGCTTCAGTCAATATGCATATTTAGCATATAAATGTGTTCCTCAAAAATGCTCTTTACTATGTCTAAGAATTTATAAAAGTTATTTACAAAATATGATTTGGTGGGAACAGGGAAAATGATCCCAAGACCATTGAATTTCACCTGTTATTAATCTCTGTAAAGCTGACTGAACAAAAAGTACACTTGTAATTGAAAAGCTGACAGATTCCACAGGGTATTCTTTGGACGGGCTAAAAAGCTGTGACAGAAATGAACTATAACAGCCATACTCCTACTTTACACTGGGTCATGATCTGCCCTTGGAAATCTAAAATTAAAAGAGTGGTCAGAAGGTTTGAAAAATACCAAAGAAATAATTATCATCAAAGCAAAACATTCTTTAATTCACCCTCTCATCCTCAGAATTAGAAAATTCATGTCGAAATGGAGTATGATTATTGAATTTTAACTGAGAAACAGCACTATTTTGAAGTCACTTTCTTCTTGTTCTGTAGTTCAGGATAGTTTTGTTCTGCCCTTGTTCTTAACTTGATGCTAAATATCAGCTTTGTAGCTGATGTGTAACTTTGGACAGGAAGGGGAAATGAGGGTTTCACCTTCACATTCTCTGCTCTTTTTTTTTTTTTTCTTTCTTTAAACCTAAGGTCTTTGCACAGCAGGACAGTCTTTGCCACATGTCCTTTAAGTGATAAAGATTTCCTTCTTTCCTCACCTGTGACTCCAGAGCAAACTTTCTTTTGTTAGACATTTTCATGTTAGTCTTTTCAAGGTTTCCTACTTTTCTGGTTGGAGTTCTTTTCATTTCATTGATGTTTCTGCTGGGCCTGACATCAAAAAGAGCAGGGCTTTTGAAAAGCAGAGTTCAGGCTTAACATATTTTCCTGATTGCTGTTTTAGAATAATCTTGTGCTTAAATTGCAAGCAGACTTTGGTGAGAAACAGGAATTGTACACTGTGACGTCTGGCAGGAACGGTGCTTTCTGAAGACTGTGGAACATGAAAGCACAAAACCAAAGAGCATGCAGACACATGCCCCAGTTCACTGAAGTTCTTGTCTAATTTGTCAACTGGTAGTATATTATTAGGGTATTTATTTGTACAGTAGGGATCCTGAGCACTTCTTTAGCTTTGAAGCAATGTATCAATCAAGCCTTATCTGAAACAGGCAAGGATTGTTCCTGAAGGAAAGAAAGCATGAGCAAGAGCTACCCACTGTGGGAAGAGGGAAATCCATTGACAAAGGTCAAATTATACCAGTGCAAAATTGGAAACCTCTGTTGCTGAATAAATACAACATGTAAAGTTCCTATTTTCTGTTGTACAATAAACTCCTAGGGCACTTTGCACTTTACACAGTCTGTACTTACTTCTCTGACCAAGTCTTGTTCCTTCTTCTCTTTCAGGTCAATATTGGTATTCTCATTGCTGTCACAAGAGTTATCTCAAGAATCAGTGCAGACAACTATAAGGTCCACGGAGATGCCAATGCCTTCAAGTAAGTTTTTCTCACTCAAATTATATTATAACAAGTTAATAATATCACACTAGCAACGTTGTCTTATAGAGACATGTATCATGGACTTCTTCCAAACACTGATAACATTCCTCTTTTTATAAAAAGCAAATACTGGTAAAGGTAGCATACCATTTTCTTGAATGCAGCCAGTTAACCTATATTTTATGAAAGTCAAATACTGCACAGGATTAAACCTGTGGCTCAGCATGAACTAAAGTGTTTTCCTACTTATTACAGTCTCCAGCATTTGCTGATTCATGATTTTCCCATTTATTAACAGAGATTTTCTGCTTCCTGCTATATTCAAAGATACATCTCCCAGAGCATCATTAATCTGTAAGGGGCTATTGCAACTATTCTGCTCCTTCAGAGGGTAAACCTTGTTTCTAGCCCCAGTTCAACATAATATTTAGGCATATGCTTATCTTTAAGACTCTCTTGATAGCGCAAAGCACACAGACTTATGCCAGATTTAAATGTGTGTTTAAATTCAAGCAGGTCTTTATGTCAAGGAGCCTTGAGACTCTTGGGATGGTGGCCTCTCTAAGAGTGTATCATCTTTAAAGTACTGTGGTAGCAAGGCTAGAGGGGAAATGTAAGGTAGACACATCACTACATCTGAGTACACAAGGACGAATTCTGATTTCTAGAATCTATAGGAATACGTATGGCTAGCTAAGAAGATAATCTAATATACTGAGTTTAAAATAAGATACTGAATATTCTATTTTGTATTTCCTAAAGGTGCTTTAGTCCAAATGTAAAAAAAGACACTGTATACAGCTCAAGGAATATGAAACGTAGGTAGAAGAAAAATGTGATGATGGTTGTGTTTAATATTAGTTTCTGAGTCACAGGCTATTGTATGATAAGGATTTTGTGTCACTGCTCTGAAATGGTATTATAAAGAATAATTTTTATGCTTGGATTACTTATGTAATTTTTAAAATGTCATTAAGTTTTAAACATTGGTGACATTCACCTAATTGAAGTTAGCTTAGTTATTATATACTTATCCAACAGGAAAAGAAAAACCAGTAAATAAGTCTACAAAAAAAATCTATAAGACAATTATACTGTAGTGAAATTAAAAGACTGGGAATTAAAATAACTGTTTCAGGTTTGTCTGAGTCCCTGTGACTGTCAGAAATACAAAGGAAATATAGAATGTTAGGAAGCAAATAACTGTATATCATCAATGCCAATTTGTATACACTATTAGAATTATGAAGGCAAAGGAACAACCTCCATAAGTAGAAGAGCTACACAGATTGCTCTGTGTACTTAGATATTTTCTTACTTCTATTACAAAGAATTGATTCAATACCAGTGAACCCTGCACACTAATATAAATTATTTTTTTAAAAAGAAAACTATGTATGTGTAAGTAAAACAATTTATGAATCATTTGTCTAGGAATAAGGTGAAATCCATTAAATCAGGTTTATGTGTTCTTAGTTCAAATATTATCAGCTGTAGATTTGGAAAGGTGGAGCTCTGTACTGAAAATGTGACTTCTCCAGACACCCTGGCTAAGACTTGCTCCATGTGCCAAATAATTTTTACAACACAGTTTTAGGATTTGACCTAACAAAAGTGATGGTGGTGGAAAAAAAAGATAATCAATGGGAAGATATAGCTGGAAGCATTCAATTGTTAAATTATTGGTTAAGCAGAAATATACTCTGGTAGAACAGCTTTCCTCATAGAACTAAATTAATTCAGTAGAATATAACTGAAGCTAAATAGAACATACAGAATAGATCTTTTTCTGTAGATGTCATTGCAGAAATGGGTCCTCAGAAAAAAATTGAAATGAGAAAGGCATAAATAGCTGTCCAATTCAGATCTTAGAGAGTATTTATACCCTGATTCAACATAGCGGTGAGGCATGATGCAGTAGAGTTTCATGTACGGAGGATGTCATGGGGAAAGTAACTGGTCTGTTGAAAAAAAGAGAAATATAAGGCCTTTGTAACATTGGATTTCTTTTTCTTGCCGTCAGTATACCTTATACAGGTAAGAAGTTTATATGTCTATAGTTTGAAATCATACTGTTTTCCAAAAAAAGAAGAAAACAAGTAAAAGAGAGTTCTGTTCTGACAGCTGCATTAGAAGTGTTTATCATAGTGAAAAAAACATGCCTCCAACAACTAAAGGATCTTATGTGTTGGTTAGAGGTTGTTAACATGTGAGAGTGGATAAGCACAGCAAAACAAATCAGTGACAGAGAGCCCAGGGAAATCAGAAAAATGCAATAAGCTCTGTAGTTTCTGTCAAGTCTCTGTCAGCAAGTACTACAAGGTAGGTTTTGAATCAACAAGTTCAATTGGCTTAAGGAGGAATCACTGAAGACTGCAAAATGCTTTGCGTAATATAAGCCTTAAATGGAGGGCCTGTCAGACATCCATCTGAATAGTGCAGTTCATTTGATATTAACTACGGGGGAAACTGCAATCTGTTAGAAAGAATTTACCAAGCGCTGCTTAGAAACACAGCTGAATTAAAATGCACAACTTGATTTTGGTGAGACGAGAAAGCACTTTGTCACCATGTTGCAGTTGTTTGCTGCAGTGAAGTGGTACATAAGGCAGAAATGGTTTTTTTTTAAGGCTGCTTTCATGGTTTCAGAAAGCCAAAGACAGAAAATGAGAACAGCAGTGCAAGGAGCTCTGGAGGGGAAGCCTGCTCAATCCAATAAACTTGAGAGGGGAAAAAAAGAGGGATTTCGGTGCTGTCTATTCAAGCTGGAATGAAATTTAAGTGAAAAGCGCCATGAAAAACAGTAAGTTGCTGTCTGCAACAGTTTGGATGATAGCACTTAAAGAGCAGGGTTTTGAAGTTTGCAAGTGATAATGAACTGCAAGGCATAGGAAGAGCAGCTGGAGAATGACAAAAGTGTCTGTGGCAGAAGCGTGAGGGAGGTGCCAGCACCAGCTTGCCTTTCCTTGGTAACTCAGGCCAATATTTATACCTGCCTTTAAGCACCCAACTGAGAGGCCTCACACTTACAGCTGTTGATGAGTTCTGATACGAACAGCCATTGTAGTCCGAACACCCCAGCCTACAGGTTTTACAAAACAGGCTCATGGTGAGGCTTGCCTCTTGCCAGGCTTTGCTGCTAAAGGAAAAGTTTAATCACGCTGACAAGGACTGACTTCCATTTCTGCTGGCAGCCTGGATGGGACACCACTGACCTGGGTTCATCTCCCCTAACTTTAGAGCTCAGAAAAGCTGACACCGCCTCCACGTGGACACCTGATCCATGGAGAAATGGGTGCTTTGACCATGCAGTTGATCTTATCTGTTAAGTGTTCATCTCACTTGCCTTAAAAGTTCTGAATTCTTCTCAGTGACCATGAGGGTAGCCTCGACTGCCCAGCTGGTACCCAGATACCACCTCTGTGCATGTCTCAAGCCAGGTGTGATAACTTACACCTTCTAGGCATCGACCCCTAACTGAGCAGAGATTACCTTAGGAATTTGTCATAACAAAGGTGCAGCTATGAGCAGTGATGATATCAGTTAGAAAGGATATTTATTGTTAAAGAAGTGCTGGTACTGGAGCGTATTTAGTTTCCCTAAAGATTAAGTTACTTGGCAATGCAGGTGGGTATTACCCACAAGGCTTGTTTCCCTTGGCAACAGACAGCAATAAACTGATGTCATTATTTAGAAGAATTGTTCCTGATTTTCCATATGCAACAGGTCCTCTCAAATGCTGACTCAACTGTGAGAACAGAGTATGTATCTGGGTGGGCCAGTGCTCTGAAGGCAGCATCCATTGAACCTGATGTTTAAAGGCCAAAATAGAATAGAAAGTTGTGAACAAAATTCCTTTTTTATCATAAAAGTAATTAATTATTCATCTTCCCAATTCACATTTTGCCCAGTATAAAGTGCAGTACGTTATGGGCTGATTGACTTCTTCAGTCTCAGCTGTTACTCGTCACAATACAGATATCAGTCAGCATCTTGCTGAACATTTTATTCTAGTTTCAGACATACTGGTATGGACATCTCTGTTTGTTTGTTTAAAGTAAATAATAATAGCATACCCAAAATAAAAGATAGGATAAACTGAAGCAGCAGCGTAAAAGCGTATGTTTATATGATACATAAACTGCAAAATACCCAATAATTTAAGGCAAGATGAATATAATCAATTAATCAGTATATGATCAGAGATGCTAATTAATGCATAATAGACTCCTGTGACAGTCTTAAGAGTAAGCACTTGGTCATTTTAGGAATTTTTGTGTTTGTGAAAATGGTCACTTTTTTAGCATCTGGAACTTTAATTATTCGGAGAGCAGTTTACTGGTAAGAGCTGAGCAAAGAATTATTATCAGCCCCTATTTACTACTTGAATTTACTTAAGAACATGCTTTTTGAGTTGTTTTCTGAAGCATATTGAACACAGGTATAGAATATGAGCTGTTTCACTTAGTTGTGATTGATTATATTTGAATCTTTTATTTGGTGATTAACTATTGACTATCAACAAAATAATTTTGTGTAATAATTCACATGGTGCTTTCTGAGAATGTTTTGCATCCAGGGAACAGATTTTCCACCAAAAAGCTAATCTGAATGTTTTAGTTTATAGAATGCTGAATCAAATACCTTGAAACATTTAAATGCATACATACAACATTTGTTTGCATTATCCATTCTTGACTGGGCCCTCTTTTAGGGAAATAATTAATCATATGTTTGAGTTTAAGCATATGAGTAGTCTCTCTAAGCTTAATGCAATTAAAGCAGATTAGTTTAATGGAATTGCTCATGTGCTTGAAAAGGCACATGATTACATTTCTGAGTTATGGACAATTTGAACTCTTTTTCTTATTTCTGCTGCATGTAAAGTCTCAATTCCACTCAGTGCATTCATTAACTCCTATTAGGACATAAATAGCTTTTTTCTTGCTGTTCTACCCCTTCAAAGTCTGATTGCTGTGTTTACTTGGGAAGTTATTTCTCTGCTACAGTGAGAAAAGATATCTAATGTGTGTTTTAGAAATGCGCACATTTCATTACTCATGGGAAGAACTCTTCCCTGATTAAGTCTTTCACAGGTAGTCCTTTGATTACATGAGTGACCTGGGTCCTGGGTTACAAGGGTTAAAGTATACTACAGTTTTCAAAGAACTTAGTTTTGCACTAAGATTAATATTAATTGTAGTAGAGGAGGAAATGCAATGTCTCTGTTGCAGGAGTAGTAGTTTTAGTCTAGAAACAAAGGTACCCTGCTTAGCCATACCACTGTGCTTTCCCATCTAGTTCACTTTTGCACTCTATTGTCCAGAGGAGACAGTTTCATTAACTTTTCTTGAATAAATTGCCAAGTCCAACTCTTACTGAATACTTTCTCAGTGCTTGCTCTGAAATGGTCCAATGAGTTGGAAAAAATCTCTATCTATTTTATAAAGTGTACACTCCAGAAGCTGGTGAACCAGAAGTGACAGCTATCATAATCATCCACGGAGAAAGCAATCATGACAAAACTAGTAGTATTTATTAGCTTTTTACCCCATTCTTTCATTTTACTCATTTCCTTCATTCCTCATAGCTCAGTCTTCACTCCGTAAAATAATAAACCAGCCTCTTAGTTCTCTATTGAGTGAAGGAAAATATTTTTTCTGTTTAGTTAAATTAATGACTGAAAATTGGAAAAAATGGCAGTAGCTGCAGTGTGTGGGAGCAAAAGAGGGCTTCAGGAGAAGCTCAGCAGGGCAAGCAAGTCATGTAAACTTTTGTGTTAGTTCACTCCGCGGTTTTTAATATAGCATAAACCGCTTTGCATGAAATGGAAAACAGTATGTAGGTTTAATGCAAACCCATTCCTTACTTTGGTTATTTGAAAAAAAAAAAAGCTGTACGGAAAGATATTCCCTTTGACAGATAGGAACACAAGAGGGTTGTTTTCCAACAGCTCATGATGCTGCAGACATCTGTATGGTTTAACTGTATAATTGACCATTCCAAAGCACTTTGCAAAGCCATCCATTATATTCCTGCAGCACATCGAATGTACTGTGGCAAATTGCTCATCCGTTTAATCAATGATCTGTTCCATGCCATGACTCTGCATCAGTATTTTACTTTGTTTATAAACATACCGCCTACCTTTCAGCCCAGTCACCTTTTGTCTCGGATATCTGTCCTCCGAGTTAGTGCTGATAGCTTTGGTGCTTTTAATGTCAAGCATTGTTCTGCAAGATACTGTGTATTTGTTGCATTTTGTTCTTGTGATTCCATTCCTGTCTGATGTCATTTGGGGTCCAAACACTTCTCTTTCTAAGCATTATTTGCAGCTGTTCATTTTCACAGAACATACTTGTCAATCGTAGCACTTGAAACTCTTGTGACAGATTTCCTGCCAAATGAGATACCATAATCTTCCTCCATAACTAAATTTCACCCCTTTGTAATATCATTAGAGAATTTCTTTCTTATTTCTTCCCCTTCCAAGAGGTGTGAGGAGCAAGTTACAGTCTGCAAACTCTTCTGAATGTCTATATGGATTCAGAATCCATAGCACTAGAAAATCCTTTCTGTGCCTTTCTTGGTGGCAGATGCTGCAGTGCAACACTCTGAGAAATGGAGCCTCTGCTTCTGTGTGCTCTGTTGGAAAAGCAAAGATCTTTTCCCATTTGCTGAAGAAGAGCCATCAGTTAGAGCAGCGTGGAAGGCTAAATCTGCTTTCAGTAATTCCTTTTCTCGACAATTTCTAATTGTGTGTAAGGAATCATGTTCATTGAACATGGCTTCAAACAGCATGAGTGATGTACCTCATGGAAACTCTTGGAAGGAGGAGACTTGACTGGCAATAAAGGAAATAATTAAAATGAAAGTTTTAAGCAATGACAATTAGTGAGCTGAAGTGCTACTGCCAATGACAATGTCTTCAACCTAATTAAATTTTTGGCTCATTGAATAGGACAAATACAAATGCAGTTTGAGTATCTCATTATTAGACTCCAAGTTTTAGACTAAAAATACATGGGTTTGAATGTTGCCAACAAAAGTATTAATGAGGAAGTGCTAATCTTTTAGGAAATATAATGACAGTAATGGTAGTGCTTTCTTTACCACAGATGCTAATAATCATAGCATTGGAGGAAGTCTCCAGGCCACGCTTGATTGTCCAGGGGCATTTCAGGCACATTTTGAGAGGAGTAATCAAAGCTTAGAAGTATGTAAAACATAGCTGCAGAGAGGAGGCTACTCTGCAAAACCACAGAAAATGGGACAAATAGTAGTAGGCTTACACTGGTGAAAAAATCAAGCATCTTTAAGCTTCCAATAGTGGGAGGGGATTTGCAAAGCAATGGAGTTGATCACCTGGAGAGCTGCTGAGCTTCTGTTTTTGATCTGCTTTCAGAAGTGGTTGCACCATGTCTATCAGGGCTAATTCTGGTGCCAGGAGCCACAACTGATACTGTCTCATGGCTAAGCTGGACAAGATGACATTGTGAGCTTTTCCACAGCTTATTTTTTCTTGGTTTTCTCCTTCTAGAGCCAAAATTGTCCTTTGTGGGAATTATTGTCCATCTGTCATTTCTCCTTAAACAGAATTCACTGCTCAAAGGTGATCAGGGCCTTTTGATCGTGGGCTCCAAAGGAACAAGCAGCTCTGATACTCATGTGCCTATTTCTTCTGTTAGGAAGAGCAGTAAGACATAACATACAGGGTAAAAAAGACACCAGGAAAACTTGATATGTGAGAGGTGCTGGACTTTCTGAATATAAAGATATAATACTTTTCATTAGAGATGCTTAAACATGTTTGTTTACATATCTGAATATCAGGCTAGAATGAGTTTTATTAAAACTTCGTTATTAAATCCCTATGATGAAACCTTGCTTTGAGCACAACACAGTCTGTAATGGAAGGGAAGGTTGTGAGAGAAGGGGCCATACCAAGCCACTCTTCAGCTATTTCTCATCTTCAATGGCTAGAAACCTATGTTGTGCTTATTTATCTATGGTTAAATCAATTTCTTGATTCCACCTTATCAGTCCCTGGTTGATACTAAGAGCAGTCACTGCAGGTGAAAGCTGTTCTCTGCAGGAGCTTGACGGTGCACTACGATGATATGGGGCCTCCTTAAGTCACATCAGGATTGATACAGCATTTAATGAGAACAAAACTCTCTGCTGGCCCCATGTCTAAGGTTGGGTCATTCCTGACGCGTCTTTTGTG
>JANZLQ010000092.1:19802084-19832887 GCA_026212715.1 Elanus axillaris
GGGTGGAGGGGGGGTACGGTGGGGTGTGGAGAGAAGTAGGGTAGATGCTGGGGTCCCCCGGGGGGGGGATTTGCGGTGTGGGATCATTGTGTAGAGTGGGATTTAGGGTGCCAGTGTCCTCTGGTGGGTTTTGGGGTGCCAGGAGGGGTATGGGGTGGGAGGCTGGGGTGCTCCAGGGGGGATTAGGGGTGCAAGGAAAGGTAGGGTGAGTTGCTGGCATCCCCCAGAGGAGGTTTGGGGTGTAGGATCTCACAGAGAGGGGAATTTGGGGTGTCAGGATCCCCCGGGGACATTTGGGGTGTCAGAATCCCCCAGGGGACATTTGGGGTGTCAGGATCCCCCGGGGACATTTGGGGTGTCAGGGAGATGCTGGGATCCTCTGGGGGCATACGGTGTGTTGGGGACCGCTGGGGTGGGATACCATGATCCTCCTGGGGAGGGGGTGATTTGGGGCGTGGGATCTTGAGAGAGGGATTTAGGATGCTGGGCTCCCCTGAGAGGGAATGTGGGCTGTCAGAAGAGGTCAGGCAGGGTGCTGGGGTCCCTCAGGGGGATGTGGGGTGCCAGGGTGGGGGCATGCCCTGATTCTCCCCCGCTTCTCCCCCGCTTCTCCCCCGCTTCTCCCCCGCTTCTCCCCCGCAGCATCATCGAGCACATTGAGGGGCTGCTGGAGAAGGACCGGGAGGACAATCGGAGCATCGGGGCACACGGGGCCCGGCACATCCTCCAGCGCATCCCCGAGGGCGGCGTCACCCTCCTCACCCACTGCAACACCGGCACCCTGGCCACTGCCGGCTACGGCACCGCCCTGGGTAGGCAGCGGGGAGGCGGTGGGGGGAGCCGGGCAGCCCCCCCCCCGGGGCGAGCACTGGCCCTGACATCCCCCCCATTATCCCCAGGCATCGTGCGGGCGCTACACGAGCAGGGCCGGCTGACACGGGTGTTCTGCACCGAGACCCGGCCCTACAACCAGGGCAGCCGGCTGACCGCCTTTGAGCTGCTCCACGACCGCATCCCCGCCACCCTCATCGTCGACAGCGCTGCCGCCGCCGCCATGTGGGACCGTGGCGTCCAGGGTCAGCGAGTGGGGGACAGGGATGGGATGGGGTTGGGATGGGGACCCGCTGACTTTCGCTCTGTCCCCAGCCGTGGTGGTGGGGGCTGACCGGGTGGCCGCCAACGGGGACACGGCCAACAAGATCGGCACGTACCAGCTGGCGGTGGCAGCACGGCACCACGGCATCCCCTTCTACGTGGCGGCCCCCACCTCCTCCTGTGACCCGGCCCTGCCCAGCGGCACCAACATCCCCATCGAGGAGCGGCCGAGCCGGGAGCTCACCCACTTCCAGGGCCTGTGCCTGGCCCCCCCGGGTGGGTGTCGTGTCCATCCTCCCCCCCACCCAGCCCCAAAACCAGCAGTGGGTCTGGGAGGGATTGGGGTGCCCCATGGGGCGGGGGTGACCCCAGGGTCCCCGTGCTGCTGGGGTGGTGATGGCCCTGGCAGGGGTCCCCCATACAGGGCAGGAGTGTCCTCTGTGGGGTGGGGGTTTCCCTGTGCCCCCCAGGGTGCTCACAGGCGCAGGGGCTCCCATATAAGACACAGAGGCCCATATGGGGCAGGGGGATCCCGTACGGGGTGAGTAGGTCCTATATAGCATAGGGGGGCCCCTATGGAGTGTGGGGGTGGGTCCCATATGGGGTGGGAGAGCTCTATATAAGATAGGAGTGTTCTTATGGCTCGGGGATGTTCCCACACCCCCCAGGGAGGTCCCATATAGGGCAGGGGGTCCCATATAGGGCAGGGGCTCCTATATAAGATGGGGGCGTCCCATATAGAGTGGGTAAGTCTTGTATAGGGCGGGGAGCTCCCATATGGAGTGGGAGACCCTATAAGGGGTGGAGGGACCCTATATAGGATGGGGGGGGTCCCATATAGGGCGAGTAGGCACTACACGGGGCAGGGAGGCCCATCCCTGATGGCGCGGCAGGGCCGGTCTGACTCTCCTCCCCCCCCCCGCCCCCGCCAATGTTGTTGTAACTAAAGCGTGTCTTCTTTACTTTAGAATTATAACACCAGATAGTTTCAGCTTTTGAAAATCTACAGTGAAAGACAGCTTTGGAGTTCATATTCTTTTGTTTTAAAAATGTCCTAATTGTCTTTAGGTTTCAATCTTTTAATATCTGATTTTAAGCCATGAAAATACTGGTAGGAGGAAGACAATGTTATGAGTCATAGCTTTATGCCTGGTACCAGAGTAACAATTAAATGCCGGTCGTTCATCATGAAATGGTACAATTCACTGTGAACAGCAATAACTTCAAGAGTTTGCTTGAAATGCTGCATCTAGATCCTTGGTCCAATTTATAATCCTAGAACTCTATGTCAGCTTTATGCAGAATAATAAGACAAATATTACAGTTATGCCAGCACATAAAGTAAATGCTTATTTAAACATGCACCTTGTGCAGAGCTCTAGGCAACCTTGTAAATCAGTACCCAGTCTGACACAGCTCTTGGCTAAGTATGATTTACATATTTTCCCGACAATGCTCTCACAAAATAATATTAAATAAATGAAAAATATGGGTAATTGCAATAAAGAAAAGGTCCTATTTTTGAATCAAAAGTCCTTTCAAACTTTTAGACACTATCTTCAGGTAAGTAATAAAATGTCTTTAGCTATAGATACGTTGCATGTGTTTTGGAAATACAAATTGGAAATTATTCCCAACTCTTCTCATTTGAAAAAGAGGTGAGGCAGAAACATATATTTTAGTGAAAGAAACTGAATAAAAAAGCATTTTCCTTTTGGAAAAATATTAGAAATTATCAAAAAGGCAGTTAAGTCAGATGATAATTGAAAGCATGAGAATGTCAGGAATAGTGAGATGCTGTCACCACCTATGAAGAGCCATGTTCTTTACTGTGTGTATTAACCCCAGTCTGTCTTATGTAGCTTGTCCAGCCACCCTTCCAAGTTACTTGCCTTATTTTGATAAGTATATGAAAAAACTAGGGAATATCCAAATACAATAACAGAACAGAGAAGCCTTGGGTGCTCCCATGTGAGTAGAGATGGCAATGATTCAGATGACTTGTTCAAAAAAGTAAGCAGCAATAAGACAAACATAAATATGCATGGAGCTGCATAAAGAAGCTTGTCATGAGCTATTACCTGAGCCCAGTGTACAGAACAAGAGAATCAGCAAATCCTCAGCTCAGAAATTAAAAACTTAATTGACCACAGAGTTTATTTTTGTTTTCATAACGTATATGGAAACAACCATACCCAGTACTGCAGCATCTTCTAAAGCAAAGGGCTAGAGGTGGTTCCAAAAAGCCAGAAGAGCCTCAGATACAAGTGCTAGTGGTGGGGCAGCTCCCCAACAGCAACTTGCTAAGAGGCCAGCCCGCACCCCACAAAACAGCTGGCTGGCAGCCTGCAAACTTCTGGCTCCTGGAGACCTCTTGAATATTGCAAAGGTGTGAGGGGGAAAGAGTAGGGAACTGGAGCTTGGCATGACAAAGCCTGGATGCTGTAAGGATATTAGTAAGGAAGTACACAGATTTTCCCATATTTTCCATTTGCAAGCAAGTCCTTGGAAGAAGGTGGGAATCAAACCAGTTAGCAAAACATTTTTATTTTGAGAAATTAGAAAACAGGAGGGTTTTAACTTTTCTGACTGGGCTTTTCTGCAAGTAATGCGGCATCAGCTGTGACATTAACTTTGATAAAGACAATAAAAACCATATGTTGCCTGGCTTCTTTAATGCCAGCTTAATAAGAAATCAGGTTCCCCACATTACAACGTTGCATAGCTGAATGCTTTTCTGCAGCTTGTGTTATCCTCCAAAGCAGCAGTCACTAGCAGTTTTTAGAAAGCAGACAGCAAGGCAGGGCGATTGTAGTTGTACTTGAGCAATTCTTTTTTTCCCCTTACGTACATTTGAGACAGGCAATCAAGCAAGTATATGGCTATTTATTTGCTACTACTGCAGTTAAAGCTCATATCAACCATTACACAGAAAATTACTTTTTTTTCTCGGCTTATATGCCTGACCTTGATAGCTTTGCTGTTCAGTGGTACTGTTGCCATGGAAATGGGAGAATGATCTTTCTGTTGATATCAATGCATAATTAAGGGTCACTGAGACTGGTTAGGTCAAGAGATCATTTTCAGAGTTCAGCTCCTCAGGGGATGAATGTTATTCCTCAGAAATTTTGTGCATGGGTTTATGTGATTGTTACTTTGTCATCCTAAATTAAACCAGGAGCCCCACTGACTTTAAGCTGAGAGCTAGAAATATTTGCCAAAACTACGGATTTCCAATAAACCCTCTCACAGTGAGACTGCTTTTTCTGGGTGTTCCCAGGCATACAGAACTATCAAGATATGAAGTTCATTGCCACTTGTCAGCTGCAGTGGAAACTGCCTGTGTAATTGCTCCTGACCATCTTGAATTGTGTGTAAAACACAATCACTTATACTGGTAAAAGACTCTGGGAATGGAAATAGAGTCTCTCCAGGGTGTAGCTATCTCAGAATTTTTTCTCCTAATGGCTTCTCTTAAAAAGCTTGACATTTCTACAAGGGCAGTTTGAGAAAGGACAAATAGCAGCCTGCCCTTCTCCAGTGGATGTAGACAACAGTTTCTTTCTTCCCCTGCAAACTTACATACTCAAAACCTGTCCTGGTTTTGACAGGCCACGTTTTCTAGATTACCAATCATTTTTGTTGCTTGCCTCCAGAGTTTTTCCAGTGAACAACACTTTTCTTGAAATCTGATGCTCAAACCCTAACATGGTGCTCTAGCTCAGGCATCACCAGCACAGCACACAAAATAGGGGATACTTCATATTTTTAACATGTGATATTCCTGGTTTGACAACCCAGGGTAAAGAAAAAATAAAATTGTAATGGGGTTACGTCACTGGCTGCATGTTTATGTCTTAAAAAACAGTTCTATAAACTGTATTTCATTATTGTTATCATTAATTAAATGAACCGAGCTCCACGTCAACACTTAATCCCGTGCTTTGGACAACTCCTGAGATGTTTAGGGAAAAAAAAAAGGGCCCCATCACATTAGTCTCCTGGTTTAGCAAGCCAAAATAGATGTACGCTGCCATACTGTTCCCGCTTCCTTTGCCTTTATCTTTACACAGAGATTTTTGAAAGATCTGCCTGCCTATAGTTTCTGGCACTCTGAGCAGGTCTACATTTTTGATATACCCTTCCTTTTCCCCTGCATGTCCTTTTCTGAATGAGCTGTGCCCTTTCATATCAGCATTCCAGTCATGTGGATTCTTCCCTCAGATCTCCTGTTATATAAGCAAAAGTGAATAATATGAGGTCCTTTTCATAACTTCTGTAATTTGACAATCCCTCTTTATTAGCACTGGGTTTGTCATCTTGGTTTACTGCTGGGAAAGCAAAGATTTTCACGGCATGACATAATAACTATTAAAAGGACTCAGATGGCTGTAAATAGCGCAATAAGACTAATTTTCAGTATATTGTTTCAAGATGACTTGCAGAGATTTAGCCAATTAAAAATAGTAAGTATTGGGGTACCTAAGGATAGTCTATGCAGAAAACTGTCATGAGCTGGAAGAAATCCTGCATTGGGAGCTTTGAAAATGGATAAAACAATGGAGACTGTAGTGGAAGAAATAATTAGGTGCAAATGTTGGAGAAAAGAAGTAGATGACATCTAGCCTGGTCCATCTGGCTCCCACAGGCAGGATCTAGCCGTTTGGGCCATTTTCAGTGCCTTGTCCTTGGAAGAGACAGGTAATGAGTTTTCTGGTAATAAGCTGTTGTAACAAATTCCTTCTCCTAGGCTGACTCAAAAGCAGAGCTAGGCACTAGGTCCCCATTAGAAGATTTTTATGATGTTGCTAATGAAAATACATCTCAGAGGTGCCGAAACCTGTACTTCTTGGACACCTGGACTTCAATACAGCTATGATAATTATCCAACTCAGAAAACTTCCCTTCCTCTGCTGATTGATTAGTGCACACTTCAGGATCTCAGCTGGTGTAAAACACTAACAGTCTGTCTCTGAGCAAGATACACAGAAAATATCAAAATCCTGCACTGAAGTGAATGCTAAAACAAAAGTAACCAAACAAAGCCAGTTGAAGAAATTTGGAGTGGAAGATTTCTAGTGAGCAAGGAATTAAAATTAAACTGTAAGAACAGGAAAGGGAAGAAAAATACTTTTTTCAACAGGAGATTTAAAGGGTGAGTACATGTTAAGTGGACAGCTTGATTAACAATCAAAAAGTTAATGCTCTTCTTGCAAGAATAAAAATTTCCTAAGGATTTTCAAAGGACTCCACCCTGACCCCCCGACAATGGGTTTCAAACACAAGTGCTCAGGTGAGTGGGACGATATATGAATTTATAAGGACCAGCAATGTCTGCAGAGCAGCCTCTGCATATCTGATGGCAGAGGATGTGGCACTGTACAGTACGAACTCATTGCTGCTTGCTTTTTGCAATGAGCAACTGTGCAAATCTGAATGAAATCAAGTCATGCCAAAGTGGTTCTTGCTGAGTGGTGCTTCAGAAGTCTCTGCAGCCCAGCTGAAGAGATTGCTAGTGTTGGGGCAGAGTAAGAAACAACCCTAACAGTAGACTGAATCGATAGATAGGCTAGGTACAGCTAGTAAAATCCCAAAGGCTCTTCCAGTTTAATCAGACTCGAGATATTTTTGTATTTTCCAGAAGTTGTCTAAGTAATAACAGGTACATACTTAAAAAAAAATATATCAGCAAAAGGAAACAATAGAAAGGAGAAAAGAAATCTTTTGTTCTGGTTTTGCTTTCTTCCTAATTAATTAATTCCGTGATGGATCATTCAGTATGTATAGATGCAGAGAGACAAATAGCTCACGAAAATTAATGCCATTAGACTGCAGAAGAGTAACAGTACAGCTTTTAAAAGTGTATGTGACAAACAGGCTGTTGGGCTGCTTCTACTTTCGAAGGCCAAAGCATAAGAAGAGGTATGCAGGAAAAATTCAGAGGGTCCTTTATAAAGGCAGTGGCCATTCTATTTTCTGACTCATTAGGGTGCAAGGACAAAGAAAGATTTTAGCAAGCTTTATGAAGTCCTGGTGGGGCTGGACCTCAATATCTGCAAAGATGTGCCCTGCCCCAAAGTATTGCTTCTTCATGTCACCAATTTCATAGACAATATAAAGCTCAAGCAACAGTAGTGACTTTTTTTTTTTTGTCATTTTTTTTTTTTTCAAGGGAAAAAGAATAAAGGGTGGTTTGTAATGAGGACAGTTTTACAAGTGTAGCTGTGTTGGACGTAGTAATGGCCTCCTGTATCAGGTTAGAGATGACGTCTAAACCATCATGGAATCTGAATGTGCCTAATTCATCTTCCAGGTGTTTGTGTATCCTCGCCCCCAGTCTGCGGCGAGCCTTGCACAGATGCATTTTCCTGAAGGCACAAGGGCTCTGTAGGATTATACAGGTCTTTCTGCACAAAGTAGATTGCAAGAGGGTGGTCTGCTGGCTAACCCCAGTGGAGCACATCTTATGTTAGAGTTAAGGTGATGAACTTTAACCTTAACAGAGAAAAAACCCCAAAGCATCCTTGATTCCTGAAAATAAACTTGTATCTGTTGTTTTAAAATTGTATCTTTTACAATGTTTTTTAATTAAATATGAGAGCTCAAGCTTTAAGGTATTCTTTCATTTTCTGGCTGAACAAACTCTTCGCAGAATTAAATTCAATTGTGCAGAAATATTCATGGCCAAGGACATAAAGATACGAATCAAAATAGAAGAAAAAAAAAAAGAAAGATTCCAGATTCTTTCCCATCCTAGATTTCCCTATAAACCTGAAGCCTATGCAGTTCTTCAACATACGCTTTTAATCAAGGATATAACAAAGTGTGTCCTCAGGTCACTGAAATGAACAAGATGTATTGTCTCTAAGTTTAATTAAAAGATTTCTTCACTGAATTGTGTTGTACAAAATTCTCATTTATTTTATGTTTGTTGTAATTACAAGTGGTCTCTTGTCATGCAGTTCTATGCACTTCTCTCCTGAACCTAAACTTTAATCTGTACAAGGGGGTAAAAGGCATAAGTAGGACATTAATCTCCCTAAAACAACTTTATTGCATAGGTTTCCAGCTAAATAGAAATCTGCTAATTTCTAAAAAAATGTAGCACTAGTGAGCATGGACTGACCTTTAATTTCTCACTACCCCTCTTCCCTTTGTTGCCCTCTTGGCTTCTTTGTCTATAATTGTACCATAGACTAAGTTCACTAAAATATTTTAAACATATTTAACTGTAAGCACATGCTTAAATCCCATGGGCTACAACAGGAGTTAAGTAAAGTGTTTATAAGTGCTGTGGTAAGTGGGGATTAGATTTGCCTTGTTGGTTCAGCATGTTTAAAATGTGGACAGGTCCCTTCTTTGTGCTTTCTGTCTTGTACCAGCAAAATCGTACTCAGCTGCCCAGGAGGAAGAGTTTGTCCTTGATAGCTGTCACTGAAAATGTGGTGCCTGGGTGTGCAAGGGTTTGATATCTATTCATCTTTGATAGGCAAAATTGTACTGGGCTGTCGAGTTAGTAGTGCTTTGACAGCAAGAATGTTTTCCCCTGTGGGATTCACGGGAGTTTTTGTGTGATTACAGAGTGGACAGACATAATGAATGCTTTTGGGTTGCCCAGTGCTGTGAACTAGATGTATAGCTCTTACTAGGAAAAAGCGAGTGCTGACTTTTTAACTCCGTTATTGGTCACCTGGCCCTGCTCTATTTTATACCTGCCTTTACCTAGTCAAATTGATGTGAAAATGAGTTGTGGAGGTGTTTATTGTTTTCATCCAAAAGCCAGATGGATTAGGCTAAGAACAGAAGGACTGCCATCTCGGATTAAAAGAGATGGGCTGGAGGTCCAGCCAACCCTGTATCACCACTATAAACGCCAAACAGAGTGATTCTTCTCTAAATACATAGTCCTACCCTTCAGCACACAAAAGATTAGGGACTTCTGCACAAGTGGCTGCATATGAATTGTCACACTCAACAATCCACCACAGAACTATCTTCTGTGAATTTATAGGGTCCTTTTTACATGTCCATAGGTTTCTGTGGCAAGCACTTCCATAGTGTGATCTGGTTATCTTCCTATTTTTGCTGTGATTACACTAGAAACACTCTGTAAGACTCTTACTATGATACTCTTGAAGTCAATATTGGAGGGTATACACAGACACAAAAGCACAATTCTTTACAGCAATTCATTTGCATGAATCAGAGATGATGCTCTGAGGGCTTCATAAGGAGAACATGATTGTGTGGGATAAGCAATAATCTTTGCGAGTTAAATTTCGTCAGTTGTGCCTGTCTTTCTTGGAAGTGGCTGAGTGGTATTCAGTTGCAGAGAGAGATATTAGCAATTTTACATCAGAGCAGAAAATGGGTATAAGTATTGCCCACGCTTCTTCCATGGGGTCCTGAGTGCTCTGTGAGGATTCTCTGCCCTTAATTCCTGTTGCAGATGAAGGAAATAAGCTCCTTGTAGAAAGTTTTTTGGTGTTTAATGTAGAAGACTACGAATACACTGAGGAGACCTAACTGCGATCTTACAATTCTAAACGCAATGCCTTTGTTTTCTCTGTGGATTCCTTTGTTTACTCTTTATATAAAATCTGGTACACAGAATTCAGCTGCTGCAGAAAACTTTCCATGATCATTTAATTCTCTGTTATACTACAATTTCTTTCTGTCTTCTACTATAACAAACATCCTGTACATAACTCATTAAGGCAACGCAAAAAATCCCTCTTATTTTCTCAGTGCTATTAGCTTTTCAGCTGTCATACCACCCTTTATTGAAATTCTGCCAAGTCCTCCAAGCTAAGCAGAGTGAACATATATCAGTAGGGACCTCCAAGAAATACATGCTATTTCAATATTTGACATAGGTTTCTCTGAATCAACTCTCAACAAAGCAGGGCAGTAGCAGAATAATACCGGCGTGTTAGAGGGTTTGCACTTGGCAGAGGTACATCAAGTTTCTTCCTATCTGTAGTGATTAAAAATCCCAAGGCACTTTCTATAAGAGAAATACTGTGTTGTGTTGTCTTGACTCAACTGTGGCGCTGAGGAAATGTATTTTGTATGTACTGTATAGTGGTGTTAGCTTTTCCATGTGTTGCTGCATTTGTTCTCAGTTCCTGCCCTCTGTTTTTGACCCTTACACTTGACTCCTCACTGGCAAAATGATGCTTCACTGTAAGCTGAAGATATGACCACAAAAGTTATATGACAATGTCTCCATCTCTTCCCCTGTACCCTCAGTTACTGACTCTCAATCTATAGTTATTCCATGTGATACCAAAGTTCTGTTATCTCCATTTTTACAGATAAGGAATGAGTAATTAAGAGACTTGCCCATTAAAAGAATTTTATGGTGAAGAAAGTCATACACATGCTGCCTTGCTGCCAGGACATAATTGATAAACTCCCTGGAGTGTGTGATGAAATTTGTTTAAGTGTCTCCTCACATTTCCTATTTTCATTTTCTCTTTCAGACTAACAGCTAAAGCTGTTGCTGTTCTTTTACCAATCTTGGGAAGCTCATGGATCTTTGGGATTTTGTCTGTCAATGCCCACGCATTAGTATTTCAGTATATATTTGCTGTTTTCAATTCACTACAAGTAAGTACCTGGTGGGAAAGTTTACGGCTACTGAACTGCTGCTGAGATCCAATAAACAGATCATAAGTAATGTTTTCACATGCTTGTGTTTATTGGAATTTTTTCTATGTTCCTTCCTCTATCTTTTAAGTCTGTGCTGACCATATAGCTCTGGCAATTGTTTAGTCTCTGTATGAAAAGAACTTTTATCCCACTGCTTAGTGTTTCCAGCAGCAATAATTAAATAAATGAGACAGTAAGCTTGAGAAATGAAATTCATTCTTCCAGCACCACATACCACAGGCAAGATTCTTCAGCAGAGATACCAGAACAGTTTTTCAATGTCAATTTGAGGCTTCATTACTGAGACTAAATGAAAGGGAAGAGAAGTCTGTGGGAAAGGTGCATCATAAGGAGAAAAGTGGACCTATTCTGCATGCTGCACATGACTCTTGCCTGTAGGTGACTAGAACTTCATCTTCTTAATAAACCAGTCCAGAAAAATAGCTCTGTCCAAGAAGGAATGTAAGCATCTGCTCAGCGTTAAGCAGATGTTCCAGTAGAGGCATAAATCTATAGGTGTGTTATTATTCTTTCCTGAATAATAGTTACAAAAGGGAAATAAAAATGAAATCCTGTAAACCCTTTTTTGTCTCAGGAGCAAATAGCACTATGGTCACAGAAAGAGTGCAACAGAGTTCTCCTCTTAAGCTGATAAGAAAAGTTCCAATTTTCATCCAAAATAAAAACGTTTGGCTGTATACTCCCCAGAAGAAAATAAAATTATTTTGGGAGGCAAAGGGAATGGGACCTTTTCACTTCCCATTGGACAAATAGCCCAAAGATAGCAAAATTCTGTTGTGCTAATACCTTGCCTTTCTACTGTGAAAAAAATTGATTTGGTGTTTTCCAAAGAGCATCTCCCTCTGCCTTTGTCTTTGCAAGCACAGAAAAAAAGTTCTCATGTTGTCATCAAAAGAGAACTCCTGCTTCTTTTCAGCCAGATTTCTCCTTCAGCACCCCAAAGTTTAGGAGCTGCTGTTTTACACAAAAAGGTCCAGACAAGCCTCATAGTAACCTAATGTTGCAAGTTTCTCCAGTTTAATATGGGGCACAGTTTTGCCTAGTCTTCAATATTTATAGATCTCCAGCTACTCGATACCTGCTTCATACAATACTGCAAGAAATACATTATTGTCTTCACCCTTCTCCCTTTTATCTGTTTTCAGGGATTTTTCATGTTCCTGTTTCACTGTCTTCTGAATTCAGAGGTATGTGACCAAATGATGTTAACAAATCTGGTGTTACCAAATTCAAGTCACGTGAGTGTAAAACAAGGAAAGGCTTTCTCCATTATCGCTGTCTGCTATGCCACCGATTTCGTCTTTCTTTCAATTAATACATGACTGTTAGAGGCTTTGAGACTTGTGGCATTTTGACCCATGCTTGACATTTATTTTATTTAACATAAGAAAGGTTTAAAACAAAAAGTTAAAATATGGCAGCTCAAGCCAGCCCCTCCTGAGGGCTGGAGGAGCTGGGCAGGTCATGGGCTGTGCTGCTAAGGGAGGATGCATAAAGTTTGGGAGCAGGACTCACTCTGGTGGAGCCCATTGGGGAGCCTCTGGCTTTGTAACATCTGCAGTTCCAGAGAGGAAAATAAATATTATTATCAGCAAAACATATTTTGGATGTCACTCATGCACTCCTTAATGGGAAACCAAACAGAGTAGAATGTATTTCGCTTGTCAGGAAGTTCACGTTTTCATAGCAGACCAAGAGGCACCTTTATGCATTAAGGCTGTCTCAGAGCCACTGGGGTTAAGCCACAGCAAGGCTGATGTAAATGGGGCTGGTGGAGACCATCTGTGCTGGGCCTGGATCTTGCAGCATCTTCTTCTCCCATGGCAGATAGCAGAAAGTGCTTAGCAACATGTATTATTGATAAGGAAAGTTTCTTATGAAAACCATATCCAGCACGCTGGCTGTGAGGGTACTGCTCAGTGAATACCTACATAGCTTTTATTCTCCCACAGCTCTTTCTTCTGGATGCTATTAAGTAGCTCTGCTCCATAGCCTGCTGCTTCTTCCTATGCAACAATAGCACTCCAGCTCTTCCGTGGAGATGTTATTATTTATTGATATTTGCCAACCTATTCAGTCTCAGAGCATTGATATGAACTTTGCTACAATAAGTTTGGAGAGTCAGGACTGACTATGAAGTTCTTGATCTTTATTGAAACCTATGAACATTAAGCAGGCAGGTTAAAGGTAAGGAGGAAAGATATTTCTTTATTCTATTCTCCCCCGGGCTTAGAAAGCTTTCTTCCTGCTGTCAAACTTTAAATGTCTTACAACAAATACAGATATTTGAATAGCTGCCATTCTTCCAGGAACCTCACGAGAAGTTAAATTCAGAAACTTTTCAGGATTTGTAGTGTCAAAAACCAGTTCATATATAGCTAATGTGAACTGTCATTTTTTGAAACCAGGTCTTCTTGTCTCCGTCTATGCTATGCATATCTAAAATACTTCTTCAGCTAAACTATGAGAATTCTTCTTGAGAACTTCGTTCTTACCATAGAAGTAAAACTCAGATACTGTAAAGAGAAATCTGCAGATATTTCCAAGTGATTGGGTAGAAAAAGAGGTCTTTATTCCCAGTGTGGCAGGACAAGAAATGCACAAATGTTATAAAGAAGCACAGGAGAATGGGTCTGATAGGGACCTGAGCAGCCTCTCCCACAGCACATGTCCAATGCTCCAGTGTCACCCCTGACAGCTCAGTCATCGAAGCCAATTCATTTCTTTCAGCAATTTGGCCCCTCACTAGCCTCACTACTGCCACTCCTAAATTGTAGTTTTCATCTTTCGTACTGCAGTTTGAGCTTCTTTTTTCTGGTTTTAGCTATTATACATATAAAGAGTAGATAATTCCCTTCCTCTCTCAAGGAAAGGGAAGATTTAAGACATATCCTGACTTCCCCTAGTCTCCTCTTTTGATTAAACAACGTGAGCCTCTTGTAACATGTGTTTGCTTGACCTGGGATCACCCTCACTGCTCTCTCTTCAGGGCTGTCTCCAGCTGGTCCCTGTTTTTCCTGGGATGCTGGTCCCAGTACTGTATCTGAGGCCATGCCAGTGTAGAATAGGGAGGAAAGATTACTTTCAGAAAGATTTTTCAGACTATGCTCCTCCTGACAAGATGTTCTTTATCACAACATCGTAACACCGGTCATTCGCTTCCAGCCAGTAATCCTTGATAATATCTCCCCTACTTGCCTAAAGAATGATTGCTTCACCATCTTTTCTTTATGCAGCTGATTGATTATTTTCACCTTGGTGCAGAATCTTCCTACACCTATAGGGCTGCTCAACCAGCATCTTGAAATCATTTCAGTTTTCAAAAAGTGGCAGCTGGCTTAAGTCCTCATGGCATCTGGACACCATCAGGGCTGCATCAGCTCCAGGGAGAGCCTGCCCAAATTGGGGAGCTTGTAGTCCATCCTTGGTGTGCTGTTTTTGGCTGGTGTGCTAGGGTTAAACCATGACAGTGGGACTATATATTTAGTTAGAAAATATGGAAGTGTCTAGTGATCTGCTGACAATCAATATAATGGCACTTTATGAAATCATTCAAAGTAAACTGCAAATACTGGTGATGTATGCTTATATGCCCCACAGTTTTGTTTTTTTTTTTGCTTTTATCTTTAACACCATGAATGCTAATACAGTCATACCTTTGACATCTAGGAGGAAGGGATAAACCAAATAACATGAAAATGTTGCCAATGAAATGAGAATCAAGTGAGGTTATACAGTATTTAAAGTATGGGTACTTGAAAAGTAAAGTTAAATTTTAAAATAAACCCATAAATATAAAGAAAAATGTAGGATTGGATTGTATGCTGTTTTTTAATATAGTGATGTTAATGTGGAGGAAGGATAATGGGGAAATGATTGTAAGCTACACCTGTGATAATAAACACAACTTTTTCAAAAGAAATCTATCTGGTTTCATTTTTTTTCCCCAAAGGTTAGAGCTGCCTTTAAGCACAAAACCAAGGTCTGGTCCCTTACCAGTAGTTCGACTCGTAACATCAATGTGAAACCGTTCAATTCAGACATTGTAAGTATTCCCCCAACCCCTTGTACTTGATAGTGTTCCCCATTAAATTCTGTTAGAAAGATCAGGACAGCAGAAGGCACCTAAGTATTTTTAGTATCTAACCTAATGCATGCTATAGACAGGTGGAATCAGCAAGTACTAAGCTGGAGCTAAAATATCTGTTTTTAAAGCAAAGGACAAAATTCTGCGTTCTGGTAAATTATCAAATAAAAGTAAACACAGCTTTATGAACTCTGGAGTTCATAAATTCACCACTTGTAATGGACATCATATAATTAATTCAACCAGCATTTTGGCAATGTATTTGTCTGATCATGATGGCTTTTTGAGACATTTAAAGCCTGAGGAACAAACTCTTACATAAGTCAACACGTGAATATGCTTTTCTAGTTCTTCTTAAATTGTCTTGAGGCAAAAGACATTTCGTTTTTATAAAGAACCAGACTTCTGAAGTGATAGGTATTATTAAGTGATCACTGAAAATCACCTTAGATCCTGGCAATAACTGTTTAAAAATCCTTTATGGCATGTGCTCTCAAGAATCTCACAACGCTGTAATGAGAATAGATGCTTTCCAGCATGTATTTCATCCATACAAGAGTGGTTTAGCAAAAGAAATAAATCTATTTTCAATATTATTTTGTTTTCCAGATGACTGGGAACAGGCCAGGCACAACCCCCACAAAGCTGAACACCTGGGATAAAAGCACCAATTCAGTGAACCGCATTGATTTATCAGCAGTCTGACAGTAATACAAGCTTCTTGGTGCAAATCAAGCCATACATTGAGGACCTCTGACACAGTGTACACCAGGTTTTTTTCACTGTTAATATGAGTAAAAAACTGCTTTTTTATCACTGCCCAATAAATTGGAAGTTGCATTATTTTTTTGTTGAGTGAATAGCCCTCATCTGCTTGCCTTCAAAACTGTAACACATTCTACCACCTGGCTATTAGCAATATCTATAAAAATAACTAGCGCAAATATACACTGGATGGTTTTGTCAGCAAGGATGAAAACACTAGGTACACAAAAAGGGCTTATTGCTATCTGAATCATTCCAGCTCCGAGAACTGAGGAAAGGCAACATAACTCTGGAAAGATGGATTTTTATGCTCTAAAATGAAATGCTTCCCATTGTGACGTAATGGGGCTATTCTGGTCTTGCTGTGCACTTTCTGTTTACATTTATTACCTTATGGAATCCAATTATTGAAGTTAAACTTATTCAAAATACATAGTGTGGTGATTAATTTAAATGCTACAAGGAAGCCAGGAGTTGAGGGAGAAGCAGGTTCCAACTGCTCAGCTCCCAGCATGGGCATGGAATTAGCAAAGCTAATATACATGTATGTCTCTATGCTCATAAACAGCATATGTAACGTAATACTTCTATACACGGCCCATTAGTATTTTAGATATTCCCGTCCTATAGCAGTCCACAGCATTTCTATCACTGATTTGTGTCTGCTGACATATTGCAATACAAAGTATTTGTATTGCTTTGCCTGAAGCTTTTGGATGCAGTTAACAACTGTCCACCAAATGCATTTCACAAATTCACTGTATCTTTTGGAAATCAAAACCTGGCACTGTGACTTATCTTTCTCCTTTTGCTGGTCAAATCAAGACACTGAATTCCAGCCACAAAAACATAATACAATGATATACTGTGAAGACAGCCAGACTATAAATAAGCCTATGTATTGTTACCTACAGACACCTTTTAAATAGGTCTCTGTAGAGTCTTTTGTTGTTTTAAATTCTGCTCAGCACTTAATAGCTTCTGCTTTAGTACTGCTGTGAAGTATCTTTAAGGAGAAAAAACCAAACACTGTAATTTTTCTTTTGAGCAGTGTTTTGTAGGTTCTCAGAAGTGATGCTTGGAGCACAAGGGGCTGCAATCTCAGCTGTGTCAATGCTGCACCTTTCCAGCTGGGGGTAAAGCAGGCCATAAGCCCTGGAGGTGGTCAGAGACCCTAAGTATGTGGCTCGCTCTAAGATTTACTCAGCAGTCAGGGTCTCCAGAGCAATTTCCAAAGATGAGGGACCCTTTGCAGAGTGGCTTTGCAACCATGTCTCCTTATCCCCAGCTCTTCCTTGTTTGCAGTAGCTGTCTCCCTATCAGACCGTGTATACTAGTTTTCAGGAATCATCAAGGTAATTAGCCTTCCTAATACACTGGGCTATCAAAATACTACAAAAGGAGGGAAATATGCAAAGGCTCAACCTGATTTTTTGCTAAGAGGTTTTGTGTTGTTTTTCCTTTTCTTAATTAAAAGTTTGTATCTTCAACAGGTCAGACCATTTCTGGTCCCAGTGAATCTGGCAAGATATCTGCTATTGATTTCCAAGTGAAAAGGTATTTGCACCCTAATGTGCAGGGTGGAAATTGTTTATCGAATAGTAGATTTGGAAAAAAGAATATAAAATTAAATTGATTTTTAGGGAACAGGAAACATTCATCAATTAGGACTGAATTTCGTGAAGCGTTTCATCCAAAAGACATGGAGTTGAAAGTTTAGAAAACATCAATGCATTTCACTTTTGATTGATCCAAGACAATTTTTCTCCATGTTTCCTTCCTGCACTAAGAAAAAATGATCTGTTACAGTTCAGACCAATCTTTTCTGCCTTCTTCCCTTTTTGGCCAAGACTCGTTGGTATGGTCACCAACCTGAAACCCCACAGTCCACCCGATTTTGTCTGTGGCTACAAATCAAAATATTCTACAGAGATTATCTTAGTTTCAAAAGATATATGCTGGATATATGCAGCAGGAACAGAGCAGAATGTGACATATTTCGTATCACACATATACATGCATGAAATACATAAGCTTCAAATCCTGTTGCTAAATAACTCAAATTGTTGACAGCTAACTCTGAAAGGTGGGTCAGTAAAAGCTAAATATCTTAATGGCTATGTCTTTGTTTTGGCTTTCGCATATGGCTTTTTCCTAGCCTTTTCTACATTGGACTGTCTTACAGCTATGCAAATATATGTTTTTTTTCTTGGCGTGAGAAAGATTATTTCCCCCCCCCCCCAAAGACACAGTAGAAGGAGACCTTGGAATGTATGGAAGAGATTGTATCAGAACAGTACTGTGATAAGAGAGTTCAGTGTTTGTATTGTGTGCAGACAACATATTTAAGCATATTTTTTATACTGGAGCATGCGTTTTTTTGTTGGGGTTTTTTTTGTTGTTGTTTGGGTTTTCTTTGTTTGGTCATTTTTTTCTTACACCGTGACCCTCCTTGATCATTTCTCTTGTAATCATTGTGTTATAGCACAAACAGTGCTCTGAATGAACCAGAGGACATGTCAAAGCTTTTTTTTTTAAAAAAAAAACTTAATTTTTAAGAATATTCCTCTCTACACAATTTTCATTGCCTTCATTTCCTCCTGTGCTGATGTATATTGGTCACCTGTGTCACTTACCAAGGTCCACTTGAAAAAAACATGCAACACAGAAATGACAGTACCAAATGACAGTAGTATGAAGGGCTAAATCTGCTTTTCATCCAGGTATAAAATATTTTAAAATTGTTCAACAAAAATAAGAAAAGCATGAAAATGTTTTTGGTTTTATACTTTAGAATGTGATATAGATGTATTATATATTGAGGGAACATGTATTATCTTGCATCTACTGAGATCCACTGTGGATCACCTGAATCCATGCTTTAACTTTTGAACGTTACTTGTGCTGAAGCAGTTTATCTTGTTTATGTCACACGAGGTTAAGAGCTAGAACACTGTATTTATAATACTAGGTTGGGGATGGGGTTTCTTCTATTTTTGATAAACTAGTAAAAAAATCCCTAAAGTATAAACGTGTTCTATTTCCATCTAAGTCCATTCTTTTTGTTTGATTCAATGTATTTTTGTTGTTACTGAATGCGGCAAATGTACTGAATAAGAAATGCTCAAATGAATCTTTAAACAATGTCTTCCTGTCCTCAGTCTTTTGAAGCCTGAAAATCTAACAGTTTATTTCTGGGCTTGTATATAGCAGCAATTGCAATATTTTTTTCCAGGACAGCATCATTTTGTCAATGGTATGAAATCTTAATTGAATGAGATGTGAGTATTAAAATAGGTAATGTAGCAAGAATGACTTTGCCAGTAAGTAATAAAATAATTTAGTTTTGTTGTTTTTTCCCCCAAATAAATAAGAAATCTTAATTTCCTAATAGAACTTTGTATTTATTCAAATTATTCTTTTGACATAAGTTATAAACAACAGCATAACAATTACAGCTCCCTATGGGTAAGACTGTTGTACTTAAACAAGCAGAGCTTTAATCATATGAGACATACTACTATATGCGTCAGGTGCACCTAGGTAATGTGCAGAAAATATTTTTGTATTAAAGTTTATACCTACAGAATATACTGAGGAAAGTCATTACCTCCCCTTTAAGAAAGGAGCCTATCTTATGAAGCACCTGCTGCAGATTATTTCTTCTAACACAACTATTCCAGTAACCTGTTCAAGGTCAGTTCCTAGGTGAAAAAATGACATTTATAGATAGGACAAACAGATTCTGTCTCAGACTTAGAGGGTATACTTCTCATTCTACCAGATCTCTGAATATAGCAGGTCTCTACAACTACCTGAAAGGAGGTTATAGCGAGGTGGGTGTCAGTCTCTTCTCCCGAGTAACAAGCAACAGGACAAGAGGAAATGGCCTCAAGTTGCCCCAGGGGAGGTTTAGATTGGATATTAGGAAAAATTTCCTCACCAAAATGGTTGTCAAGCATTGGAACAGGCTGCCCAGGGAAGGGGTTGAGCCACCATCCCTGGAGGTATTTAAAAGATGATAGATGCGGTGCTTGGGGACATGGTTTAGTGGTGGACTTGGCAGTGCTAGGTTAAGAGTTGGACTCGATGATCTTAAAGGTCTTTCTTTTCCAACCTAAATGATTCTATGATTTTCTATATATGTATACATCTACATATGTATAGATGTACACACACATATATATATGTGCATACACACATTTTACATCTATAAATAACTATATATTAAAAAATATACATCTTTCAGATGATGTATATATATAATACACATATATACACCATGTATATATATATTTACCACACCAGCATCATCTTCTCCTCTGTTTTCTGTGGCTGGGGACAGATAATTTGCTGGATCGAAGAGGGGTGCACATGCAACAGTTAACTTCCCATGGCAGTTCGCACTCTCCTGCAGCCAAGTAACTGTAGCAACCATCCACCACCAAGAACTCTCCATGTTTTGGATGCTTGGAGTGCAGGCATGGTCAGAAAGGATGGTGTTTCAGAAATGCCAGGGGTTTTGCATTGCTCTACTGTTACCCTGCTGTGTGACCTTCAGCAACTATCTTTTCCTGACTATGTGTTTATCCCATCAGTGAAATGAAGATAATGATACTGCCCTCTTTTTTAAGTGCTTGGAGAATCACAGCGACAAACAGCATTTATTATTAAATACTAATGCTACACATTAAGTTTTTTTCTTTCATCTATTGCTGGCTCCAGCGCTGAAGACAAAAGCATTGTATAGTGTGGTCCCTAACCTTTGACCTGTCCCCCCAACCACTACATTTACAATCCACTGTGTCCTGTTACAATGGAAAGCATCTGTTAATTGCTACAGCATTAGGACAGAGATTTCTCCACTTGACTTTTTTCTAACAGCTGCAGACTTGTCCTTCTTATTGTGCCTGCAGAGTCTAATGTACACATGGGAGCATCCTAGCATGTGGAGTAAGCAGGGCTAGCAGGTTTACCTGTAATGCACGCTGCATCAGAGCAACTTTGATGATGCCTCAGAGCCGCATCAGGTAGCTGGGATTCCTCTTTACCTTCAAGACAGCCACCTTGATCTCTTTCTGCTGGTAAGGCTGCATCTGGGATTTAGTATAGTCAGTGCAGAAAACCAGCACAAGATTCAGGCCTCACTTGAGTGGCTCAGAGACTGAAGCTTTGTCTCTAGGATTAATTTCATGCTATAGCAGGGCAATGAGTCATAATGAAGTACATTACAAAAATGGTGATTTGTTGTTTGTTTGTTTTCACTAATGCATATTGTATTAAAACTTTATTACTACTACACTTTTATCTGAAAATGATCATGTAAATCCAGAAACGTTACAACTCAAAGAAAAGGTCTAAAAGCTTATTGTCACAGACGTGCAATTCTGTAGACGACATGTTTTCTATGTTAGAGCTAGTTCTATTATGATTAATAGGCTGCCAGCTGCCTTCTCTATGATGTTCCATAGCTATGTAGCTGTGGTGGGGTGAGGATGGGAAGTAAAATAGGAGGGCAGTTATGTGATGAATAATAACTTTAGCAATTATATCCTGAAAAATTAAAGATTGGAATTTAGATGAGAAAGGTATTTCATCATCTTTCGATACCTATTACAAAGAAACCTTCCTCCCTTTGTATCCTTCCAAATCATGTATAAAGCCATGCATAAAAGATTTACTTGCTATACTGTGAAATATAGAGGGTTTTTTTAACATTTATCATTCATGACAGAATAATAAATTAGATAATTTTGGCACTAGTTTACATCATGTCTGCCTTTAAAATATTTTCATTATATCTATGTTATGCTTGGATGACTCAGCATAGTATGTCATGGATAGTTATTGCTATAATTGCCCTTGTTCACACAATTTTCTTTCTCAATAATCCCGTATGTTCTTGGAATTCAGAGGCCATATTTCATCTTGTCAAGGGTGATTACAGTATTGAATGTACCAGTGACATCAGCATATTCACCAGGTGCTGACACATGACAGAAATATTGACTCATAAGGGTGGCTTTTAGGCATTGTTCAGTTCACCTTTACCAAACAGCTTCCTTGACTAGTTGCTAATTTACTAAGGGTAATTCCCAATAGAGCAGTTTCAGGCTGTCTAATTTACCTATACCAAAGGCAAATAAAATTTTCTGTCCCCATGTTATTTTCTGTGGTTACTGTACAAAAGCAGGCTTGACTGAGCATTGCTTGTGTCCCTTTGAACATGCTCCAAGCTTAGCATTTGTTTATCTCTATTTACAAACACGGAATAATGCATAAAATAATTTAAGCAAAAAAACACCCCAAAAAACTGAAGCACAATAAGCAAGTCTGTCACTGCAAAACCTTTGTTTTAGTTTGTGCTCTCTCTGGAGGAAAAAGCACAACAAACCAAAACAAAATTTTTACCCTCCCGAAGTGTCTCAAGTTAAGCAGCAAAGATCGAATGCTCCTTGGAAAATCTGGGATTTTCATAACTTAAAATTCATATTAGGTTGACTGCAGCATGTTTCCTTCTGCATTTTTGTTTCAGATTCTGCACAGGTCAACTAAATGTGAACACATCTTCTCACTTAACCAGTCATGTTTCACTAATTTGTCATATCTGGCCATCTCCAAAAGAAAAAAAAAAAAGGAAGGGGGAATATATGGGCATGTGCTCATAGAGGAAAAAGGGCAAAGCTCAGTCCTCACACTGACCCGTGGGTCTTTCATACTTTCTGCTGATGACTGCGCGGGAGGCTTTAGGATCTGAGGCTTAGCATCTGTTAATACTTGTGCAGATAGCTTTCTGCAGCAGCAAAGACCATAAAAATGAAGGAAAAAGTGACTGTGGGCTATGTTTCACAATTGGTGAGCTGAATATTGTGCATTTAGATTGTTTATTATGCATTAAAATCTAAGATATGTAGTCAATAGAATACACTGCATGTTTACATATAAATCCAAAGATGTAGGGATATTTTTCAGTCTTATGTTTTTATATGCCTAAAAGGCTGCTCAGTGTTGCCAGCTAATAACAGCAAATCAACACACAAAACATGCAAAATGTCTGCCAGAATTAGTTCTTAAAAGCAAGACTATCCATTATTTGGTGATGTTAAAAATAATTTATCATACCTTCAAACTAAGGGGATATCAAAACCAGTGGCTGCTCATCACCTAGCAAAAAATTAGTTTAATGTTGGGAACTCTCTAAGCAGCTTGCCTAAGCCTTTACTGCTCATCAGTTGTTAGGAACAGTGTTCAGTCACAGCAAGAAAAAGAAAATTTAAGGATGTCAAAGCTCCTGTGTAGGGCAAATGGTACACAGAGGAGCATCACCATACAGAAGATGTGCATTGCTTGGAGAAGAAAATAGTTTGAGTAAAATGCTGACAACACCAGCAACCAATAATTAACTAAACCATGCTAGTGTGAAAGAGCCGTATCTGAATATCCCATATCCAGAATGAGTTGATCAGTGCTCTAGAAATACTGAAAACCGTATCTCCTTGCAATATTTGTCTTTTCAATATGGTGGTTATACACACACACCTCTACTGAACAGAATAAATTTTGTATAGATACACCCATTAGCTTCAGCGAGTTTTTGCCGCAAAGTCTGCTGTAGAAAGCATTTTTCTGCTTTAACTTGGCCCAACCGGCTGGGGAGGCTCTAATATGGGATGCAGCTCCCAGCAACACATTCCCACATCCACTTTCATCAACCTCCCCCACACACCGACTGTCCATGCGTTGGCAGCAGATCCCATATGAGCAAAGACATTCCTGCCAACCTCCCACGTGCCCTGAGCCAGCAAGTGCGTGGCAGAGCACAGTACCACACCACAGTTCTCACCCAAGAGCCCCTGAGCATTACAGCTGCTATAAGGTCAGCACAAAACCCCATGAGAGTTCCCTGCTGCCCATACTGGATTGCTGCAGGGTTTTCTGCAGCATGCTGCAATGCTAGGTGTGCACACACAGAGACATGGGGCAAAACAGGGGAGGTCAGATGGTGACACTCCCCCCCCCCCCATTTGTATCAGTAAGTGCTTCATCGTTACCTCACTGAACATGCACATCTCATGTGCAGAGCTGTGTTTTGGTTCACAGTACGTATTATATTTCCTGTATTGTCCTTTTTTCATTCACTGCTTATTTCATCTTGACAAGAGACCCTCCCCAGTTAAAATCAGAGATTGCCCCTCAGTAGATGGAATTTGCATCACTTACATTTTGCAGGGGAGATCACAGCATTTCATTCTATAAAACAGCTGCAGGGCCAGGATATTTTATATGCCTTATACCTCCTCTCCGCAACAGTGTGGTTGCTGCTTCTTTCCATAATACTGTCAAGGAAATTCCTCTCTCTCAAAACTATTAAGGAAAATGAATAATCACAGAAAAAAAATGATGTCAATGCATTTGTCACAGGCAAAAGCCACCCCAGTGAAGCAGTGCAGTCTTTTCTTTTTTTCCAGTAGGGGAGCAGGAATCACTCACAGTGTCACACATCTGGATTTCTGCATTCTGTTCTACATTGTAGCTGGAAAAAAATGTGTGAAAGCCACTCTCTGCTTGTCTGAAGGGTTTCCAGTGCACAAGGCATTTCTGTCAAAATCAGTTATTATTTACACTCACTGAATTGCCAGCCTCAGACACTCAATACAGGATACATTTGTGCTGCAAAATAAAATAACTCACGCTGTGCTCTGCCATCTTAAGAGTGGAGCTTATCTTCTGGATCATAATAGCCACTTACGAGGATTTCAGTGGACAGTAAAGGGTAATAGTTGCACCATAACTTCAAGAAAGTCACTTCTATGAGTAATTTCTCTTTGAATCCATGGCAGTTGGAATCAAAGGACCTTCCAAAAAGCCAACTTATTTTCTACTCTGTCAACTGACCAGATCCATGAAAGGAGCAGGCACTAACAGCGCAGGCACTGAAGAGCCTGTAGTCCAGCACTTGCTGCCTTGTGCAGTTACAGCTCTGCTCTGGGACTCAGCCTTGGATGAGAGCAATGCACAAGTGTCTAACAAATGTCCTCACAAAAGCTTGCACACCAAGAGAGACTTGCCTTAGGCAACTGGAAGAAAGCACGAGGCAAGGAAAACTTCCTTAGTCCTGTTTCCTGAAACCACAGCAGTCTTGCATTCAGGCTGAAACAAGGCTCCCCACCTCGAGTGGGCTCCCCAGCCTATGCAGCACCAGGTACCTGCTCTCCTGCTGCACTGCAAGTGGTGGCATATCGCTTGCTTACCCACACTCTGCATCCCACTCTGCTGTCGTCTTCTTTCAGCCACCTACATCCTTCTGCAGAGTTCATGCATGTGTGCAGAGCAAACTATGAAATAAACAAAACAGTGAAATAAGTCTGTCTTTCCTCTGTAACTGTTACATTAACCATAACTCGCAATGACAAACAACAAAACATTTTGTAGATCAACTTTTAATAACATCTTCCCATTAAGAAAGTGTTTGGTCCAATGAACATCTAACTGTTCTTCCTACAAGAAAAATGCAACCACTCTTGGACGTGCATCAGTACAATAATTTAACATGGACAGAAATATCAGGTAATTTTCTTCCTACATATCAATGTTCTTCATTTAGTAGAGCTGTTTTTCAGATAACAGCCTCAGTAATGGCACTATAAGAAATGCTCACTGGGAAGCTCAAAACAGCTAAACTCTAGATTCCTTCTGTGTATTCTAATTTGTGAAACATTGTACTTTCCAAGATGAGAAAGCAAGAACTTTGAGATGCACTTTAAGGAGAAAAAAAAAAACCCAAAGAAAAAAAAAAACCAGAAAAGTGCCAAGCAACATGAGTAATACAAAAGCAGGCTGCAGTTTTATTCTTTGTTTGGGCCAAGGGCCATAGAGAGCAACTCACTTTGTAATATGGAAGTGATGTACAAAGTACACCCTGCATATATACATCTTCAAACTCTCCCTGGTTGCCAGCACGGTAGGAGCCTGGCCAAAAATATGGGAATATGCAGAAACAGTGAGACACACAGGATCTGCTGATGGGTCAGAGTGCACATTACCACCCCTTTTTCAGAGGAATGGAGATCCCTGTCTTGGAGGGGCAGGGGTGATGGGAATTGCCAAAAGGAACAATATTTACTCTTCTGCTGTATAAGATCCCGTAAACCACTGTAGAGATCGTTACCTGATGTCATGGCCAAACCCACTGTTATTCCTTCAAGTTATTCCTGCCAGAAAACAATAAAATGCTCATACATGATAACAGTGATACTAAAGCATAATAACACATCATGTGTATAACCAGGACCTGTCTGCTTCTGTCTGACACAAGCACTCCATCATCCCTACTGTAAGTGTTTCTACAGCTGTTTTGTTTCTACCACTGATACTGTTTCAGTCAACTAGAGAGCTCCTGCCCACTTCTGATTTCGAATGAGTTGAAAAGTATAAAAAAATTGTAGCATGTCTCTTTGTGCCAATAAAGTTGCAATCCATGTTAAACCACCCTTGTTCAAGCAGCCTTCAAGAGTCAGTGCTGCTAAAGGCCTAGCAGCTTGATAATTGTTTGAGAACTAGAAAACTTTGTAGAAAGAAAGGCTGACAGGTTTGGTGTGTTTCATGTTCCTCATAGCTACATTAATTACTGTGCTTAGATCTGTATGATTTCTCTGCAGAGAACAAGGGCTGGACTAGAACTATGGCCCACTTTTTAACTGCACAAATGGACAGGTTTTAAGCAGTTTCAAACCTAAACTTATGATCTGATAATTAGTTGCAAACATTTTTTAATCATTATTGCATTTTCAGTTTGAAGTGTATTTTTAGTTCATGACATTTTAAAATGAACACATTTTAAACTACCAAGTTCCAGTTATCTCGTCTACTTGGCAACTAACATTCTTTTTAAACTGCATCACTACCACTAGGCACCTCCAAGACAGCTTTAAGAAAAAATTTGGGGTTTTAGTCACTTGTGTGATCACTCCCCAAATTCTTCTGTTTCACTTACCTGGTGTTTTCTATTCAAGTGAAGCCAGAACAGATGTCATAAACTGTAGGCATTTATCTCCTACATGGTCTACAGTTATTGCTGCTTTTGCAGTATTAATTTTGGGACTGGCATAGGGAAGAAGTTATATTACCTCCACTTCTACCTTCTACTTTTTCTTCCTACAGATGGTGAGATTTACACAATGAAATTAATTACAAGGCAAACTGTATTTGTCTAGGATGTGTGAGGCAGCTGGTGTCTGCTTATGGTAATCAAATACGTTCACAGTTCTTGTTCCCTTCATTCTTTCAAGCTGGTTACTTCCCTGCCCATAAATACCTCTTCAGTTTATTTAACTCCTCTGCATTTCTTACTTGGTCTTACCAGCACTTACATCAGGTATTGTAGATGCCCATTTCTGCAATGCCTATATTTTACATTTTCCCTTTAGCATCTGACATTGCTCTGCCTAGCTGGGGAGACTGATGTTATGTGATAAAGAGAAATTTGTGGCTATCTACAAAGCCCAGGTGGTAAGCGGCTTATTTGTAAACACTCGTTTACAGAAACCCATACTTGGCCGACAGCTTCCTGAAAACATCCTCTCCATGAGCCTAGATAGCTCTGCAAAGTAGATCCTGAAGTGCCGTGAACTGGCACCAATTAAGTTAGGGCAAGTCATGCCACCTGAGGGTCTGTGTCCTGCTGGCTTCTCTAGCAGCTCATAACCACTCTGCAGCCCTGCTGAGGGCTTTGATTCAGTCCTTACCTCCCCTCTCTGCTTTTTGGCTCTGCATGGTTCTGGCCCCCTGCTTCTTTCTGGGCTGCCTTGGTGTTTTGGTAGGCGGCTGCTGGCTGAACAGCCACTCTCACTGCCTTACTTGCTTTCATGGTTTGAATTTGGCTATGCGATGGATGTTGGGGCTCTTAAGATACCAGTTTCTATGGAAGGTATTTTTCCCATACAGCTAGATCAAGGGCACAAACTGATAAGTAGCTGGCTTGAATTTATCAAAACTGGTTCTGTAACAAGGGAACCAATGCCTCGGATAAGCACAGCTGCAGTCTGCCGCATTTTCATCCAAGTCACAAAACACTCTCAGCCACCAGTAAGCACACAGGGGCTGCTCCCCAAGCCTGCCTTGTTCTAATGGCAGGTCAGCCATCTCCACGGCAACCTAAACTGGGAGCAGCACTTAAAAATGATCTTCTTCTTAATAATTTCATTGGCATTCAAGAGAAATAAAGAGGCCTCTTACTGAAAGTTATGTCAGGGCTCCTCTGGCACAAGCTACCAGAAAAGCATCTTTTAATTAGCAGCTTACCCCAGGCCAGCAATACTCCACCTCCTACTAATGGTTGGACTCAATTACCTTCAACTACTAGCAGAGACCCCAACTTTCCTGCTCTAACGTTACTCCTCCATGGGCCTCCATCTCTAAGGAATTAAGTTTCACTGTTCTAGGAGCCAAGGTTCCATAATAATAAGCATGACAGAAATGCCTTGATGGATCTACAGGATGATGAATGCAGTAAACCACATTGCCACTCAGACAAAAATTCATTCATTTCTCTTTAGCAGTTGAGCAGATATCAGGAGATTTAATGACAGAACAGTAAACTGTGCCCTAATCTGTGAAAAGTATTCTCCTGAGCAGTGTTGTGTCCAGTATTTACAGTGCTTACTTGCTATTCATTATTATTATTGTAAATACAAATAATACTGTTGATGACAGCAGTGTTTAGGGGCTAGCAAGAAACAAGGCTGCATAAACTCAAAGTAATAGTTGGTCTTCTCTCCAGTAAGTAGGGTGGATGTGGAAAGGCAGCACACAAACTCAGTGAACAATAAGCAGTAAAAGCTTTCTTTTGCGATACAACTCCCCCTGAGTTTTCATGCTAGTCCTTGCGCTGGCACTATGACTAGTAAGAGGAGTTTCCGGAAGTGGCTCTATAACCCATTTTTATTAATCAAAAGTATTTAAACAATGGAAGTGTCTAAAGGTCAGAATCAAAACCAGAAACCTGTGTTATTGATGGCTGTATGTACCCTTAAGCTTTGGGGGTCATTTTCCAAAAGGGAATATAGTCTAAAGGGATGTTCACGCTGCCACAAGAGAAGGAAAAGGTGACCAATAGCAGAAAGACTTTTCTTCATACTATACGTTAATGGTGTTGCTTGAAAGAAAGAGATTTTTAAGGGGAGGGAGGAAGAAATAGTCATGTACTAAAACATAGTAAAGGAATGAAATAAATGTACTACGTAGTAACCTTTTTTCAAAACATGACTGGGAAGACTGACTCCATGTAATGTTTCAGTTTGTGTCATTATAAGGCAACTATGAAAAGAATTAAAATATCCTAGTCTTTTTTTCTCTCCTAACAGGACTGAAAATTTGCTGTTAAAGTTTTAATTCAGGAATTACCAGGGAATTGATAATCTGTGAATGTCCATGACAGAAGTTAAATCACCTGGTCCTGGATTTAGTTCTGTCCCCGGGTCTGGTTCCTTAACAGATATTACTGTAGACAGTTGTGGAAGGGCAAACAGGGGAAGTGGGAAGCAAAGAAGAAACTGTTGCTCTGGAGAGCAGAATGGAGGTGCAGTTCTCCAAAAAGTAGAGGATAGATATTCAATATATAGACACCCATCTTAAAGTCTGGGTTTCCTGCTTAATATTTGGGGTCTCTTTTTTCTGCCCCTTTTCTCAGCACCCCTTGCACTGTGTCATCCATTTCAGAACCTGCTAATATCAATCTTGAAGGAACTTTTGAACAGCTTCTTTTGGAAGCCATTCTTAAGCAGAGCCTTAAGCCAGGAATCCTATGCAGGGACCCAAATCCCTCACTGTATCATAAGATTCCCAACCATATTCAGCATCAGTGGAAGGTGACAGAAATTTTTTATACTAACAAACAGCAATAAGCTTTGGATCAGGCCTTGATTCACACCTATATCATTGAAATAAGCCCTGTATAATTTTCAGTAAAGAAGGGAAAGACAACATGTTAAGACATTGCAGTCAGAAATGAAGAGGATAAAAGGTTTTTGTTTCTGCTTTTTCTATAGAGTTTGAATAGTTCCCAAATCTATTTTGAAACATCAAAAAATTCAGAACAAAAGAAAAAAAAAATTACCAATTTATCAGCCATTTATATTATTCAGTGTTCCTGAAAAAAGGCAGTCCTGTTTTATGATACAAATTACAGATAAAAGCTGGCAACAAAGCAAATAGAATAAGAAATATTTGTTTATATAAGGAAAGCCTGAGAAAAAGCACGTGATTTTTACCTTGCTCAGAGCAGCCCAGTTCTCTCTTAGAAACAGTCAGCCTTATGAGGAAAAGTAGATAAAAGAAAAATAACAGATGAAACAGACAAAAGGTGGTTGAGGGGAAAAACAATCTTTTTTCACTCCCTTCTATCTGGAAGGCCAAACTGAGGGAAGCTGCTATTCTGTACCTAGCGAACATTTAATTTTATGTCAGCACAGGTTTACTAGATGAGCTAAGGAGGCTGTAACCCTTCTCTCTCTCAGCTATTGCTGTCTGACAAAGCATCCATCCTTCGAATACTGTGATCCTGAAACAGATACATGCAATTCAACTTCACAGTCCGCACTAGAGTAGCATCCACCTCTCTTTTCTAACACGTTTAAATCTAAATGAAGTTAAGACGCGAATGCAATGCAAAATTAAGACATGCCTATTCCAGAATAAGAAATTGTTCTGGTTCCCACTGCAACAAGTTTCTCACACCTACCTGGAAGCACCCTGACATGTAAAGCTTAGCAAATTGCATAGTGTTTGGTATCTGCATGAACACTATGTCAGCATTGAGGTTCGTACATAAGAATAGTAGCCTTTGGATAAAAGGAAAATTTACATGTATATCTCAGTGACAGATCTGATTGCATGAAAATGCTTGTGTAGTATTGGTCTTGAATAAGATACTCTTTCTATTTAAGTAAGTCATTCTACTCAGGCCAAAAGGTGCTTATTAGTCATTGTACTGGTTTCGTCTGGAATAGAGTTTAATTTTTTTCTAGTAGCTAGTATAGTGTTATGTTTTGGATTTAGTATGAGAATGATGTTGATAACACACTGATGTTTTCAGTTGCTGCTGGGTGGTGTTTAGACTAAGTCAAGGATTTTTCAGCTTCTCCTGCCCAGCCAGTGAGAAGGCTGGAGGGGCACAAGAAGTTGG
>JANZLQ010000092.1:19833165-19843242 GCA_026212715.1 Elanus axillaris
TTTACACCCCCCCCCCCCCCCCAAATTCTCTCTCCCATCCCACTGCGGGGGGGGGCGGGAGGAGTGAGCAAGTGGCTGCATAGTGCTTAGTTGCTGGCTAGGGTTAAACTACAACAATTTTCAAGTGCTGCAACTCACAGACCAAACTGTTTATAGACTCCAGTTATAGAAATACACCAAAGAGGCAAAAGTTGCATTTTTTCTCCTTTAGATAAATAAATTCTATGAGATAAATGGACTGTAATAACTTAAATGTTTAGTATTATTACACTGGTTGCCCTTTTTTTCACTATTATATGCATTCATGATAAACTTGCAACATTTTTCCAATTTTCTAATTACTGCCATCTATAACACAGTAAAAGTTTCCCTTCTTAGAATTTATATCCTTAGGATATTTGCTGATGATGATACCCTTTCCCTTACATTAAGAAGAAGAATTAAAGACTTACATCCAGCTGAACATAAATAAGTCATATACATTGCTGTCAGAGTCTGTCTAAGGAGTGATTTGTGACTACCCTTTTTCCACTTCTCATTCAGGGAGAAATCTTTAGAAAAGATTTAATCAAGAAAGAGTAATGAACTTGCTAGTAGCTGGCCAGACAAATGAGAAAATCACTTGACTTCTGTGAAAAAATGCTGGATTTTTCTGAGTTAGACCCTAGATTTTTTATTGAGTTAATATGACCTCAGTTGTCTATTTCAGCTGAACTCCTGTTTTCCAACTATAAGTCAAATTGTAAGTAAGTCAGAAGCAAGTCTGCTATTCTTTAGAGATCTCTATATGCCCACTGGTATATATCAATATTTATACATAGCTTTAAACTTGTAGATTTGAAAATCTGAGCTATTTTGGCCTTAATATCAGACTTTTTTATATGCAACCTTGCTACAAACTGCAAATCCATAAGATCAGTCCTGGGTTTGAAACGTCAGAATGCCTACAAAAGCTGCCAGTACTTAGACATTTGCGACTTTTTCAAAGAAATGCGTCTCAGGAGGATCAACAACCAAGGAGAAACAACATTAACTAGCACAATACAGCAGGGCAGCCTGGGCAGTATTTGTACTATAATAAGCACTGATTCAGGAGATGCCAGAACTACACTTTTTAATGAATGAACCCAACATCTGAGAGGGAGCACCTGTTTCAGGAAGATAATTCAGGTTGCTAGACCTGATTATATCCTTACATGATACCGGCAGTGCTGCTTTTTTGCCTCTGGAGATGCAGGGGCTGGTCCTGGTGCATTGAGGACATGGATGCTGCCCACATAACATCTCCTTGGAATGTACAGGGCTGTAGGCCTCATTTGTTTCTACCTCATTTGTGCATTAGCAGCGTATGCCTGGTGTAATCATTTAGGATCATCACAGAAAGTGAACAGAAATTTTGGGGGGGGCATGGGGAGAAAGAAAAACCAAGACAGTCTTTTTAGGGCTAATACTAAAAATTACAGAGTCAATTAGAAAGCTACAATGGAATGGCAGAAGCTCTTCCATCATAAGTCAGTTTCAATAGTCAAAGAAATGCAAGAAGGGTCAAATGCTACTCTTGCATAACAGTACAGATTCAAAAAAACTATTATTTTTATATGAACATTTATACAAAATTGGAATCAGATGCATGAGCATGATAAATAATGGCTACATCTAGGGTACCTGAAATTTACTGTGTTTCTTCCTCTGAAGTACTTGTCTATCTGGATAGTCTATAGCATGGAAATTCTGATGATAATATTCTCATGAGCATGCTGAGTTTATTGGGTTTATTTGAGAAATGTCCCAATTCTTAAAGAAAAAAAAAATCCTCCTAAAACTTGACTATTATTCCTATCTTGCATTTGCATTATTTTTAATTTCCTTGTATCTCTTATATTCCAGTTAAACAAAGGAAAGTGAAGCAGAAAAAAAACAGGTTGCCATAAAACTGTCATAATTTGACTGGCAGTTTACAGGATAAGAAATTTTGGGATTGAAACATTTTGCTCATAGAAAAGCTACAGATATTTTGAATAAATATAATCTGTGGCACTATTCAAAGATTAAAAAAATATTGATAATATGCTACAAGTAATACAAGTAACTGAATACCATCCCATTCTACTTGATGAGTTCCCCAATTGGAAGCCTAATGTACTAAATTGAAAGTCTTCCAACTACTTCAAGTAGGATTTATGTCATGTCTTATTCTGGAACTGGATGAGACATTGACATTTTTTAACTACTTCACAGTAACTACCATTCTTCAGACTGTTTGATAAAATCTTGTCACAAATGTTCACAGTTTGTCATTCACAGGTCATTTTTAGTTGTATGAGTCAGGTGGAATTGACTAATTGCAAAAATATTGTATAGTTACAAAAATGGAATATTACAATAGAATACATGTTGTGCCAGCTAGAAAACATTTAGTCTCTTATTGGGTCTTTTTTCTCATTTAATAAAACATACGTTCAACTATAAAGACATGTATCAAACTTTGGTTCTGGTAAAAATTCCAACACTGGAGTAAACCACCCCCACACTTCCATGACTACTTTTTGTGCTTAGGTTGAACACTCAAATGTTCTTGGGAAGCAAACATACAAACCCGCTTCAATCAAAGTTTGCTGCTGAATTCAAATAATCAGATAATCTTTTGTTCCCATTATTCACCTCAGTATATATTTGTGGTTCACTAGTCACCAGCAAGTAGTCCCGAGCAAGTCATGTTTAAGACATCAGTTTACAGTACATGCCATTTCACTTTAAAATGAAAAAAATATGAAGCCTTTATAGAGAAATACAATTTCCAAATGGAAATGTAAGAACAGGAAGAAAAATATTTGTGGAAAGCAAGCACAGATACTGTATCTTCAGAGTATTTCTATTCCATACCTGAAAAGAATTCCTTTCTCTATCTCAATATTGTGTTTTCACATCTCCTGGTGTGAATCTTATTCTGGTTCTGTGCCACGCTGATCCATTCACTCTCTAATGAATACATTAGGGACATTACCAGGCAATCTGGAACTACTGAGGGGAAAAAAAACTAATGTTTTGCTGCAAGGTATATATTCTCTGAAGTGCAACCTCCTCCTCATACTGCATTTTATCATGAAGAAAATTATGCTTTAGGAATAAGGCCTTAACATTTTTTAAAAAAACCCACAAGTTATACAGCAGTCCATCAACTTGCAATCATTTACCCTACTCTAATGAATCTGTCCTGAGAATTATTTAAATCAAATGCTTCCAATAGAAATATGAAAGGTAAGGCTTAAAGGCAGGACTCAAAGTAGTAATAAGAAGGTCACTCCTGCCCCTCTGCTCTCGCTAGACTCAAAGCAGGACAAAGTGAACAGAACAAGTAGCATCAGTCTGGCATAAAGATGATTTTCTCTTGATGAACTGTACCATTCCATATTTCCTTCAATTTAGATATAAAACCCCTCATTTTGTCTATTTGTTTCAAATTCAGAAGATGTTTTCTATCAAAGTTACAGTGCCTTGACTCATTTCAGATTTGCATGGTCCAAGAAAGTACACGTAGACATCCCAGTGACCAAAAGCTTGGTGGTAGTTATCCTCACTCTGAGGGTGAAGGGGAGCAGAAGGGGAATTTGGGCTTGTTTCATCACGAATGGATGAAAATAGTTAAAAGGCTATTGAAGATGATGCTACTGATAGCATCTTCTGCCACCCGCAACTATTTATCCAAAAAAATGTTTTGTGGCAGTACTTTTCTACCCTTACGATTTTTTAAAGCACAACCATTTAATTTTTCTCTACCTCTGAGCTCTCCTGGATTATGAATAAAGGAAACTTCCAGAACAAGAACAATAATACTTTTCACTTTCTCACAAGAGCATTTCAAAGCAGAAAAAACAATGGCTTTATCATTGGCCGCACTAGCAACATCATTGACCCTGATACCTCCACAAGATCATTCTCATGAGATCTTTTCTCTGTCTTGCAAAACAGGGCAGTGAAGTGTGAGTTCATGCCTCAGTGTCTTTTCCTAATAACACAGGAATATAGGCCTCCCTACTTCATACTGTCATAGTAAAAGAACTTCCTTCACATATTGGTGTTTCTCTGATCAGAACTTGTCAACAGTATAAGTCTTTTTTATTTCGAGGGCAAACTGAAAAAAACCCACCACCATGGTCACATTATCCAAGCAAGATTTTACACTTCAGACTTGCTCAGTCCAGGACATTTTGAAGCAAAAAGTGAAGACCTTACAGCCAAGAGCTGTAAAAACTTTGGAAAAGTGGGTGCCTAATGTTTTTACAAAACCTAAATGGAAATGGGTCATGGAAAATAATTTCCCTTCTGCCCTCTCACCACTACAAGTCTTGTGATCCCAGTGAGGGTGTTTTTTCTCAAAAAATAAAAGCGTGCAAAAATAATTTAAAAAATTAGGAAATTAACCAAACTGCCACATTTAATGATGTCTGTTACTTACTAGTCTTCCATTACCATTGGTCTCCTTCTCTTACATTTATTCATTTTATCCCCCTCTAGCACCTAGTTTTAAAATGCAAGTGTACTTTTTTTGCTAGAGCACCAAATGTTTACTCTGTATATGCCCTATGTGCACTTACTACTCCAAATCCTGATTTCTCCTTAGTGCCTTGTGGTTCTATTGTTTTACAATAGTAAAATGAAACAACTATAATAATAATATCAGAATAATTACAAAAGGACATTAAGAATGTACCTCTAGAAATAATATTGTTATTGATAGTTCATCCACAGTTTATTAGATCCCTTAATTTTCCCTAAAATCACCACAGTGGGTCAGGTAGGAAACAGAAGAGTAAGAACAAAAACTTTATACTAGCTTACGTATTTGACTCAAATATATGAGTTTCATCCTCGTAATAGTCTCATAAAATGCAGTCTTGTCTAAGAGCTGAGTAACTTGGAAAATCTGCCTTACTCAGTGCCACACTTAAACAAGTAGAGCTGAGATTTGAGCCCAGGTCTCAAGAAAGGCAGGTCTTCTTCTTTCCATGAAGAAACCCTTCACTCCACACTACCCTTGTTCTGTGTGACAAGTTCAGCTAAGCAAGTACTGGGTGCCTGCTCATCTCACAGGCAACCTTGCCACAGCCAGAAATGTGCTGCCAAGGCACGTATGCAGGCTTTGGCCATTGAAGTAGATGTGAACATTTCCAAACACAGGGAATCTAGGTGTGGAAGAACCTTGAAAGCAGCAGATAGTGGGGTTTTTTTTAAGGAAAAAACAAAGGTAATATGTACTTGCAAAAGATTCCTCTATGGTGACAAATGACAGCTAAAGGTTTGGCTTTTCTTTCCTGACCACTCTTAATGATCTTCTCTCTGACACTGGCATTTCTGAAGGTTATGGCACCCATGTGTCACATTATCAAAAGATCTAGAAAGGATAAAGTAGCTGTGTTAACACGTTTAGATTCATTCAGTTCCTTAATCTTCTAATAAGCTTCAAGCAATGGATGTGTTTCAGTTAAATTTTTGATTGTGCCATAGAAGCTAAATTTCAGATGTTTTATTAAAAGGAAACCGAATTGCTAACAGCTCACATTAGTTGACAGATGCTGTAAAGGAAGGCATCTATTTAACCACTCGGGCTAGATTCCAACTTACATAAAACTTTGGGATTTTTGTCAACATTTAAATATCTGATTCAAACAGAGACAGAGAGAGAAATAAACCCTATCCAAATAGTGTCAAACTTGGAGAAAGATGAGAATAAACTCAATGCAATCACTGAACACTGATCACTCCTCTAGCATTAAAAACTGACCGAACCCTCTTCAGCTTCAAATTGAGTGCGATTCTTAAGTATTAATAGGTCACTAGGACCTACATCTCCAACTAGCCAGGTAGCTCAATGTCAGAAATGGAATACATCGTGGTTATTCTCTTTCTTCCAACTCCCCACAAAAAGCCTGAGCAGTCCATGGGAAGCAGACTATCAGAGTAGCAACGGAGTTTCTCCAACTCATTCAACAGGTCCCTGCTTTTCTTTACTATTTTAAACAAAAGAAGGGGAAAAGCCCTGAAGACTGTATATTATACTCCAAAACACAAGTATACTGAGATGCAACCTAGAATTCTTTTTATGCAAGTGACTATCCCTCTCAGTCCTACAAAACCCTTTAGAATAAAAGCAGAACTCTGCAAACAGCTAAATGTTAACAGAACAATCTGAAATCTACTTATTACTGGAAAGCTCCCACAATTCCTGACATTTTGGCTTGAGACCCTTCTCCCAGGCAGGCACAAGCAATCAAGACTGATATCAACAAGAATTGGAGTCCTTGCTGGCTTTGACTCTTGTAACTGCTAAATGCAGGGCAGTTAGGGTTGAAGCACAATGTGTAGGATACACTGTGATCTGCTCTTAAGCACTGCGAGCTGCTCTGTGTTGTACTTGAAAAGAGCATTAAGAGCTAGTCTCTTCGTGCCTTTTATATGGTACATGAATGGGTGGCGTTATCAGGTGGTGGCACTGGACAGTCTCAGGAGCACAGGATGCAGATACTGCCCTGCACTTATATACACATTTCAGCACAATACACAAGCAGAGAATCATTCCTCATTTGCAGAACAATAGAAGGCATTTGATCACTATCTCCATATACTAGTTAGACCCTATTCAATGAACAGCATGGGCACTTTTGTGATTTTTTCTTAAACTGAATTTAAGACTAGCCTGTGTAGGCATTTTATAATATACTGTTGAGTACTTGGCTGTATCTTCAGGCAGCCAGGTTCCATTTTTTCATGCCATTGTACTAGAGCATCACAAAGTCTAAAGGATCACAAAGTCTAAAGGATTTGAACAGCTAAATCTTGCTTTAATAAGTGACTAGGCACCTGGAAGCCCAAGTAGTAAAAGGCATTGAACAGGTCTTAAAGCTTAAATCACATAGGCACAGATATTAAAACTTATTTGACTCCTCAAATGCAAATGGGTACCTAGCAAAATGTTGAAAAAAGTAACTATAGTCCAACTTCTACTTTCAAAAGATGTTTTGGAAGATACAGCTATGTGGATTTGGCCCCATGTCACTTAGATTCACATTCCTAAATCAGCTAGATGTTTCCTTTTTCCTTTCTGTAAAATGCAATTTATAATAATATCGGTGGGGCAGGAGGAGGTGCTTCGAACAGGTGTTATTTAAACTTTTAATGTATTACGTCTTTACATGGTTGCATACAGTTACAGCTATGTAGCAACAAACTCCCCTCTATCAGAGATTATTGTGCAATATTTATTTTGTGTGTTCATGTATTTGAATTTTTGTCTCTAAACCACTACTAGTCAAATTGTTTTCAGTACTGTCTTTGCATCCTTGCAAAAGGAAATCTCATTCAAGTCAAAATGGTTTTTATTGTCCATTGATCTGTATAACCAAAACCTACTGCAACTAATTTCCCAGATTAAACTAATAAATTAAGATTGCCTCACTAGAATCCTGACTGTTGCAAAAAACAGGGACTAAGGGAAAGAGATTTACTGAGATGAAAGAAATCTCAATTTTAGCTACATTTTCACAGCTCCTTTGGTCGGGATGAGCTGACAGTTATCAGAATCCAAGATAAAGATATATGATATTTAGAAATAGCATCTAAGTTATTATTCCAGAGAATGAGCAGAGTGAGTGTGTTATTAATCCTGGGTTCTTAGGCCAACTTAATTGCTGTCAGTAAATCAGTAATTATTTATGCAGCTTCTTCACAGTGAGTAACTAAAGGATTGAAATGATTTATGACACAGTTGCTCTGCATAGTAGATTCTTTTTTTTTTTTTCTACAATATAGAGTATGAGGGTACCTTTACTTGGACAACTTCTGTTGTCATATAGTGTGCTGTATATTGCACTCTATACTCTATTTTGTATATTGCACTCTATACTCTATTTTGAGTGAAAGTGTTAGTTACCGACCAGCCCCTAGTAACATGAATTCTTCTCTTTCCATGAACCAGGTGGAACAGATATATATATAAATCTGTTGCTATTTAGTACATTGCAAACCAGCAGGGATAGGTTTCACTTTAAATTAAAAATAAAATTAAGCTTTAATTTGAGAGGTCAGAAAGTGACTTGGATTAATCTGTCAGTCAGAAAATCTTGGCAAACTTTCCGAATTACTACTCCCATGCTGGCTCCAGCATCACTTGGCTGTTGCAGCCAGCCCAAACACTCCCATTCACTTTGCATTTGTGGGAGAGCTGAGGCCCAGCATCATGCAGTGTCCCCCCAAGAAATTTTGGATACAACAAAAACTGATTTACAGCTTTCACTGTAGCAGTCACCATCACCCACTCTGTGGTTGGAACATCTTGTCCAAGGTTAGAGCCAGTTCCTACTGACAGGGGTGGATTTTTTATCTCTATTTACTTGCCACCCGCAGAAGCCAGAACAAAATTGAAGAATCTCTTAATCTGACAAACATGTCATATGCAGGATTAAATCCATAGCTCTTGAGCAGTATGAAGAAATAATTGTCTTTACTATTCACAAATTCTCAGGCTAGGGATCTTGGTGCAAGTCAGACGATCAAAAATAGTAGGAAGTTCAGCACGATTGAATATATAGATTTTTAATGTTACAGCACTAAAAACAATTTCTACACTTATTAATTTGAGCTGATATAAGAAAGAAGGAAAACTCTAGATTGGCAAAGGCTGAAGATGATGAAAAATGGAATTTGGGGGGGGGCAGATGAATTAAATACAGAAACTCTAACAAGAACCTGTAAGAAGAATGCAAGAATTCAGACAGCCAAGATGACCATTTTTTTGCAACCCCAATTTTGAAGCTATTTCATAGAAAATAAAATCATATCAAAAACTTGAATGTGTTGAAATCACTGTCATTGCTGAAAGATGTCAAATCAGCTGTACTCCTATTGCTTACCCAGGAGATATATCATGGAGGACAGCATGGTTGCACCACAGGTATGTGTAACAGAAATAGTGATAGAAATAGTGACCTGATCCTATCTTGCTCTTTTGTTAAAAAAAAAAAAAATTCTAATCACAAAAGAACAGCCTTGAGACTATATATATATGAAGTGCATCAAAACCCATAATGACACTAAACTGAATGTCCCAAATAATATGTAAACTACTAGTAAGAAAGACTTTACAAGTATAGTGAACACCTATGAATACATGGCTGTAGAAAGTGTAACATACTAGAGGCTTTGAAGATACGGAGAAGCCTTCTTATTCTTAGCTGTAAGACTGTAGCAGTGATTTTCAAGAGCTGAGAACAGTCCCTCTAAAACCTCTGCAAACTTTACGTTAAAGAGACTCCCTGTTGTCCTTCTTTTCAAACATGCAGTTTATTCCAGTTAAAAGAGGCCAGGAACTCCTGAGGAGAGTCCGCCAGAATCCAGAATTGCTGCAGGAACTAAGGCCATTTGCCTTGATTTTGCTACTTATTGCAAAGAAACTATTAGAAGGCATTAGTTACGCCCTGCAATCATGGAAGCTATTTTCCAGCCAGGATTTAGGAAACCAGCAGCATATTGCAGAAGCCAAGCTGGCATAGCACTTGGGAATCCTTCTCCAAGGCCATCTACATGGAGGGAGGAGGGAGGGAATCTGCAGAATATCATCTGGATCTGATTAAGGAATTTAAATGTGGCAATAAATGAATAATAACCAGTACAGAACATAGTAAGTGAATAATTCTGCTTTGCACAAAATCCTCTGTGTTGTCTATTAAACATTTAAACACTATAGACTTTTCATTTACATTTAAATTAAAGTGGAGTCATTCAGTTCTGAGGCAAACATCCATGAAAGTTGTTGCAAGAGTTTGCAGTACTTCCAAATGCAAGGTAATAATAGTATTGTCTTGCAGAAGTACTACATGTTCCTGGAAAGGGCAACTGACTGTGATTTCTTTAGTGATCTAATTGCTATGCCATTGCCTCTATTATTTCACTTTGCTCAGTATGAGCATAACCAGATGCTGGGATAGAGTTAATTTTCACAGGAACTTGGGAGGGGGCATAGCCAGGACAGCTGACCTGAACTAGCCAAGGAGCTATTCCATACCATGTGACACCATGCCCAGT
>JANZLQ010000092.1:19843342-19863460 GCA_026212715.1 Elanus axillaris
TCCTTTTCTCTTTCTGGTTCTCCTCCCCATCCCATGGGATGGGGGTGGGGGAATGAGTGAGCGGCTGCGTGGGCCTTTGTTACCGGCTGGGCTGAAACCACGACAATGATAAAACCAACTCCCTCAGGAACTAGTGAGAGTGGAGACCAGAGAAATTAAAGTTAAATGATATATGTAAAACCATTGCCTTTGAAATAGTGTACAAGCCTTGGGAACCAGACTACAGCCCAGTCAAAACTGGCTTGAATTTAAGATTCTTTGGAAACTTAAAAGAGATTAAAAATGGGAGAAAAAAAAATATTGGTTACGTTCATGGCAACCAAGTCCATTTTCACAAAAGATAAAGCTCCTGAACAGCTATGTATTGAGGATAATGTGAAAAACAGTATGGTGTCACACAGAAAGGTTCACAAACACAACCAAAGATTGAGCCTACTCACAGAAATACATTTGGTACTAACTGGGAGCAAGGCAGGAATTGAACCCCTGGATCTGTTATTGTGTGTATCCTGCTATGAAGAGCAACATGTCCCCACTTCCAAGATAGGTTACCTCAGTTAAATGCTAGTGTAGTTCCCGGACTCTTATGAGGTCACCAGCAAATGCCATGGACTTCTGGAAATTTCCTACTTCAATTTTTATTTCAATGTTTACATGTGCATTCACTTCTTGGTTTCATTAGCTCAAAGAAACAAGGATTCTTCCAAAGAAATTAAATAACATGAATGTCTATCTGTTATTCTGAGTAGGAACTATAATCCAAGGGCTGTGTGGCCAGGAGGGACACGTTGCTTCTCTGTCATTAGGTGGTCCTGAACAAACCTCTTGCCTTTCAGCCACCAGAAAGCAAGAGAAATTACTTTGTGGACATCTATAGCACCCAGTCCATATTTCACACATAGCTTCAGGACTGCAGCTAAATTCAGTCATAGCTAAATTCAGGAAGCAGAGCAAGAGGGAAGAGGAAAATTTATACATTTACATGTTATTTTAATGAGCATCTCTGGCTGTAAATCTAATCAAAATAATTATAAATACTGGTGAATATGCATAGCACGCACATCAAATGCAAAGAGTGATGCCATATCCTACCTGCTGTTGAGAGAAAAGACCTGCAGACAGACTGGCTGCTGTGATCACTTAGTATGCTTTTACCTTATAACTCAAGGTCTTAAGCTGCACTGAAGCATCTCACATTGGCTCAGGCTATGTAGTTAACTAATTTAACTGACATTTTATTTTAATTTCTTTGCTACAAGATCAGCCCCTATTGTTCCTCTGTGCCATCTGCAAGTACAAAATGTTATCTTGTCTTAATTTTAATTATTATAACAAGCCCATTCTTGTATAAGTTCTGGCAAAATTTCAGATCTTTGCAGAAGGCCAGAACACCACTTATGGCCAAGTTAAATCCCGCTTAAACTTGGTGAAGTTTTGAACTGGGTTTAACTGTGGCACAGACAGTCTGTTACACCCTCTCTTCAGAGTAGATATACATTGCATGGGATTCTATGCTGCTGCCGAATTATTTCATATCTTAAAGAATGGATATTCTTTAATAAAGATAAAGAATGGATATAAAGATAAAGAATGGATTTCATATCTAGGGTATATGGTCTTATATCATAAACTTTAAAAAAGTCAGTTCTGGAAAAAACATAACAATTCTAGCTTACAGTTTTGTTATTCTGTTATCACACACAACACAGGATAAATACATAATGAAGATATGCAGATATGGGGAAACTGGCAGGGCACTGATCTGATTATTAGCTGGCTGTTGGTAATCTTTGCAATGTAATCAAAAGTGAGAACTGCTGCAGATCAGCTGCTAAGGCATCCATTTTAGTGAATGGTGTTGGTGGGCTCCTCCTGTGTTTTTGTATAAATTTTCTAATGCGAATTTTGGGTCATTCAAGGTCAGGATCTGTCTTGTTGACTGTTGTGATCCTTGAAGGTTGCAGCAGCTCAGCATCATCTGTCAAGCCCCGTGTTCCCCACGTAGCATTGGTACTCCTCAGCTTGAATTATAGCATATTCACCTAGAAGAGGCCCCGAGTTCCATGACTGTCCTTGCAAACCAATATCTTTATTACAAGGTAATTTATTTAGTCACTTTCTTTTTTTTTTTTTTTTGCTTCTTCCCACCCCAGTGAGCCAGCAAAGTGAATTTGTTCACAAAGCAAGCAGCATCTCTCTGGATTATCTGTAAAGGTTAAACCCATGTATCTAAAGTGGTGCCAAAAGCTGTATGGACAGGGTACTACTGGTGTAAGTGGATTATTTTGAATATTAAACCTGTTCCTATTCAGGGTAAGCAAGCCTGGAGATTGCCTCTTCACAGGGATCTAAGTGGCTAACAAGCCCCTTGAGCTGTGTGAACTCTGCCCGTCTGAATGCACACCAAAGCTGCTCCAGTGCAGCTTTCTCACCAGCTTTTAGATAACAGTCATGAACATACACAGAAGTTATAGCCATGCTAATTGTTCAGCAAACTGGTCTCTCCTGCTTGTGGACTTACCTGCACGACAACACGTATTCTCTAACAGAAATCTAGAGGTTTTATGAAAATTTTTATTCAGGTCATGTAAGGCAGAACGATCCAAGCAAGAAATAAAATCTGATGGTAGATGAAGGCTTCCAATGTGTTAGATCACGTAAATTGCTTAAACTAGTATGATTAGCAAATAAATCTATACACAATTCAAAGTATACTTTCAGACAATTCGCCAAGGGCTATAATAACACACTGAGTTATTCAGTAAGTTCAGTCTGATCTGTTCAGAGCTTTCTACAAAGAACATTATCGTGTTATCTAAGCCATATTCTTTTAGTTATCGGTCCTGAAGCTCTTTTTCTTCCAAACCTAATTCTCACAGTTATAAGAGTTCCCCTCTGTCTCTCCATCTGAAATTATAGTGTAATAAAATGTGTTTTATTTGATCAATATCAAGAAACACACTTTTCTATGTACTGCAAAACAGGAAAGAATGTTTTTCCCAGCTGAATTATTCCCAAATGGAAAGCATCAAACCCATTCATTTTGTGTCTCTGATTTTTATGATAAGCTAAATCTATGTATTTCTTAGTTTAAAAACATAACTAACCTGTTTGCATGCGTAGGTACCTATGGAACCAAATGCACATTTTAGCCTAAATAATCAGGAAGTCATCACATTTCCAGGCATGTCAGGGCAGAGTTTGTGAATGGAGAAGAGCAGGACTTACCCACAAGAGCCCTGAAATGTCAGTAGGATAAAAACCTCACATGATATGACCATCACTGCAGGTTATCTCTGAATTGTCTGAAAGTCTAGCACATAATACTGTCACAGTATAGAGAATTAAACCAATTTGAGCCCCAGCCTGCATTTCTTATGGAAGTAGTTGGCTATACCTGTTCAAGGAGACCACTTTGCATAGGGTATCATTTTGACATGAACAAATAAGCTGTTTAACCTTGGCTTATGACTTTCATATGTAAATCTAAAGAGCAGAATTGTTTCTGATCACATTTCAGGCACTTGATGCAATCAAGAGCATTTCTTCCTTACAGATTCTCAAACAACAACAATAAGAAAAAAGAAAAAAAAAAAGAAAACCTCATGATACCTCACAGGACACCATCATTTGGTTCATACTTGGCTTTTCCATGAAGAAGTGATAAAACGTTCACCTAAATGACATTTTCTGATCAGATGTTAGCAATTGTATTTTGATGGAGGAGAGGCAAAGAATATAGAGATACGCCCAGGACAGAGAAGATGCATAGCTGGATGTTGCACGAAGGAAGGAAGGGGCTTACGAGAACTTTGGACATATATTTGGCAGCAAACCTGGTTCTTTGCAAGTTAATACAGGGATGAAAAGGATGATACTAAACACTCAGCATTGCATGATAATTTAAGAAGGAAAATCTTATTTCTACAAGTTGTCTGAGAAGGAAAAAAGAAGTTTGTTATCTCTAAGATATGAGCTTTGTCCAAGACAAATCGGCTGGGGAAAAAAAGCAACCCAAAGCAATTTTCTGATGGACAAAAAGACAATGTGTTTATGTTTCAAATCTGTCAGTTTTGTTCTCCCACCTTCAATTACCTGTAATCCTCCCCCTACCCTTCAAGATAAATGGAAGATTTTAATTTTACAAAGATTCATTTTTATACTTGTTCTCCAGTCAAGAAAGGCACCTGTAGCCCTGACAAATGTCTCCAGGCCTCACTAATCAGTGCTTTTGTTTTCTTTACAGCAAATTTAATACTAAGGCCGAAGGGAGAGTCATGGAGACTGATGACCCCTGTTTAATGACAAATAGGAACAACATCAGGAGTATCAGTTGCGGCTGCTCCTCACTGATTAAACAGCATGCTCTAAGCCCAGCTGAGATAGCTCATTTGTAAGGGTGGGAGGTGAATTCAGCTTTCATGTCCATGGTATGTCTACCTAGCCTAAAAGCACAGGTTCCAATTAGTGGCATCCATCATCCATCCCACTACTATTATTTCAAAACAACACCCTCATTTTTGATAAACCACAGAACATTCCTAGCTAGTAGCAAATAGATTGTCCTTTTCACGTTTGGAGTATGACTTCAAAATGGTATTTGTTGTAGGTGAGAAATAATTTTGACAGATATATCTGAGAAATTATCTGGGGGGGGAACTTTAACTGTTGAGAATAAAGTGCTGAACCTATTAATTAAAATGGACTTTGTTGGATGTAATCATTACAAATGAAACAAAGGTACATAATGAGAAATTATAAGAATAAAGTGAATACTAACTGATAAAGCTGAAAGACTGCTGTAATTATCGGCTAAAAAAACAATAGATAGCTGATCCCAAAGGACAATTTTGGAGAGAACAGCACTGAAGATTAAGAAAAAAAAAATCATGCATATTCCTCAGATTTGTTTTTAAAACCCTGTCCCTTAACTTGGACCACTGGCATTTGTGTTTACTAAGGCCACTTCAAATCATATTTTAAATGATATTTACAATTCAGTATCTTTTCCCTTTTCTTCCCTTTCCTTCACTCCAAAATACAATAAAAGATATCTGGAACATGTGTTATCTGATGAGATACATCATTTATATTCACTGATAAATTTTATCTATTTTATCACACTCTAATATTATTTCCATTAAGTTAAAAATTTGCAAGACAAAGGTCTTAGTTCACATTTAATCATCTGATTTGCACCAGAGGAAGCCCTGAATAACTTACATCAAAAGAAAATGTACATCAATCTGAAAAATACGTTATTCAGTGAAAATGTAATTTTTTTTACTTGGGAAATCAGTACACAATAAGCAAAGCAGTTACTCCACAGTCCTTCCTGTCTGAACGCAAAAATATGCAAAGTGCACAGTAAGAGAGCCCCTGCTGGAAGCTAATGAGTTTACTTGTTACTGAAAATTCATGCTGTCACATTTTTTTTGAGGACCAGCCAGGAGAAACACTTCATGGTATGGTCTTATAATAAAATGCCCTGGTGTGTATTACTGAAAACCTAAGAAAACTGAAATCACAGCTGTGCAGATTATCTAAAGAAATGAGCACAATGAGGTTTTGAAAAGCAGTGGGATGTTTTCTCTCCAGATCTTCTCGTATATTCCAAAATGTTCCTCTGCAGTCTCTAATTTTGAGACAAGTGGTTCAACTGGTTGAGAAACAACATGCCTCTCTCTCCTCCCCCTTCCCCACTTTCACCTACATGCAGTGATGTGTCTTGCCAGCACATTCATCTCAAGGACAAAGCTCCTCTGCTCAAAGCACTTTTCCCACTAAAATTAAAATGCCTTATCTCCTGGGATTCTATTGATCTTATTTTTCAAATAATGCAGCCACACGTTAAATATTTTGAAATAATCTAAACGCAGACCCCTTTGACTTTCCTGTTCTACTTCTTGATAACTACAAATATTAATACGGTGCACTTTACTCTCTCTCATAAGCTCCTAGAGTATAATACCAAACTCCAATGAAACTCCAAAAAAACACTTGTCAGGCCTCAAAAAAGGGAAACCTTGCTGGACCTTGGCTGAAAGTCTGGCATCAGGCTGCTTACAGATACTAAGATACTATGAGGAATGCCAGATGATGTCCCTCCTGCCTACTCAGTCTTAACCTTCAGGTCTCCTGCACGGTGTTGAATCTGTGCTCCTCCCTAAAGAACAGAAGACCTCATAATCATGTTAGAAAGTGAGGGTTGAGAATGCCCATTATAAAGCACAAATCACCATTCACTGCTGCACATCATCTCTTGGTAACTAATGCAAATGAGTCCCCAAAGATATATTTACTGAAGCAGACAGCTGTACAGGAAAGAAATGGCAGCTTATAGCTTCTGCCCATAGGTGATGGTAAAAATGAGTTGCTTTTCATAATTATAGTAGTGCAGATTTAAAAGACAGAAGAAAAATTGTTCTTTGCTGAGGCCTAAAACCAGAGGTTTTAAACTCTTTCCCATCATGATGCTTGGCAATAAGCCGGACTAACCAGAAGTGGTACCTAATTGATTTGTAATGCCAGCCTGTATCAATGGCATTTCTTTAAAACAGAGAATGACATCAAAATGTAGTACATCAAATCAATGTAATTAAAAAATGGCAAAATATTATAACCCATTAAGTACAAAGTGATTAGGATTGTATACCTGTAACCAGCGTAAACGGCATGCACATAGCATGGTATCATGCAACCCTGTGTTATAAAACTTAGTGAAATTCAAAGCAAACTCTTTGCTTGAGATGTTTTCCACCCCCAAAGTGTAAGGAGGCAGATGGGGAAGAAAGCCTTTGCTCTTTGTGTATCTACCTCTACTTGTTCTGTGTGGGAGCACTTGAGCTTAGCGGCCTAAATTCTCTGTGCAACACTTTCTGTGTTGCAGCTTCACTGCCTGGTGTAGATAAGATGCAGCTGTTAGCTCCCTTATGTGTACTAAGTTCCTAAGGGTGGAAAAGTCATGTCTTGCTGGAAATAAACTTGGCAACACTAATCTTAGTGAACTATATAAGAACTGAAAACTAGAGAGTTGCTTAAGTCATTGCTTTAATACAAATATAATGATCGTAAATTATTTTCATTTATCTTTCAAAAGCGCTTTTCATCTTCTTGGCCTCCAAAGTGTTTTATGACCACTGATAGTGATTCTGATTTTATGAAGCATTTAAACTAATGCTTAGCTTTTAGCACATTTCAGCTCACCTGAAATTGGTACAGCCATTTAGGACATGGTTGATTTTCACTGAGGCTGGTGCCTTGCTGGATTAGACTGAAAACCTTCAGTGCTGAGATCATTTGACTGCTGCTGATGGTGAGCATAATAAAGAGGATGTGGGAAAAGAATGGAGACTGGATGATACACAGAACTGGCTAATGCTCTGCAAGTATTTCTCAGCTGAGTTTCACTGGGCTTTTTCCTTATTAATTTTCCTACTTCTCTGAGCCTATTCTTTGCAGGAAGCTGGCAAGACTAATATCTTAATTCATGGCCTCTAACATGTCTGTGTCAAAGAGTTTATAAAGACTCTAGGCTAGTACGGTTTAGAAGAACAAATAAACCACATAACGAATTCACAATTTCTAACCTAATTTGCAGAGAAAAATGTAAAACATATTATTTAACATAAGTATTCAATATCCTTAACATATCAGTACCAGCATTCAACACCTACTTCTTTGGTTTTTTTCCTCTTCAAGTCTTGGTTTCAGCAAAAGTTAGAAACCAGCTGCAGATCTCAATTACATCAAATTATTTTAGTGAGTAAACACTGGGTCAATCATTTTTCTAAATATGTCAACAGAAATCTTTACATTTCTTTTAAAGAGTACCAGGCTATTTCTAAAGCAATTATAGTCTGACAATGATGCTCCAACTGTATCTCATATTTTTAGCAGCAGTTTGACTGGAAAAGTCTGAAAAATCCCCAAGGCAGCTTCAAATATTCCTCTCCTGACCTTATTTTGCCAAACTTAATTAAAAACAGAAGGCAAACTATTACCTATTTCCATACTGGTTTTTGTTCTTGTCATCTACTAACCGGAAGACAAAAGGAAGTTGGTGCTTTAGCAGTCATAAATCCTAACTCACTTAATCAAGTGCTTCAAAGTCTAGCAGCTGATTTGAGAGTAGATCCAGAATGAGTGATGAAGGCAGTGCATCATTTGCATTTTAACGACAGCTTTGTCTACTGATTTTTAATGTGTGTTGTGGAGATTCATTCCCTGAACCACCTCTGTAACTAGTCTTCCTTTTCTTTTCCTCAGTTGTTCCATTTGGATCTGTTGCAATTCTCCTGTCTTCACTAGTAGAAGAAACCTGGGCTTTTAAGCTATAGGATGGCAATTTTGGGAGTTTCAGTCTCTGAACATAGCAGGTGGTAAATAATTTTTGAGCATGTGGGTGAGAAGTATTGCTCATGAAAACTAAGGAGGAAACCCTGAAGAAAGCTGAAGATGTTTTCGAATAGGACATCTCCAAGACAGATGTCCATATTTGGCACACTGAACTGTACAGATGGCAGGCAGAGCCCTCAGGTGCAAGGAATTGTTTCTTTGCTGGACACAGAATTGTGCCCTTATCGATAATGTAAGTAATGTCTTCTCAAAACAGGCAGAGGAAACCAGATCTACTTACAATAGGAGTAATTGGTATGTGTTATAAAGCCCATTTAAAATATAATTTCAGCTATCATCTAGCTCATGCCTTGGGGGAAGAAAATTCTAAGACTTATGTGAAATTTTCCCTTACTTTGAGGAATGCTTCCTCTTGGTTTCAAAATTATTTGCAGCCCACATTAATCTGGTGGGCTCCCGGTTTTGTTGCTAAATTGTAGTTACACTAGAAATAGCCAGGAAACTGCATTTTGTATGTTCCAGTAGAAAGAAATGGATAGGAAGTTTCCTTAAGTTTCATTTATCATATTTTCAGTTTCTGAGTCTGCTTTACAGGCATTTAGTTTTGACTGTTGTTTAATCAGTACTTCCCATTCTTTCCAGCCTTTTGAACATACCTTAAAAGTTTAAGTGCCAAAGTCCAGTTTTATCCATTATAAGCCTGGTTACTTTGAAGCTTTAATCTCTTGTGGACGATCTTGCTACATTATCATAAAAATTTCTTAGAGGGAAGACAGTTGAAATTTTATTGTTACAGTTACTGGTGTATGACTGGCACAATGTCATATGCAACATCTTTAGCATAGGAAAAAGGCGGGAAAAAGCCTAGGTAATTGCAAAGGCAAGTAAGATAAATTGATAAATTAATTATGTTCTTGTATGTTCAGGACACTTTTCTTAATATAGCTCAGTATTTGGAAAGCCGATTAGTTAGCTGAGAAAACATAGCGTTTAGCAATATGCAGAGTATTGCATTTTCATCTTTTTGTTTTTCATGAATTTTCTAATAATATATTTGAATTATGATGGTGTAGGATTTTAAACTGCAAAAGGGATCCCTGAACAAGCTTATGACTATACTCTTGCTTGAGCTGAGTCCACTTCTGAAACAGGGCCTGGAGAACGTACATGAATTTAAATATCTGCCATGCAGAAATCAGAATCTGAATTTGTAACTGAGATACCCCTTATAATCAAGTGAAAGTAACCAGCATTTTTTATCTCAACCTCACAAGGACCTCTGAGGTGGGCAAGGGGAATCACACACTAGAAATGCCTCTCTGTTGCCACTGACTACTCCAATGACTAGTTCAGATAAAACCACCTACAATGTCACACATTTATAATAGGTGACATGAAGCTTACCAGGGACCCTGTAGACAAAATTATTCAGGATCAGTTTTCTCTTGAAGAAGAATTCTAAATGCAGACAAGCCCTGAGATCTGGGAATAACTGAAGAAGGGATTGCCCTCATGTAAAATCTGCTCTGAGTTTTGTATTATTTATATTTACATGCCCACAACATTCCAGGAGTTTTAAGGTACATTCTTGCACCTGCAGGACCATAAAACCACCCTCTGATGAAAATACAGAAAATGTTACTGCCTATTATGATTTACATGATTGCAAAACAGAGAAAAATGCCTGGGACAAGGATCATCTTTCTGTAATGGGTTGGAACTGGCATTTTCTAAGTTATTCTTGGGAAGAAAGGGAGAATTACTCAAATAATTCCTTTCTAAATAAGATCTTCCAGCATATAATATTTTTTTTAAAAAATACAGGCATTTTTCTCACCTTTATCCACTTGGGACTAAACTCTTTATTACCTCTTTAGAGGCATTTAGAATAAAGCTGTCTTTTACACAAAATCTCTTTCTCACTATGTTGGCAGTTTAAAAGGATCAGAAAAAAGCAACAAATAATTACTCCCAGTTTATTGCTCCTTTAAATGGCCAGAAAAGAGTTTCAGTACAAACTACAGTCAGATATATTGCTAGTACCCAGCAGCACATCATGAAAGAAGACATAGCTAAGATTAAAAATAATAATCGTAAAAATAATCTGTGGAAAAGAAACCATCTAAAGTTGTTATTCAGTGGCTGGCACAGAAAATGCATTCCTTACCTGAGACTAGTAATGAGTTATATAAGCAACTTGAAATGAAAAGCATATAGAAGGGATATTGAAAAAAACAGTAGAATTTAGAATCCAAAAATAAGTAAAGATGATGATTTCAGCAGGTAAATACTTCAGTAGATTACTGAAAAAGATGGGATTAATATCAATTTTATCTCCAAAGCAGAGCAGTTAAAAGTAGATCTGGCAATCTGCTGGTGTTGTCAGTATAAAAATTAATGCTAAATGACAGAAAGGGGATTTGAAACAGACCCTCTCCCCGCCCCCCCTGGAGATAAAGAGGGTCAGAAAATAAACAATTATAACACATTGTGTGAAAACATGGACTGGCAGAAAGGTGAAAAAAAAAAAAACAAAAAAAGAATTTCAGTCTCCATGAAAAGTATATCTATATGCAAGCTTCATTTCACATAGTTTTAGAAATTAAGATTAAGAAGTGGGATGCAGGGTCATAGCATTCTGGGTGCTTTGAAGCAATACACTGAATTACATTGTAGGTCAGATTCCTCCAGAGACAAGAGATAAAGTCATCTTCAAAAATGAGAGAGGACATATGACAAATACAGGATAAAGAAATCACATCAACTAGACAAAAAAATGTAGAGGTAAAAAAGAAGAGACTATTAGAGAATATTAATGTTTACATGCTGTAGTCTACATGACAGTGCCAGAGGAAGGAAAGCAATGCTAATAGATAATGGAAAATAGATGTAGATACAAGTGTGACATATATGTTCTGCAAATTGCAGGAAGTGTAGCCAGAAGATCCTGCCTTATCCCACCAGGGAGTTAGGGGATGTCAGGAAACTCCAAAATCAAATTCAAGTCTAGACCTCCAATACACTGGCTTCCATCTCATGGCTCTGGATCCAGGACACTTATGTTGAAGACAGTAAGAAAAGATACCCGATCATAAGAAAATGAATCAAAATAATGAGAATAATGAATAACTAAGACAACAGGCCTGCCATTCTGAGACTGCAGAACATTTAGATACAGAGAAGGATTCCCACATGGTGAAATATCAAGGGAAATTGCTCTGTCTGTAGAAAAAAGAGGATGAACTATGTGTCAGACAATGGCTTTTCTAAAGGTATGATTATAATTAGATCAGAAAGCAGTATGTTACATGATCTGACAGATTTGCTAACATCTGTCTATGACAGATCCATTTAAATATGCTAGTTGATGTGAAGCTGCAACGTGACAGCACCCACCCAGTGCAGACTCATGTGCTGAGTGGTCCTCTCTGGTGGGAAGTAGGATGACTGAAGCATTTGTTCAGTGTGGGCAAAGTCCTTTTTGCCACAAGCCAAGGTGCTGCAGCGTAGACAACTATGGGACACTGCAAGAAGTCTTTGCAGAATGCCACAAGAGGAAATGGTGGCTTCATCCAGATTGACCAAGAAAGGTAGTGGGCCTCCATGTCTTGAAGCTTTCTGGTTTGTACTGATAACTTGGGCAAAGATCTGACTTAATCTAATTCAAGACTGGGCTCAATAAAAGAGTAATAGAGTGAAGTCCTATAGCCTGATTTATTTTACAGTGGCTCAGGGCACTGATACCAGAGTCCCTTCAGTAACTCCCTCCCTAAAAATCTATGAGGGAATAATAAATTCAGTACAAATGCGGTACTAGCAGAGAAAGTCTCATATGAAGAGGTTTTAGCCATGACAACCAAAGCTGGGAACATATTACTTAATGATCTTAAGCAGGAAAGAAAGAAAATGGGAAGAGAGGTTGGAAATTGTAAGAGACAACAGAGAAAGATCAACCTGCCATGGGCTTTTTATGTAATTATATTAGATGGGTCAGAAAGGTCTCTAAAAGACAGTTCATTTGTCTCAGAATCAAGAATGGCCGATTTACAAATGAGAAACAGTGGGACAGAAAGATTTCTGATTGTTTTTTTATCAGTTTCCAATTTTTGCAAGACAATTTTTGAATAAACTTTTTTTGCTGTAATCAGGTAGATCACTTCATGGTATTAGAGCCAAGATTGCAAATCTCTGGGTACCTGAAGGTGACCATACATGTCTAGTTGGGTTTGCAGAAGCTCCTAAGCAAGTCAGGTAGACAGAGTATCAGTGAGGATTTAGGCATCTGCTAACACACTTTGGCACTTGGCAAATGTCAGCAAGTGTCTATCTGAGCCTTCAGGTGCTTAATGCTCTGCAAATCTGACCCCTGACAACTACTAGCTGCTAAAGCCAGTGATGATGACCCAGCAGGATAGGAAAGCCAAAAATACTATGTCCTACAACCTTATATTACACTGTTTGAATTTCACCCACAGGTCTTGATGGTTTACATTATTTTGAGCTATGCCAGATATACAACTGCTCTGTGTAGCAGTAGTAGACTGAAATAGTCCAGCAACGCAGCTAAATCTGGTTCATTTTATAAGACCAGCAGTGGTAAAGTGATTAGTATGATGCCCCTGAAAGGTTTTCAGTAATACAGACCAAAGCAGTTCAACATGTAGAACAGCACATGTGCTTTTGCCACAGAGAAGTCTTGGTGGAAAAACAGGTAATAGCGACATCAGTGCAACAAAAAAAAAAAAAAAAGCATCTATTGATTTAAACATACACTTATACTGTTAATATTCCATATAAATCTGTTTAAATACAGGTATATTGTGACAGTTCCCAGCTAGACATCCAGCCAAGATCATTAAAAACTGTGATTATTTGTATTTTAACTAATAATCTATAACCTCAGAGATATATCCATTAGGATTTATATCTGTATAGAATATTTGAATCTATCTATGACATACAGTGGTAACTTATAACAAATAGGGAAAAAGGGTAGCAAACATCCTAAAATAACAAATTCTGCAGAAGTACTTCTAATCAACTTCAAAATCCACGCACTTGAGATATCCTTGAGGAATTTAATGTGCTTCTTATACTAATGATATTTTTTTCTGTAAAGTAATTTTCACATCATTTTAATGTGTTGGTAGTGTTCATTAAAGCAAAGATTAAGCTGCCAGATGATAGCATGCTATTAAGACACAAAAAAATGAAGAAAATTAATTAACTATTTTGACACTAACTAGGCATAATTAATGGACATTTGAAGTGGTTTTCTAAATAATAGTACACAGCTTGTTGACAGCGGGACAAGAAACTCCATGAGAACAAATGTATCAAATTGCATTTGAAGCTCTTCAGATGTTTGTGTAAAATATATGTAAAAATTATGTGATGGAAATTTGAACTTCCAGCTCTTGTGATTGCAGCATGATCTATGTAGGTGTATCAACCAGTTGCTAAAGCCTGCTAAACAACACGGAGAAGAGAAAAAAATAAATTATAGATAAACCATGTACATCTGAGAAAAGAACAGGGTGAAACTTTTTTCAAAAGACTTTATGGTGTACTTGTAAAAAACAATGATGCCTACAGCAATGCCTAATGGGCATTTTTCTCAGCTACCATATTTAGAGAAAAAAACTGGCACGTGGTTGTTCTGCAGCCAGAAGTAAATGTCAAGAGAACTCATTGGGAGGTGGTTGGATGTAGCAGTGCCAGTACTCACTGGAGAGAGAAAAGAAACAAGTCCTTCTGATTTTGTTTTAGGCCTGAAACATCTGTGATATCAAAGACTGATTGCTCCTTTGTTATTTTTAGTGCAGTAGACAAATGTAGATACATAGATCATGTAAACAGTTAGTCAGTGCTATGATCTACAATGCATCCAGGTGTTAATCACACATTTAAATACAAATTCAAAACAAAACAGACAAATTGCTACCAATTCCACTGTTTTTTTCCTGCTTATATTGTATAAATATAGGTAGGAATAACAACAGTGAGGGCTTCTGTTACTAGCTGTCAGTAACTAATAAGGAGAAGCCAGGATTCAGGCCCCTTACTATCAAATGTATCAACAGTAAATTATTATATCTGTCACGATGACAGACAATTAGCAATGCTATTACATGCATGGATGATTTTCTTGTAGAAATTCATTTAAATAGAACATTTCTTTATTTCAAGTTTTGATTCTGAACGTGTACACAAGGGCAAAGAGCCAATGACAGGATGCAAATAATGAGCCTGTATCTTAGAGCACAGTGCAATAATAGAGGAAATTGGGCGAGATACGTGAAGTCAATGGCCTTACATATGTGCTTTAAAATGAATGTAAGGGCTTTGGATCCGCATTTTATACCAGCTACTCAGTTCCAGCAAAAATCTTCTGCTCTTTAGTTGCCAAGCTCTGTATCAGCTTGCAGGGCTGGAGTAATGAACAGCTGTTAGATACTGTTAATGTATCTAAGCTTTTCAGCTCCACTTCCATGACATACAATTTTAATATTTCTTTGAAGTACTAAATTCCTCTTACACATTTTTATCAGCAAAATAATCCATCTCAGACCTATTCATCCTTCTGATTACTCTCCTTGTCAGATATTTGTACATCTTTACCTTTTTTAGGACTGCCACATGAAAGAATAAACTTCATAATAGAGACATTAATAAACACCCTTGCATGCCTGGCTTTTTCAGCTTCTCTAATCTGCACTTTATTCCCTTTTTTAAGCAAGACACCACACAAGACTCACTCACCAGAAACCACTCAACGTAATATCACATAGGTTGTCTTTGGAGTCAAAGCTTTCCTCAGCTTCTGCCTCCCTTAACTTAGTGGAAGTAATTTTTTTTCTCTTAGCACTAATTCTCTTAATCAAGAGCGTAATCAAAAAAAAGGGCCTCTGCGGCACCTCCTGACCCTCTGTCACCCCAGGCCCCATTTCAGTGAGGTGCCTGGAGCACACACACAGCTTTAATCACACACTAGTCCACACAATAAGCAATGAAGGGCTCACATCTTAAATGCTTCACCAGCATCAGTGGCTTAAGAAACATTTAGAATTGAAAGAAAAATCTTAGAAACTATCTTTAGACGGCAAAAGTTTTCAAAGGTTTCTGCACCCTCCTAATGGCACTTTGATTTGGCTGACTTTAAATGAAATGCCATGGTTGCATGTTGTTAGTTGCCCTGGGTGCTGGTGGGGGTGTTTAGTCTCTAAACCAGCATTTAGTCTTGCCCATCTTTGAAAGCAGCTCTTTTCCACTCTCCCCGCCATAGCCCACAGCTATCATTGCTGCTCTCTAAGAAGGAGAGAAGCTCTGTCCCGAATTTAAAGCTAATTAGAAGAATACCTTAAAAGGAAACAAAGAACAAATCCCATTAAATGGGGAAGCAGCCAATATCACTTCCAAAAACCAATGGTGAAATCTTAGCCCCACTGAAGTTCCTAGCAAAACTCTCCTTGATTTCAACAGGATTAAACTCATCATGAAGATAAATCCTTTGTAGCCTATCACTTTTTTTGCCATATGGAATGAGACTTGAAGTTGCATGAAATGAGAAAGCTCCAGCACACACCTGCAGAGACCTGTTTTTCCAGCATACAGTATTATGACATTTCCTCTAAGGATCCTTGGCTTTATTGGAGATTCGTTTTAAAATGTGCTTACAGAATGTGAAAATAGGCCTCCTCATTTCCATTTTTCATTGAATTAATTTCTCCACCAAGTGTTCTTAATTGTTTACAAAAGTGTTTGTCCCTAAAATGGCACAGGAGAGGAAATAAATGCATTGCTTCCTGGACAGAAAGGGAGGAGGAGAAGGAAAGAAAAGAAAAAAGAAAAAAGAAAAAAAAAAAGGAAAAAACCCCTCCAAACCAGCAACCCCCCTTACATTACAAAAGTCATCAGTACATGTTTCTCTGTGTTTTCCAGTTATAAATTTGATTCAAGGGGTCACTAAATTAAAGCAAGGATAACTAAAATCAACTGTTTGTGCAAAAAGATGAGATAAAAGAAAGTACAAAGCTCTCTGATACATCAGGTTTGTAATCATCTAGAGAAAACAGATTTCCAAATCACCTATTGTACCTTATGTGAATAGCAACTCGCTTTCATTTATGTAATTGAGAAATGGCTTTAGAGTTATAAAGACTATCTCCTCTTCACCAGAGGGACTTGGCTAATTATTAGGAGTATTCAAGCTAGTAATACTAATGAATCTAAATCTGCCTTGCACTGTAATTGCCCCAGGCTATTTGACAACATGCTACAGATGTTTTGTGAGTTGCTAGAGGAACCCATTTCTTCATATGCTCAATGTAATGAAGAGATGGGGCTTTTCTTATTGATCTTTGGAAAAACAATTTTTAATGAAAACAAAACTCTTCTTCTATCTTTTCATGACCTGAATATCCTTTCCTCTCTAGGTGAGAGAAAATGCTGAATTGATTCAGAAAGGAAGACATTTTTATAGGCAAAGAGACACTTTTACCTATCTTCTAGTACCGATTATTCACATCCAGCTGATTGTTATAGCTTTGGTTTCAAGAGGATGGATTATTACTAAATGATTTATACAGAATCACAGTTTAAAATGAATACTTAGTCTAAATTAAATTGAACAAGAAGGATAGGCCTACATCTTAGCACTACAGGGGATCTGAGATCGCTTCCCCAGTCTCCCACATACTGATCTGTGCAAGGAATTATACTGTCCCATATCTGACTTCACTGTGGTATGGGAATGGTAACAAGCTTCTTTCCCAGTTTGGTTTTTTTTTCCTTCTTACATAAGAACTGTAAATGCTTTGGGGTGGTGATATGCATATACAGTTCCTAGCAGAGCTGGCCCAGTCTTTGAAAAAATCTTTGCTGCCACAATATAGTAAGTAATAACATCATGCAAGAAAACTTGGAAACGCACTTAGAGAGACCAAGAATACCTTACCAGAAATAAGTTTAGATACAGGAATCTGCAACACTGAAATTCCCTTTGGAAACAATGAAGAGAAAATAGTATTATAGCTATTGTAGCTGATCAGCCTTTTTGCCATAAGACAAATGAAAACACGTATGAGTTTAGTCCCTAGAAATCTCTATTACTTCCACGGAGCCATTAAGTCTTAACATTAAAAGCTGAACATGGAAACACTATGCCTGTATTAACTGTGGTTGTTACAAATTGATGTAACAATACAATGTTACAAATTGATATTTTAACCAATTTGCAACACAGCTAAATTCCAATGAAGTATCTGGTTTTCATTGCTTTGTTTGGATCAGCTGAAAGCCTGAAGATCACTAATGGGAGATTCTTTCACAGACAAAATGTTTTTCTCTGCCATCAGAAGATGGGAGTAGGCAGTTGTGGTAATACTGATTTACATGGAAGCTTGTTAATATTTTTCTAGAAACACCACAAACTGGAACTTTCATTTGCATTAAAATAAAGTATTATTAACACTGTATAAAGTTTCATTTAAAAAAAACCCAAAACAAACAGTAGTAGCCTCCTCTGAAAACATAGCAAAGAAAATATCACTCAAAGGTGAAGGCTGAAGGAATGAGATGAGAGTCAAATGAAAAATATGATTATGCTACTTCTGGAGTCAGTATTTAATGAATGCCCGTTACTTAAAATCCAGGGGAAAAGTGGAATTTTGATCAGCTGGTCATGTTGTTCGATATAATTATGAGTCAGAATCCATCTCCTCCTGTTCATAAAAATCATATTATTGAAAATATCATCTAGTGTAAAGTGAGTTACAGTCTTTTCCCAACAGTTAACTCACAGTCTCAAGTGAAATCTCCAAATTAATTTTCTTTGTAAATTTGCCAAATTAATTTCTTTGCAAATTTGCCATTTCCTTTTACCGGAAGACTAATAGTTCTGTTGATCTCCCAATGAATCAGGCTTCAGCACAGTCACACAGTGCCCCTGATCCCTTCAAGCATGCAGAGAGGCTGGTATTTAATCACATTAACCCCATATGATTCAGCATCTGCAGAAGTCTCTTGGTTGGGATCTATATTTTACCATAGTTAATCATATAATCTCAAAACAAAAATAGCATCTGACAAAAACATACCTCTTCAGGTAAGGAGAGCTTTTAGTGTTGTTCTTGTTTTAACTGACACCTCTATTTCTTGTCCTTTCTGGATTTACCAGATTGTTGTACTTAATTCTTACACATCACAAAAGCCTGTGGCTCTAGATCAAACTTTGACATTGACTTTATGAGTTCTTAAGCATAAAGTTCTTTATAAGTGAGTTTCATATCTGGGATATGAAAATAGATTACTCAGTGTTAGCTCATCTTTTGCTGTAAAAATAAATATATCAACAACACTGAGTACAAAACAGCTGAATTAGACACTAATGATGCGGGAAAATAAGGATGCTTGGGCAGAACTTACAAATGTCTCAAAATATGGCATATTAAAAAAAAAAACCCAAACCACTTTATATCCCTAATACATTATGCTTATTGAAATTTGTATCTTTTTTCATTTCACTGGTTGTTGAGTACTGTTAATTACTTTTCATTACAATGAAAAACACAAATTATAATCAATTCACACCTTTACTGTGTCAAAGATCTGAAGTAAAATAAAACATTATCAGCTGGTATGACAGTGATCTCTGACTTTTCAGAGAAAGAGGGCCTTGGGATGATCTTAAGACAGTCTGTTACTTCTTTAGCATAACTAATATTTTCCTGTTGCTGCTGTAGTATGGATCACAGCAGGCTGAATTAAATAATTCTGCTATGATCTGCAGAGCTGGATTTTATACAAGTGTGTGGATGAACCACATGAATTTGTTCATGTCAGTTTTCACTGCTGATTTTTGGTCTATAAATGTGGATAAAAGTCTATCTTCCTTTGAAATATAGTTTGAGATCTATGTTTAAAATGTCTTTATGATTTTGACACAAAGGTAAATGCAAGAATAGCCAGATTTACATTGTGGACTTTGTATCGCAGCTTAAAAGTACTATATGACTTGGTAATCATCCTTTTAATATGAATAAAAAATCAGCGATAAAAATATGGTCAGTTCAGAAAGTGACATCCCAGTTAAACCATTAAAAATTCTCATCTTTTCATCCTCCCAAAGATCACATTCTCGATTCCTGAATCCCCACAATGACTTTCTTAAAAACTTGATTCTTCAACCAGTTTCTGGTCTTTGCTAGTGTAAAATTTGAATCTGCTTTGATTTCAGGTCCAATTCTTCACACACTTGGTGAAACCAAATGGTAGTGGATACATAAACACCATTACAAAGTATAATACAAAAGCAGAAAAGAGCCAAAATTGCATTAACATTTCTCTGTAGCTTTATATGCAGTTTTAGCAGCTAACTGAGCCTACTGTGATTCTTTTTACATTTATAAAACTATAAAGCATGTGGTGTGCTTTGTTTCTACCTCCACATGAACTTGTGGATGGGTTAAAATTACTACCTTTAAAAGATATTTTTTCTGTAGTGTAAACTCAAACCATAGAAGGTTTTCCTCTCCTTGGGAAGACTAGGCCACACCCTGGAGACAAGATACTCTGATCCGTATCAACTTTGCCAGCACATGCCTTTGAATGTTGAGGCTGTCCTGGTTTCAGCTGGGATAGAGTTAAGTGTCTTCCTAGTAGCTGGTACAGTGCTGTGTTTTGGGTTCAGTACCAGAAGAATGTTGATAACACTCTGATGTTTTCAGTTGCTGCTGGGTGGTGTTTAGACTAAGTCAAGGA
>JANZLQ010000092.1:19883702-19931014 GCA_026212715.1 Elanus axillaris
TGAACTTCATGAGGTTTGCATGGGCCCACCTCTCAAGCCTGTCAAGGTCCCTCTGGATGGCATCCCTTCCCTCCAGCATGTCAACTGCACCACGCAGCTTGGTGTCATCAGCAAACTTGCTGAGGGTGCACTCCATCCCACTGCCCATGGTGCCAACAAAAATGTTAAACAGCTCCAGTCCCAATACTGACCCCTGAGGAACACCACTCATCACTGCTTTCCACTTGGACATTGGGCCTTTGGCCACAACACTGAGTGTGACCATCCAGCCAATTCCTTATCCATCTGTCAAATCCATCTCTCTCCAATTTAGAGACAAGGGTGTTGTGTGGGACAGTGTCAAATGCTTTGCACAAATCCAGGTAGATGACATCAGTTGCTCTTCCCTTATCCTCCAACACTGTAGCTCCATTGTAGAAGGCCACCAAATTTGTCAGGCATAATTTGCCCTTAGTAAAGCCATAGAGGCTGTCACCAGTCACTTCCTTATTTTCCATGTGCCCTAGCATAGTTTCCAGGAGGATCCACTCCATGATCTTGCTGGGCACAGAGGTGAGACTGACTAGCCTGTAGCTGCCCAGGTCTTCCTTTTTTCCCTTTTTAAAAATAGGGGTTGTGTTTCCCTTTTTCCATTCAGTGGGAACTTCCCTGGACTGCCATGGCTTCTCAAATATGATGGATAGTGGCTTAGCCACTTCATCCACCAATTCCCTCAGGACCCACAGATGCATCTCATCAGGTCACATAGACTTGTGCACCTTCAGGTTCTTTAAATGGACTTTAGCCTGATCTTCTACAGTGGGCAGTTCTTCATTCTCCCAGTCCCTGCCTTTGCAGCTGTGACCTGGGTGGTGTGGCTGTAGCACTTGCCAGTGAAGACTGAGGCAAAACCACCATTGAATACCTTAGCCTTCTCCATATTCCAGGTAAACAGGTCTCCTGTATCCTTCCAGAGAAGGTCCACATTTTCCCTAGTCTTCCTTTTATCACCAATGTACCTATAGGTGCTTTTCTTGTTGCCTTTGATTTCCCTGGTCAGATTTAATTCTATCAAGGCTTTAACTTTCCTAACCTGATACCTGGCTGCTCAGACAATTTCTCTGTATTCCTCCCAGGCTACCTGTCCTTGCTTCCACTCTCTGTAGGCTTGTTTTTGTGTTTGATTTTGTCCAGGAAATACTTGTTCATCCATGCAGGCCTCCTGGTGGTTTTTGCCCGACTTCCTCTTTGTTGGGATGTATCACTCCTGTGGTTGGAGGAGGTGACCCTTGAATATTAACCAGCTTTTTGGGCTCCTCTTCCTTCCAAGGCTTTATCCTGTGGTACTCTATCATGCAGAACCCCAGAAGAGGCCAAAGTCTGCTCTCCTGAAGGCCATGGTAGTGAGTTTGCTGTGCACCCTCCTCAGTGCCCCAAGGATCTTGAACTCCACCATTTCAGGGGCACTGCAGTCAAGGCTGCCCCTGAGGTTCACACCCCCCACCAGTCTCTCCTTGTTGATGAGAACAAGGTCCAGCATAGCACCTCTCTTTGTTGGCTCCTCTATCATTTGGAGAAGGAATTTATCATCAACACATTCTGGGAACCTCCTGGATCACTTATGCCCTGATATGTTGCCCCTCCAACAGACATCAGGGTGGTTGATTTCCCCCATGAGGACCAGGGCTTGTGAACATAAGGCTGCTCCTATCTGCCCATAGAGGGTCTCATCCTGACTTACTGGCTGGAGTGGCTAGAATTCCTTTGTGCTGCTCTTCAGGTGCTCTCCTGCTGACCTGTTATTGCTCTCCAGGCTCTGAGCTTCTATTGCTGGCACTGGCATCGAACTGGTAGGAGTGGGATAGATTGAGGTTTTCCTCAAAACTTTAGTTTTAATGGAAGCTGAAAGGTGAACTCTCAAATAATACTTATAATGTAATACTCAATATTGCAGTAGTAAGATTGGCATGACTGATTCAGAATATTTCTCAAATTTGTTGATAACAACAATAATAATTAGAAAAAACAGTTCCCTATATATACTCCAGTGAGATAATAATAATAAGTAGTGTCACACTTGGGCAACAATGGCAAATGAATATTCTCTGGGTTAACTAAAGCAAATTCCAGTTTACAGTGTACAAATATTGGGGAGCAGAGGAGTTACCTCTTTAACACCATCTGTGTGTCTAGAAGATTGCATGTATTCTGTTCTTCAAATAAACCACAAATCCTTCCTCTAAATACATTTTCAGTGTTACTAAAGGAAAGTTTGCCCTGCAGCAGTGTGTCGTAAATGCTTATTTATGACTGTAAGCTAAAGGTACTATCATCTCAGAGCATGAGACCTTCATAGTTAAAAGAAGATGATTAAGGTTAATGAGTCAATTAATTTTGCACCTGGTATCATGACTAGTGGGTAACATTCTGCACTTTTTGTCCTAGGGAAGTATATAACAATCCAAGACCAAGAACAGAGTTATTTGGGTTAGAAAAAGATACCATCATCCCTGCATCTCTCAAGCCTTGAATGAAATCAAAGACAAGGAAATATTTAGACAGTTGTTTTCTCACCAGTGTTACAACACAGATTTTTTTCCCCCCAAAGTATCATAAAGACTTAGGGCATGTGTGTAATATCTAAAGTACTTACTGAATTGATGAAGTCATGTTCATGAATTGTTCATGGTTGGCACCGCAGGTGTGCAATGAACATTTTTGTTGTATTAGTACCCATGCAATTCATCCAGTCCTCAGCCTTCATTTGCTAATATAACTACAGTTTAAAAATATCAATATCAAAACATTACATTCTACAGGACTAACTGAATCAATATAGTAGTTTTAATTTGATTCTTATTGAATAAACATTCAATTTCATGGGTAAGAGAAGCCTTAGGTTCTTGCTTCATTCACTCTCTTATTACTTAAAGTCTCTATATTTGATGGATATTCATGAATGAACTTATGGGCCTTTAATTTGTACATGTCTTTTGTATTCAAATTCATCATTTATTTGCAACTCTGATTTCAACAGACACCCAAAAAAGAGGTCTTAGCAGGTCTTCTATCTAAAGCATGATTCCAACCTGTTGAATGACATCATGCAAATGACATCAGGAGGTTTCATGTTCGGCCCCAAATGGAACTCTAGTCAAATTTGCCTAATCTCATTGCCAGTAACATACATTAAATCTGGGGTCTGATATTTAAGCTTGGCTTTCACATTATAGGCAGTTGTCTCTTGTCTGCAAGTTATTTTAAAAGGGTATTAAACCAGTAAGGCTTTAGATTCCTATTTAAAAGATGACCTTGCTGATGTCAAGATGTAATATTTATATTTCATCTTGTTTCATCACAATGTACATCAGCCTTCAGAACAGCCTAGTACTCCCCATGAATGCTGCTTACCTACCAAGAGATTTGACAAACAGAAATATTCATCAATCAACAAACAATTACTTCATTAAGTTTGTCTTTTTCTTACCCTGATGTGGAGGCTCTCTTTGCCTTGGACTCTCCTTCTACATTTATAGGGCATTTCCCCCTTTTCACAGTTAGATTTACAACACACAGTGTACAATACAGGAGTTCTTTGTTCCTTTTCAAAAGAAAGTTGGAGAGGGGTGGAAGAAAAGGGAACCCCACAACTGAAAGCCAATATACTTCGAAAGCTGCAGATTCTTCAGTTACCCAATTGATTACACGTTTCAGTTTTTCCATTCCAGTTACATTATAAGTTATTTACAACACCAAGTTCATAACCACTGAGAGCAAGATGGAGCTCAAATGTTGCTATTCCAGCCCACAGGAGCACGCCGAGTTCTGCAGCTAAAGACAGCATAGAGATAAGGCAAAAACTAAAGTATCATACTCCCCATTTGAACTCCTAACCAAGAGGCTTTTCTCAACTCTGATGGTTATGAAAACAGATTTAAAATAAAAACCTCACAGATACTGCATTTTCATCCAAACATGATGTAGTTCAAGTTCAATGACTAAGTTTGGCTGTGAAGAGATGCAGTAGAAGAAAGCAATGAAGACTAATCGTTGTTCATAACCTGAGTGCTTAGTACATAGGGAGCAGCTGTAAGTATCTGTACTCAGCATATTTTCCTGTTCCTTTCCTTGACAGTGAAGAGCGTCTTAATTTATGCTGAAACAATTTGGCTGGAACCATTCATTCATCTTACTTCCCAGGCCCATAAACATCCACTCCTCCTCTGGATCTGATATTTTGCTTTTTGTTTTTTTTTTTTCCTGCTTGCACATAAGGTAGAAACAAAGACTTTTGCATAGTAAGCAGCAAGAGATTTCTGCAGGGAAGTTATCACTCAATGTCTTTATGTGCTCCTATTCAACTTTGAACACATTGGTGTGTCTTTCCACAAATCTTTCTACCTTTTCTAGCATTTAATAGCTTACTCTTGAAGCAGAGGTACTCTACATAGTAGAAGCCAAAAAGTACATTACTGAATTCATCTAAGAGAAGTGTGCTGTTAAATAATATGTAGACTAATTAATGTAAATGCAATGGTGAGAACATGCTGACATTGTTGAAGTTAATGATCCAGCTGCATTATCATTTCCATCACTGTAATATTAAGAAAAACAAAGAACTTGGCATTCTGCATCTTGGAACACCATTTTCACTAAGCATCTTGCAGAGACAGTTAAACAGTCTTTCTATACTTTACTAAAGACCACTGTGTGATTTTATCATGGAATTGGGACAACAGTTTAGCTTTACCTACAGCCTTGAGCAAAATGTAACACAAAGGTTGTGTTATGCCAGAAATAGTTTCCAAAGTCCTGCGATACAATGACACAGCTCCCAGAGTCCCAGTTGTTAGTCCCAGTTTTCCTATTGCTCACTTCTTTCTCTGTTGGCATGGTTGACCTGTGCTGCTGGTTATAGTAAATTTTAACATCCTATCTGATGAATCAGGGGTAGTAGCTACCTCACTGAGATGGTGAAGCCAGCACCTGGCCAATTTCCATGCCCCATCCCCTCTCATGTATGCAATATCTATTTGCTAGGAAAGAGATTTTACAAAATGCAGAGCTTTGACAAAAGGTCAGTGGGGTCTAGATAGAAGTTATGCTGTCGTGCAATACCAAACTACCACCTCTTATTATTTCATTCTATTGCAGCAAATAGTCCCAGCGTGGCTGCTAAAATATTTTAAATACAGGTATATGACAAAAAATGGCCTACTTCATCAAGGAGCTGAATTCAGACTGCTTTTAAACCATGTACAAACCTGGTAATTTCAACGGAGTGCTGTTCTACAGAGGTGAAGATGGTAGTGTATGGCAGATGTTTCTTAATATAAACATCTAACTTGCAAAAGCATCTAGGTATCTTCACTTGCAACTAAGAGGTGCTGATGGCATCTGATGGGACTTTCAAATGTAGACATTGAAATCAATAGGAAGTCAACACAAAAATTTTTAAAGCCTAACAGAAACTTGACATTTGGAATCTGAATTCCTAAAGATGTTTGATAACTATCCTATAACAACATATGTCCCTTTGACTCTCAATTAAAGTCGGGTCAGAAGTTCAAAACTTTCCTTTCAAAAAAGGACCGTAACACTCAAAAAGCCTTTGGAGAAATGAAGTGCAGCAAAGAGACACGAAGTCACTAGACAAGCTGCCAGCTCTGGTAGTGACACAGCAGATTAGCTGCCTTTGCTCAGCACTGTGCCTAAGCTGATAAACTGAGAAGAAACAATTATTAGTTTAGGCACAGCACCATGCGGACTTCCAGTAATAATCTGGGACAACCAGTATCTCAGACAGGCAGCGTACATACCACGAGGCCTGAGATGGTTCTACCTTCAGTATCTCTGCTCTCTCTTCTGCTACTGAACAATACAAACTGCCCATAGATCCTTTTGAAAGGTTTGTCCTCATTCTCTTTAGGTTATGCCACAATTTCCTCACAAATCCCCGCTGATCTGTGGCAAAAGTAAGGCAAAAATCTTTACCAAAAGACTTATGAGAAAAATAAATGTTGCTACTTTAACATTAGCACCTGCAGCCTTTTTCTTAATAATTATGCTTTAAGATAAAATTGAAAAAAGATTAGCAGTCCTAGAAATGCAGACAAATCAAGCATAAAACTTAGTACATTTTGGAGTTTGGAAGAAATACTGAGTGAAACAAATATTTAATGCACAGTATGAAAAAAGAGAGCCCTTTTGCAAAAGTGACCTGGAGCATGCAAAAACAAGCTATCTACTTTTTGCCTAAGAATATTCTGTAGTCAAAACATTGCTGATAGTTCTGAATGTGATGGACAAGATAGAGGGGAATGCACATGCCCTATATTGGTTCTTTTTTGATAATAGCAGAGGAAAAGAAGCACACATTTTGCCTGTTAGGCAAAATAAGCAGATGCACTTCAAAGTTTACCAGGGAGCTGTTCTGTTGAATAAATGCTTGTTATTTATGTACAATTAGTTTTTGACTGAAACCGCTCTTCAGACAAGGCATAAGATCCGAAGCATGGATACTTCTAGACCTTTTGTGTGTATGTGTGGCAATGAAGGAGGCTTCTGAAAAATCAAAAATTTGCATCAGCAGCACACAGTGCTCTCAAAGAAAACAACAGAAGAATATGGTGCTCTAAATGTCCTAAAGAAGAGAACAGCCAGTGATGAGCTTTCGGTTCATTTCAGCAGGAGTATTTCTGTCATTAATTTTCATGGTTCAGAATGAGGGGCCAGTACTTTAGAAGCAGTACAAAACTGCAGTGAAAACAACATCATGCTGTTGGTTCATATTTCACAAGTCAGAAATCACCACCATCTTTCTTAAGCAGGGCTAGGATTTGTCTACAACCCTGATTCACAAATGCATTTAGCCACCAAAGGACTTCTTCACTGTGAAAATGAAGCTCATACATTCCGGCTCGTGTATCGAGCAGTGCCCATATATATTCCCTTTCTACTCAAGTATGATTCATTTTACAATTTTAAAATTTCCTTCCAGCTACAAGTCCTGCTACTTAGAAAGAATAAAAAATGGCCAGCACAGCTGGCCATCTTGCCTAAAGCCACTTAGTCACAACATTTCTTTGAAATCACAGCAACGAGGACTGCATTTGGCTAAGTGAGAGCTGTGGCCAGGCCCCAGGCAGACAGGCAGACCATTTCCTCTCCATGGCTTTTTCTATGACCAGAAAATTACTGTGAAGATTATAATCTAGAGAGAGATTTTCTAGAGATCTCATGTCCCCTCTAAATTCCAAAGCAAACGTACAGATTTTAAAAAAGTGCCCAGTGATGGAAAAATACCAAGTACAAGATAAAGCACTGCAATAAAAACACATTTTAGGAGAAAATGGAATAGTCAAACTAGTCTTCTTTTCCCCTTCCTGTTACTTGTGTTTTCATTGACAAAGTGTGGCAGTCAAATAGACACAGGTCTATTTGTGAGTGACCTTCATGGACAGCCCTTCTCTTGTTGTTGAAAAATACTGACAGAAAAGGGATCAAGAGTACACCTTATACCATACAATCTAGCCTTTCAACAGAGTGCATTTGGTTTCAGAAAAATAGCAACTTCAAAGTTTCTGGTAAAAAAACCCCACTGATATTTGGAAATTATGTTGTGTCACATCTACTTCTCATGAGCTGGCTGGAATTTCCAGCCATGCCTATTTCACATGGGGCATTACACCCAGGAATTCTTGTGATACATCACAGTAATTCAGTAAAAGAAAATAATTTCATGTGCCCTGGAATATAAAGCCCGGCTGCTGGAGGGGTTTGGAGCTACACGGCACTCAGGATGTTGTATCTGCAGATGGGATTTATATTTATGCATCTTTTCAGCTGAAAGGTTAAAAAGAAAAAAAAAGAAGAAACTTTTTATCTGCTAGCCAACTCAGCTACACATATGCATTATGTATATGAACAGATGATAAATGGTAAACATATTTACCCTAGGGAATTACTCTACATAACAAAGCAAACAGAACCCTAGTCTCCATTTCATGTAACTCTCAGAAAGAGGAAAAAACCCCAGTGAATTTCTTAGACCATATAAATAAAGTGGGAGTGGGGGGGAAAGGAAAGAATCCAGTGTATGTGCAAACACTTTTACAGATATAGGTAATTTTCTACAAAGTGCTCAGTTACCATGGTGATGGGCATGAATCAGATTAGATAATTTCTCGACTCAAGAAAACCTTCTAATGAAGCCATTGGCAGGTTTTCCAGTTGATCTGTAGTGTTAGGTCCATGTTTATTATTTTTTTCCTCTGCGGAACAGATTGTATAAAAGATTAAATGGCAATGTGTGCACACGATAATATTATCTAAGGGAAAGACAAAGAGTCAGTTTAGACATTAGTTAGAGACTGGCTCAAAAGCTCACTGTAACCAAAAGAAAAACACCTATTAATCTTGGATAACTTTCAACAGAGCCCCACAAAAATACAGAAAACCTACACAGGGAAAAAAAACCAACAAAGGCAGAGAATTAAGAGAGTGGGTGAAATTCTTTTGATATATCAGTATGACTAGGTAATTGCATATCTTGATAATGGACATCCTCAGTGCCTTGCAGTGACTTTCCTAAAGTAGCAGCTGCTGCCTTCACTATGCCTATACAGCACGGGATTAAGGGGCACCCAGTTTAGTGTATCCTGACCAGAAGCTGACCTTCAAATGAGAGGCATAATGGAAAAGGCTGGCAGAGCATGCAGGGAACAAACTTCAGTGATGTCTCTTCTGAAACATGCCACTCAACAATATGCATAAATCCTTTGTTTTCTCTGTGGAAGATGCTATAGCAGTGCAGCATAACATGGGAGGGCTACGTGAGTTAGAGGGGTGGAAAGAGCTTGGGGCCCGCATTTACTCTTTGCTCCCTTGTCTGGATATGCTGTTGGATGCAATCTTGTAAGGAATTCCTTCTGTCAGCATGGTAGCTAGCATGTCCTCAGTCTACTCAAACTGTAAGTAAAATATATTGGCTTAAATTTCAATTATTCTGCTATAAAGAAATAAAAGGACTTGCCCAAAATAATACAAAGTAGGAGGAGCTATATGCTGCTCTGAGGCCAATGTCTACATCATTTTAACACTGTAAGCTTCATGCAAGATGCTTGAGTCATCTGTCCAGCTTCTCAGTTTACAGTTACCTACAGAAACCTGAACAACTCTGGATCTTACTGAAATGACATCTCAATCCTTGGCTACCAAACCATCCCCCTTTCCTGAAAGCCACTGAAAAGTCTTTCCAGAGAGTTGAACAGTGGATTCAGAAGACCAGAAAGATTTTATTTCAATCTGAAGTTTACAATGAAAGTTATGAAATGATCACTCTACTTTATTCCAGAAACAAAGGCTGATCATAGCTTTGATGCTCTTAGTGGAGTGCACGTGTAAAGAATCTTTGGTTGACTATAGAGCAGCTAATTGGAGGATACAAACATATCACAGTATTTCTCCAGGGATTTTTTAAGCTGACCCTTTCTTGCCTCTTTTGGTCTCTTAAAAGCTAGTGTCACTACAACCCTGGCAAGAGTGTCACTGTGCAATTCTTTTATCACTCAGTAGCCTTTGGAAGTGCATTCCCATGGTAACACTTCAAACCCTGATGGCTACATCATTTCAGCACAGTAAGCTTAATATCAGATGCTTAAGCCATCTGTCCAGCTCCTCAATTAACATAGTTAGCTACTGAAACTTGAGCAATTACGGATATTACTGAAATCACATTGCAATCAAGGAACAAATCCACAACACAAAAGCAGGACAGAGGAAAACCTAAAGCAACACTGAAACAGAGCTAGTATGAGTGAAAAGAGAAGGAGGGGCACTTCATCCAGAATTAAATGCAAATTAGAACTTAATCTGTCTGATAATTTCTGTCTTGAGTCCTCATTTTGACTATGGAGCAGTTGGAATCCTGTTCTCATTAGTGTAAATGACTGTGTGGTGCAAGGAAACAGAAAACCAAGCTCAGCACTTGTCTCCTCTACAAATAAGTCCAAGAGAAACACCTTGAGACTAAGATGGAAACAGAGTAGCCTAAGGCTAGGCCATGGGAGGGAAGATGTCCTTTTCTGCTAGGTGTGGATATGAACGAAATATTGTGCAGTCACCTGAATTTATTAAAAGCCTGGTAGATAAAAGTATACTGAACAAAATCAAATCCTGAAAATTGGATCACATCCTATGGATGATCCCTTATGCATGGTCTGTGGATATGGGGTACAGATCATTGGGTTAAAGCAGGTAAACAGGTACCCTGAAGGGATAGCAAGCAATTTCTCTACATCCAAGCTCTCTCAGGGAGACCGAAAGCTGTGCCACTTGCTATGTGAGGGGCAGCAGGCCCAGAGGTAGTCACCTGCATGGAAGGTGAAACAGAAAACGCAGGAATGGACCTTGTGGGAAGGGGTGGTGTTGAGATGGCAGCATCTGGGCACATGTGGCTTAGATGCTGTCGGCAGTGCCAGCACCTGTCAGCAGTTGTTCCACTATTTCACTTGAGGGCCAGGAAAAGGGTCTGTCTCATCTCACCTGTCTATAGATGAGTAAATTCAGAAGTCTTCAACTAGTTATCTACAACATCTTAATAGTCCTTGGAGAGACATAGGCATTTCTAACATATGACTTATATGGTACTTTAGACATTTACTGTGGAATAAGACAAATCATTCCCTATTCCTCTCCATGGACTATAAAAGTACTCTGTATGCCCAGCTCAGCTAGAGACATCTGTACTCTTGATGTCTAAATTAAGGCAGCAGAGTCCTAACTTGGAGTGCTCTGATGATTGTGGTATGAGGAAGAACTGTTTTCTTAGTTTACTGGGTTCCACTGTTGATAGCCATCCATCACAGTTTTGAGGAAACAAATGAAGATTCCTGCTACAGCTGCAAGGTCTGACCTGCTAAGTCCTTGCTAAAGCAGTTACAAAAGGATGCTCAATATTTTGCTCTGTCAGAAACAGCAGCCTGTTATCACACCTGAGCTCAACACAGACTTCTTTCTGTTTTCAGCGAGACAAATTCTGTTCCCAGCGATAAAAAAAACTGTATGAAACTTAAAATAAAGATATCAAACAAAAAAGTAGATGTCAAAAGACATATGGTCACGCATGTCAGCAAAAGAAAGACTAGGCACAAATGAAGATACTTGTAGCAGTTTGTCCTCTCACAGCAAGCACAGCCACACACACAGCATTTCATCTTCCAGTTCATGCTGGTTTTGATATTTAAGTGTTACTGTCAGGCCCGAGTATTTCAGGTAGCGTTTCTATTTCTTGGATTGAATCTGTTAAGGGAAGCAGTGTTGCCCAGTTAGTCATGCAATATGGCTTTTTGTTGTGCAGTTTCATGTTCCCAGAGCCTCCACCCACAAGTGAAGAGTTCACTTTGCATGAGAGCTGAAGGGTCTCCCCTCTATCAGCACCCACTTCCTGGGCTTTTCACCCAGGTCACCTGTCAGTCTGCTGCACAAATAGCCTCTCCTGTCCTCGTTTGTCCCTCTGTCTGTCTTGTAGCTTGCTACTTCCCCTCCACCTGCAGAAACGAGCCCATAAATTACAAATATCACTTGTACTTAAAGGAATTGGCCATGAGTAGTCCTTTCCACAGAGACTCAGAGCTTTACCAGCCTTTGGCAAGCTCCCTGCAGTCAGACATCAGTGCCTTTGACAGCAGACAGCTTGCCTTCCTTTTTGCTTTTCTCTGTCAGGCTCAGTTCCCATCCAGGAGGCAGAGACAGGATTACAAAAAGGCTGACTCCAACCCACATTTTATTTCTTGGCTGGTTCTCCCCTAGATGTTTATCTATTTTTAGGTGTTATTCTATTTCCTTAAGGAGAGCATATCATGGAGTAAATCCTGTTTCTCCTTAGAGGGATACACAGGATTTTGACAGCATACCAAAGCTCCCTTATGTTCCTTACTGTGTCATGATGCTCTTTACTTCTGTGTTTTTACTGCGGACTATTAAGTCTGCTCCTTCTTACAAGAGACATTTTTCTAACTAGAGCTGTTCACAGCAGAACATTAATTTTCCCCTCATTTTGTATGAATGTATTGATTTGACCACAGCTACAACCCATGATGTGTTTTGCTGCTGCTACTTTCAGGTACTCACAATAACATTGCCATGTAATGCAAAGGTAGCAAGTGCAGCCTAATATCTACCAGCCAGTGATGTCTGATAGAAAACCAGGCAACTAGCCCAAAAGGAAAACTCAAAACATGTAAATATCATTTAGTGATTCAAATAATTAGAATTGTTTTCACTAACATTCAAATGCAACATTCAGATTACAAAGTTAATTCTCTGTACCCAGTCATCCATTGGTTTTTCAGTTATAAACCCCAGCTATTACAAGGTTCTTTGTACAGCTTAACAGTAAATGAGCCACATGTGCCAGAGTGACCTTTTGTCCCATTCTATTTATGAACTCAAGCCTAAAAATAGTACTTATTGCCTCTAAAATCCATTTAATCCTGATATAAGACTGTCCACCTTCTTGTAATCAGAAAGATTTCCCAAATTTTAATCCTGTGTATCATCAGTATTGGGGACTCTACTACTAAAAAATAAAAACTAGCTAGTGCACATTTTTGCAGATCCTGTGGAAGTGACTTGGCTGGAGCCACTCTTAATTTTTGATGGCTGAAATTGCAATATTGTAGTACCTTTACCTCCTGCCAGCAACACCAGCCACATGTGTTTATAACTGAGAGAAACCGTTTGTAATGAAAACCAGAATATGGTATGGGTTCATTCGCCTGTTCACAGGATTCACTTTGACTCTGAGTGCTTTCTGTGATTGCATCTTTCCCAGGGAGAAATCTAAGGTGCTCTCCCAGGATGCCAAAGGCCTGAGTTGTTGTATCCTGCAAATCAGTTGTGATTCTACTGGGTCTGGTGAGGCACAGACAGGTGAATAATTAATGCACTGTCTTTTAAATCCCAATATATTTACCAAGGAGTGGGATTTTTTGTTGCTGGTGGTGGGTTTTGGGGGCCGTTGGTTTTGTTTGGGTTTTTTTAATAATCAATACATGATTTAAATGATATTTTCCCCTTGCATTTTCACTGAGTGACAATCACACAATCAGCAACTGTGAACTAAGAACAGTACATTGTTAATACAACAGTACTTCCCTGTGAAGGTCTATAACCATCCACGGTCTCACCTTATCTATTTCTCAGCAGATCGTTATTAAATCAGGCAAACAAACACATGCGTATGTTAAACACTTCAATGACTCAGTGTAGCCTTAGGAACTATACCATAAACCAGCACATGCATAAGCTTTATTTCTCATTACAAAGGAGTCCACAGGTTTTCATCGTCAGCACAATACCACAGGGCAGAGGTCTGTTTGCCTCTTCATTGTCACACAGCACAAAAGCAAAGTATAGTTAGGCCAATAATTTCAGATTTCAAACTAGCTCATTTTGTACCATTAAATTGTAGAAATACTTATTTTGATTGGTATCACTTTATAGTACAAGTTCTACAGTCAAAAAAATTTTAAGACTGTTTTAATGCTTCCATATTTTTGCAGTTTTGTGACTTAAGAGGAAGCCTGTCATAATTTAAGTCTCCAAACAGAGTGCTTTGTTAAAATACTGACTTTACATTTTTAAGAAGTGAAAGGAAAGATGAATTTTTCATGACGGTAGAGAAAATATTTAAAATTATCAAAATATGTGTCCCAAAGGTCCAAGTAAAAGAGAATTATTAATTTTAAAAATTTCTGATTTAAATCCAGTTTTATGATTTATAGACTTTAAGCATAAATTTAGAACTCTTGGAGTTGCCATTCCTACTCCAATGTCTATCTTTTATGGAAATTGGAAGCCTTTGCGGAGAGGCACAAACACTGCTTCAGTACCAAGCCACAACCTGAAAAGTTATTTTATGCTACACAACTGATACACAACAGGGTGCAGTGAAAATGTTATTTTATGTTCTCCTGACTGAACACAGCCTTTAAGTATGATGGCAAGCGTGGAAAAGAGCAGCCCACTGAAGATGAGCAAATACATGATACATTACCACTTCATGTATCTCTTCTAGTACCTCTTCATATGAATAGTATGCATTGCTGTCCTTTTCTATCTTGCACTCTCATCTTGTATCTACCCATCTGATCATTGTTATCCTTTTCAAAACCTCTGTATTTGGGCCAAAAGCGGGGGGGGGGGGGACAGACGACTGAGAAAAGAGGCCATTATAAATATGCTGACACCACTGGCCCTACATGTCAGGACGATATATCATATTCATTGCCTCAGTAAAATTGCTCGTGTGGACAGAATGCAAATTCTGTTACAGTAGAAGAGGTATCTGAGCACCTGTTTGCATACCAGCCATCTAGGGGTCATAGTCAGAGGATAAATAAGACCATTTCAAGTGTAATGTTGATTGTACTGTACCAAATTTGCTAATAAAACCCCTCCATGCCTGAAAACCACAGAGCCTAAGAAAATGTGTTTCTAAGAAGAGCTGTAGTGTGAGCTGATTGATAATGAGTGTGCAGTCATGGAGTGAAAATGGCAAGGCAAAAGTTAACACAAGACTGGGTGAAGTTGTTAGGAGCCCTACTAAGCTGTATGCAAAATGACAAAATAAGGGTGTCTAGATTCCACTGCAAACCCGATAGGCTGCATGCTGCAAGCAAAGAAATGAGATGAACAAGGGCTCATCTACATTAGGAAGTTTTACTGCTTTAATTAAATAACATAATTAAAGCTGCAAAATCTTTCTAGTGTGGATGCAATTTTACTGGTGAAGTGAACAAGCACTTGGAGCTTACCGTTTTTCAGATATATCATTTACCCATCTGACTGTACCGTACTCTAGCATATTTTAATATACCCAGTTTTCTTCCACAGATGGTTCTGGCTCCCAGTCTAAACTTCCTACAGAGGTATTTATCTTCTAGACTTCCATGGAGGCAGGACTAGACCAAGGAGGTGTTCTGGAGGTGGCTAGGTTAGATCAGACTGGTCCACTAGTACAATGTACTGTGTACTCCTATTCTTTAAGTGGTTGTCCTATGGTTCCGGCATTAAATTGTAGTTAAATGCTTTCCCTAGTTCTACAGGCTTCTTGGGAGTTCAAGAACACTAGTCTATACTGGTGGTTCTTTGTCTATAAGGAGGAAAAAAATTCTTTCTTCTCTTAGGTTATGAACTGGGATTATCCCTTACTCAAAGGGTTGCTAATAGTTTCTCTACCACAGTTAAATAACTAAATAAATCTGGCAAGTTGTAAAAAAACATACTGGGCTTAAATTTCCATATGGTGTGTGCTTTTTATGACACAGTATAAATTCAATTATTCTGATTGCATGTTTGTTGGTTTACCTAAACAACCAGCCCAGTGTGTTGTTCTGATATTAGAGATCTTGTATCTTCACAACCCTGACAAAAGCAACAATATTAGCAAATATAGCTTAAATTTTACTGCAATATGTAATAACAAAATGACAAATAAAAATAAAATCACAGAATATAAGAAACACAGCATCAACCATACACTTCAGATTCAATGTGAAATATTGTTTTCTAGTAGAACTGGAAGAATATCTTATGTTAAACAGGTTAAGAATTTTCAGTGGAAGTATGCAGAATATTTTTCAGAAATTGTTTTCATGGCATCTTTTCAAAAGTTGTCCTTCCCTAATGTATAATACACAAGCTCAAGCTTGTATATCAGGTATCATCTCAGACAATAGAGACACTGAAAAATTTTTCACTAAAGCATGCTCCTTTAATATATGTATCATCATTTTCTACAGCACAGAAATTTCTCTCTCTCCAGTTTGTATGTAAAAAGGGAAAGGTTAAAATGTTGGACATATTTAGAATTATTATCTAATACACAGCTAACTCTCACATGGAGTATACAAAAAGTAGTCATGTTATTGCTACAAAAACCTTTGAAAGTAAATTTTGAAGCAATAAGACTTGAATGAATTAAATGAAATTACTTTTCTACTAAATTTTATTAGTCAGTGCCAAAAGAGAATGCACAAATCAAGATGAAAATATATATGATTCCAATTCTATGTTGCTAGTGATTATTTTTTTAATGGAAAATGGGTTTTACCTTCATGTCATTATGCTCTCATTTTCTCATGAACAACCTTTCTCATAATTTGACAGCTCTGTCTGCAGACAGAAAAACTATTGTGACTGCAAAGCTTGGATCTTTTTTTGTGGGCACTGGGCATCAGGACTCCAAGGTGCTTCATGGTTTTTTTGCCTGCCATTGTCTTTCTCGTAGTTTTTAATCTCTATAGATAATAAAGTCTTAATGACAGGACTACTCTCCCCCTCTCTGTGCTCAAGGACTCAAACTAGTTGTTAGCAAAAAGTAATTCTTCCTTATATTGCAATCACAGTTTGTTCACCTCTTTTCCTAACCATTCCATCAGCATTCTGCTGAGACCACAGGAGATACTGGACATAGGAAGTGAGCCTACACTACTTGGCATTTTTTTCTACCTACAGATTAAGAACAATTTACCAATAAATAATTAATTGATTGAAAATTACTGTATTAATCACCATACATTGTGCACTTGGAAATCAATGCAAGATTTACTAAGAAGTGGCCACTGTGACTTGCTATGATACAAGTATGAATATGGCTTATCTCACTGTACATTTTAATCCACTCTAGGAATCAGGACTACTCCAAAACTGAGAAGTCCAGGATGAAAGGAAATGCAGAATAGTGCTGAAATCATATTAGTCCTTTAGATGATCAAGATGGAAAACACTTCACATTATTATTTACAATCTTTGCAATTGTGCCGAAGTTATGGTTATAGTAACTTTTAAGGGTCATTTCCTCTCACTCAACATATAAACATTCTTATTCTTTTTTTCTGCTAAGACCTGGGGTACTAAACAAACCAGTGAATGGCATTTTGAGACTAAAAAGATGACTGGCATACGCACAAAAGTCACAGAGCATTTTATGTTGCTGGTAACTTTAGCAGAGATTCTTTCTGTCGCTATGCATTCATTTTCTAACTGATCTATTTCAAATCATAGGTTAATCTTCCTCTCCATCCACAACAAATATACCATTATCTCTGCCTTTTCTCTCCTTGTCATCATCCGTTTATGTTTTAGTTGGGATTACTATATCAACACCTGCAGGATCTGAATGCCTCCAGAATTTCAAAACCCAGATTTCCCAAAAGGACTCTTGGGCATTCAGCTGACTAGGGCTGTAACTACTTTTACTTGATGTTTGCATAACATCTTCCCCAAGTGAAAACCCTCAAGAGAGTTTCACTGAAATAGCATCACTCAGGATTCCCAGCTGACCTTCAGGATATGGAATAGGATGTTCCTTATGCATGTGCTTAGCATGTGCTCAATGACTGGATAGTAGTTTGCACTTCATTAGGTATTGGTGCATTATGACTTGGCTGGTAGAATGCACCTGTTAGATCAGTCTGATTTTGCAGACCTACGGTTAATGGGAAGAAATTGTCAAATAACAGACAAACTAAGTTTTCTATCTATGAGTTAAGGCTAGGTGACCTTCCCTCTTTTAGAACTGAATACATAAGCAGCTAGAGCATTTGGTATCTCTTTTTTCCTGAGACCCTGTGGCTTATGGGGCTCTATTAGATATAAACACTCAGCTGTCATGTTCTGCTGGAAGAAAAGCACTCTCCTTGCTATTCAGGTAGCAAGCAATATTGAGGGATGTCAATTAGCTCCCACAAGATGGCAACATGGTAAAGTTTAATGATACTATTGCATTCATGTTCACATGGGACCATGAAAGTTGCCAGTACTTTGGAGAAAGTAATTTGCAGTACCGAATGTTAATTATACCATCGTCCCCCCTTCAGCTGGAGGAGAAGGCAGTACTCAAATTCTCATGAAAACTGACTTCAGGAAGGAAATGAGTCCGTCTAGGTCTTCCTCACCCTGCTTTCAAGGATCAAATAATCTCTGGATCCTTCATTAGAAGGCCATAATCACTCTGTACCTTCATAACTTCCCACCTGACAGATACAGTGGTGTTCCAGAGAAGAGACATCCATTTATCCTATTAGGAGTGAGTGTAACAGGAAACTCTCTTACTAGGAAACCACATGTGGGTCTTTAGGCTACAAGAACCCATGTCCATTCTTGGATGCTGAAAAACTAAGTAAAAGAAAACTGGCAAAACAAACAAGGCATGTGTCTTACTGCTTGGACTGGGTATGGCACTCCAGTAAGGCTCTAAAGCAACAGGTAGAGCTACTCTTGAGAAATGTCCAGAAATGGCAAACTGTTTAGAGAAGACATGATCAAGAGAGTTTATGCCTCTTTATTTGTAAGATTTACCTGCATTTTGGTGAGGATAAGGTGTAACAAATGGAAGAGATAATATTTTAAAAGCCAAAGAAAAGTAATAGTTTAGCTGATAACAGCAGAGCTGAGAGCAAAAAGCATAAAAAAAATCCCCAACAAAACAACACCTCAAAACCCCCAAATCAACAAAACCCCACAAATCAATTTCACATTGCTGTGCCTTTTTTTTTTTTTTTAAACCAAGGTAACAACTGTACATTGGGGTACATAGCATTTATTCAGAACCTTTTATTCCTAGAGTAAGGAAGGAAAAGAATGATTTGTATCCCAATATCATTCAGATAGGAAGAAAAGCATTAAGTCATTTTGGCTATGCCTAACAGATTAAGCACTATGAAAAGCCACCTCCATTTTACAGAAAAGCAGAACAAGGAGGTACAGTTGTTTGCCCAAGGCCTCGCAGCAAGTTTGCAGACTAAGAGTTCAGGCTCCAACTGAGCATAGCTCGCAAGCAGGTACTTGCAGGAATTGCAAGATTGTTTCCTCCTCAGTCCTGAGTTTAATCCTAAGGGTAGCCCTGTCTTCTTTTCTTCTTCTTAAGAAACTACAGATATTTCTATTAGTCTTATTGCTGTTTCTTTCTAAGAAACCTGAAATAGAGAGCTAGATGTAACCTTGCTGTAGTTTTGGGTTGTTTTTTTTCAAGCAATGCTGAGAGAATTCAACTCACTTGTGAGGCAGTGGGAGTCAGAGAGCTCAGTTCCTCAAAGGTAGAGGCAGAATGCTTGGCAAATAGCTCACTTGCTCCTGAGAGATGTCATCTGTAGACAGCTTCTGTCCCATTGAGTAATTATTTCAGTGCTGAAACTCGAAGAAAAGCATGAATTTTTAGAACATTTTAGGTTAAATTTGGCTGCTTGGGAACTGCCTTAACATGCAAGCCATTCACTTACACTTCTCTTATTCTCTTGTAGCTCTCCCAGCTTTAACTGAAGTGGGCACTGAAGATCAAGAATTTACTCTGAGCAAGAAAAATAAGTCTACAATTCCTCCTATTTCTTTGTTCTTTTACTGAACGCTTGGTTTTGGGCAAGATAAAAGATGTCTGAATCAAGATTATTTTGTACACTCTGAAGAAAACAGAGATGGCAATTCCCCCACTGCCCCCCCTTACAACTTCCCCCTTCAATATTTAAATTAGTCAAAGAGGAAGTCATTTGACTTTCAATTAAATTGAAGTTTCCTTTTAGCCAACTGAAGAAGCTCTCCTTTCCTAGTTTCAACAAAGACAGAAGTCTCAATAAATTATGGACTTTTAATATGCAAGATAATCATAATCTTTAAAGTCCTTATCATTTTAGAAGTAGCAGCTCTTTTTCAGTTCCTGTTTTCAGGTCCTGTTTTATCCAAATCTTTATGTAGAATTGATAGTACATAAAGGTTTCTGCTTTATCAAGTTGTTTTAAATTTGCTGCAACATGCTGGGGACATGATTTTTAACACTGAAATAATCAACCACAATTAAGCTCAGGTTCTGCTTTACTCAGAAAAACCATGCAATCTTGACAAAACATCAGAACCTTTTCAGGTTTGCAATGAAGTCAGAAAATCTTTGCATGTATTCATGCTTTCCTCTGAAGACTTTACACAATCTGGGTTTCACACATTATGTTTGATAGCACACCAGAATTCAGTTCTAAGTGGTTTGGTTTTTACTGTTGTTAAATTAAGTACCTTTTAAAAAATGTGCGTCTCTCTATATATCAATATATAGACAAATAGATGAACACATAGACTCCTACTGATATGCTCTTGAAAATGGAAGCACAAAGCAATTCCTTTACAAAGTGTCACCCACAATTTATAATCAATGACACTGTATGTCACTAAATGGACAGCATTAACTGCTTCATTTCAAATGTCCCTAAGGATATACAAGGATTGTTCATCTAAGAAAAAATTATCAAGGCTGAGGACATTCCGTAGTCTAAGTAAGCTAATGTAAAAAATGAAGGACAAATCATTCTCACTTTTAGTATGATTTTGAAGACTGTATATGCTGACCTAATATATATTAAGCTGTAAGGAGAAGCTTTGCTTGAGCTTTTTGATACAGCACAGGATATTGAGGAACTGGAACTTATAAACAGAATTTATTAAGTATCAATGCAACCATGGTCATCAACAGTCACGTAGAGACAGCAATACACTAAGGATTTGAGTCTCAACCTGTCAGGATTTGTATGTACATGTTGCCTGAGCCCAAAACATAATTAAGAGTCACTTAGATTTATACAGATCTGTTGGCAGTCCAAATACAGCCTCCACCAAACAGATGAAAATTAAACAGAACTTTGCATACACAAAATTTTGTACAGATTTGGTTTTGATTTCACCTAATGCAATGACAGAGTCCTGGAACAACTTTACTATTGTAAGCGATATTCCTAAAAGATGTGGTCACTCCACTTTTTTCTGAAAATAACATCAACTTGAAGAGCTATGCTAGAGTTGCCACTACTGTGTTCAGTCACAGCACTAAATCTTATATGTTATGCTGACCTTTTTTTAATTGTACAGAAACCTGACTGAAAAAAGTTACTAAAGACTGATTATTCATAGTGAGATCAGAATCTGCCCTCCCCTCGAAAAAAAGAGGTAGAGTTATGATAAAGTTCTTTTTGTGGACAATGTGGGGATTACAAATATGATTAACTCAAACCCAGTAAAAATCCTCTCAGTACTTGTTATCGGGTTACTGGGATTTTCTTTTGAAAAATTCAAATGTATGTTCAATTTGAAATACACTTTAATTTGCAACAATCTAAATATTTCATTCTGAACTAAGAAAATCAGATATTGTTGAAGCTTTGTTTGAAAAAAAATATCTCTGCTATTTTACTACTTATTTCAACTTGATAGACAAGTTTTCCTCACAAAAACCAGGATTTAGTTGTTTAGCCTAGCTTTAATAAACTCACACAGAATGGTGACAAAAATGAAACATATCCCACTTTGTGGCAGTTATAACTCACAAACTACTCGAGAGGGTAAATAGATGCTTTTCATGGTTACAGGCAGATGAGTCAAAATAGACAAAAATATTTCTCAAAATTCATTCCCCCCCCTTTATTTTTTCAATGTATTTTCCCATCTAGTTCCAAAAATCTTTTCCCAAGGTTGGAATAGGTCAAAGTGATTATCTTCAATTATTCTATGTGCCTGAAAAATGTGATTCAGCAAAGCAATTAAGTGTGATTAAAGAGAGAGTCATATTGGTAGTACTACTAACTTCAGTGAGGATGTAAGCAAATGCTTGTTGAGCACCACGCACACGGCTCCATTTCTTACCCTGGGCCCACTTATAATGCCTTCTTGTCACAAAGCAGGACTTTACCTCAGCCTTTAGTAAGATCCTCATTATTTAGCAGGAGCAAAGTTAATTGGAAAGTGGTTCCATTCTCATAAAAGGAATTTTTTAACAAGCTTTCTTTTGCACATTACAGCAAAGCCAAGGTCTTTCAGAGGTTTTTGTGGATGAGAAGATGGATAGACAGAAGCAAAAGCCAATCTGAGAAATGAGTGTTCAAGATTTAAGGTTATGCTGTCTCTGATTCAGACTGGTTTCCTCAAATAGAGGCTCTCCACATCGGCCTCCAATTGTCTCTCAGTTTGGTAGAGATTTCTCTGGTTTTCACCAGAAATCCCATCCTTGAACAGAGATGCCTCTTTGAATGTAAACTTTAAGAATATATGTATGTTCCTACAGCTGAGAAACTCAAAATCTCCCAATCAACCTTGCAGATTGAAGGCTGCAACAAACACTGGAGAAGTGGACAGCTAAGCTGTAAATTAATACAGAATGGTAAATAAGGATGATATAAACTCACTTAAATGGTGTGTGGCACTGTTATAAATCAGCACATGCTGATTTAAGGAACCTAATAATTAGGATGAATTCTGGAATAATTCTGAAGTAGGGCATCTCTGGTTTATACACAGCTGGGGACAGCTGGTACACCAAACGACAGAAAAACATTAATATCATTGTCTTCTATGGGGATCTCTTGTTATGTGACTGAATAACACAAGTTTCATAAACTCAGACTTTTTCCAAAGACCATTGAGGGTGTTTAATTAAATACAGCCACGAAAAGGCACTTGCCTTGTTCAAAAAAAAAGAAAAGAAAAAAAAAGAAATCCCAATATTAGTACACTAATATTGGCAAGCCTAGGGAAAAAACTTCTGAAGAAAAGTGTCAGTTTTCAAAAATGAAAATTTTTCTCCTTGGCTTACCTGTCAATTGTAATTAAAAAAAAAACCCTGCTAATTTATATTGTTTAGTTTCTCTGTGGATGTTAAGACAAATAATAACTCTTTCTATAAAAATTTCAATAAATAATTGAATTAGATACCAGAATTTCTTCCATAAGCCCCCAACTGGGCACATTTCCGTCTTAAGTATTACTGTCAAAACTGAGGAAGGTTATTGGTGTACTTTGAGGATGCACGACCATTAAGAGTGTTTTTTTTCTCATCTAACTAATCCCTTCCTGTAGTCAAAGAACAGACAAACTACCACCCCACAACATTAGACAGCTACCTCAGAAATCAGTTCACTCTGGTGTCAGCTTTCTCCTCAGATTTTGACTGCAGAAATTAATGCATTTACATTAATGCATTATATTTAGAAATTGAACTATAATAGAATGTTGTAAAATATAACAATAAAATATGTTAGAAAATAAGTCTGCAAATGCCATCAAGTCACACAGTCTACCCCTTTTCCCAAAGAAGCTTGAACTATTCCCTGACACAGGTTTTCCAAAGAATTGTTTTGGAAGATGCTATGACTGAAATTCTACTTTCTTCCTAAACCATGTGGTCTCATACTTCTCTCTTACTGAGAAGACAGCTAATACCATTTAATTGACTTAGGGATGGCAATTCTGCAAAACAACGAAAAAAGCTTGTAAAAACCCAACTCTCTTACTCTCTTCTCTCTTCTTTGCATACAAATCTGAGACAAAACTTAGTGAGGATTTGTTATGTGTACACAAGGAAGTTAGGTGCCTCGTTATCTTAAAAGCACTGTTGAAATTGAATATGTTAATCCCTCAAAACTACTTTGAAAATCCTAATCTAAAAGAATGAGAGTTGCCTGTTCATTAAAGGAACCATTCATTATAACAATATTGACTGTGTATTAATTTAATCCATACATTTACATTCAATTGGAATGTGTTAAATACCTAGCTACCTGCTAAGTATGAATGACTCCATAAGCATCAATGAGATTTTTAAGCAAGTGTCACAGGCAAAGCTGCTTGGGTAGAACAACTATACTTTGCAATGGAGAGCGTTCCAGACAAAAGGCTAATCACATGAAACACTTTATCACAGAAGTTCAGTAAAGCAATGAGTTCTAATAAGCTTAAGAATTTGCTCAAGGAGAATTTAAACAGGAAAGCAAGGTGGAATTGCACAGCTGAGGATTAATCACTTATGCAATGTCTTATAAAAATTGCTATTTAATATTAAATTCCTTCAATTTTTTAAGCATTTCTCTTACAACATGTTCTAATACACAGGTGAGTTTAAACACTCCTGTAGCTCTAGTCCTGCAGGGTTTTTTTGGATCAAGTCTTATATGTTGACTTACTGAGATCAGGGCACTATGTTTTTCAAGGTCTTTCTTTTATTTAGCACATCTTTGCAGATATGGTCCTTTCTGCAACAACTTTCTATAATGTCATGAACTTGTGCATTGAATTGTTTTTAGGAGCAGTATGAATTAAATATAAAGCTAACATAATTGGAATTTCAATCATTATTCAGCTGCTTTTTCCCTCTGCCCCAGAGTCTGAAATCCAATGCAGAAATTTGCATTGGCAATGCAATAGCGGAAAAAGTGAAATAGTTTTAATGAATTATTCTGAAAGATATTAGATAGAGGTCAAATCCCAATTCTTTTGAACTCCATCACAGAACTCTCATTTAATTTTCTGGGAATAGAATTTTGCCCCAATCACTTAGAAAATGGGATTAAACTTCTGGCTTTGTTCCCAGAACCTGGAACGAAAGTACACCTATGAAAATCTTCAGCATCAGCGTAAAATAGCTTCCCAAGGAAGGGAAAGCCTTCTATGTAGCTTTATGGAATGGATTTTTTAGTTCCTTAGATTGCCACCTTCAACATGAGGCAGATTATTCTGTCATTCATAAATTAGTTAAAATGCCTGAAGTCAGAAGCAATTTCTTGAACTTGCCTTGAAGCTGTGGGCTTTCCACATTTAAACGTTTTTCAGCATGCATTTAAAATTGAAGAGCGAGTATGAGCAGCTGTCATTTCTGTAAGACCATAATAAAGGTCAAACATTTGTTAGATTGAAAGTGACATTAATACCTTCTGAATTCTTATTAGAGAAGGTCCATCATGGTATCATTTTCTTGGAGACTAATAGGTCAGCTGTCAAATCTATCACCATGTCTGTCTCTATTTTCCTACTTTCGAGTCAGGACTGAAGAGAATAGGAGGAAATCAAAGAAATACACTTTTCAAAAGCACTGATTTGACAACTTTAATTAAAGTCACAAGTTCAAGCATATGGCAATCCATTACCTGGAAATCCTAGAGTTGATTCTTCATGCTACACTGACCTAAAGAAAATGAATTTGAGTATAGGACTGCACAAAGTGTTTGTATTCTTACGTAACTACCAACTCAAGAAATCTGAATGACTTAACCCAAAAGATACGAAAGACTAGATTTCAGCTGGGGCTGACTTCTTACTCAAGAGAATTGAAGAACCACCTTCATGCTAGGGATGGTATCCTGGCCTTAGATTCAAACAGGTTACAGAGAGCAGTTATGCTTTCAAGTCCTGGTCTGAAACAGCTGAGCATGGAAGTATGAGTAATAGGCAGAAACCTGGCTCCATTTCACATTTACTAATTAGAGAGAGGGAGTTGGATGAGAGGACGAGTACCTTGCCCCCATACCCTGCTCACAGTGGAATACTTCTATAGAACTGACTTTTACTATTTGCACGATAAATACTCCGTAAATGCTGAGGCAAGGATCAGGTGTCAGTAAAATCACTGTATACCATTCAAAGGCACAATCTGTCCGCCACCAGAACAGACCTGTAGCTCACAAATTGGTATAGCTACTTATAGGAGACATGGATGTACTATACCTACCTACTATAATGGTTGGACATCTCAAAGCATCATAATATTTGGTTAATAGATTAGTATATACTTTTTAAAAAGTATTTACAATATGAGAAAAGAAGTAAAATGAAAAATGCAGTGAAAAGAAAGACATATTTTACCTAATGCAGTCATGCATCTGGTTTTAAATGTCAAGAAGAGCTAGCCAAGTTATTTGTGTTTTATGTATTTGTGCATGTTGTTTTAAGAAGAACATAAAATTATGTTAGTGGAAAATATATTATTTTAACTGCAGAAGGCAAGTAAAGTGAGGGAAAAAAGAGAATGGAGGAAACTACTCCTGTGTTGCTTGTCATTCGGAAGTAACTGCACCTTTTTTTAAGCCAGGCCAAGATGCAGAAAAGCTTACAAGAAGAAAATTCATTATTATTAGAAGAGAAGGGGGGATTGAGGAGTGGGAGGCAGAGAGAGAGAGGAGGCACCAGAATTTATAAGAATTGATAAAAAATAAAAATCTGATGTCAGCATAGCCAGGGAAAATGGGGAATAATTTCCACTTACGTCAAAAGAAACTTCTCCAGTTCTACTCCCATGCTAATTCAGTGAAAGCCTGAGGCACAGACATGAAAGTTAAAAAATATGAAAGTAATGAAAACACTCAGGATTCACAGAAAAAAAACATGTTGTTTATCCAGGGTGCTCTCTTCTATTCAACTGTTTGATAAACCTAAGTATACTGCCCAAAAGTTACCATTGTTCTAATGGCTTCAGTGGAACAACACTGATTTTTACCAAGTGAGACAGAGACAGCCTTCCTGTCTGTAGCAGAAGTGAACAAAGCTCCTTCCTGTGAATTCCCTCATCCAAATATAGGTACCAATTTTTGCAGCTCAGTTTCCACCACGAGTACAGACATTTTTAGTAGCGAGTATTCCAAATTCCTTTATGCAATTTGGCAAAATATGAGATTATGATTTACTGTGACTATACAGTATACCACACCTCTTAGCAGCACCCAGACTCCAAAGTGTTGATAGTGACAAATCTTATAAAGAACTTTCTAAAGCTGTGGTAGAAAGAAATGTTCTGAAGTGAATTTCATCTGAGAAGGGAGGAAGAGATAAAATTTCTCCATATTTTAGCCACTTGATAAAAAAGATTCTCCCCAAAATAGGACAAGCTGGCCTGAGATCAGATAAGCCATTTGAAGAGATTTATAGTCAGGATTCATAGTATGTACAGCTGAATACATGATGACATAACTTGTAGGAATGAAGGAAAGCTTTAATTAAATGAATGGAAGTTCTGAGGATGCAGAGAAAAATATTTTCTGCACTATTTAAGTGTGAACATGTAGGAAATTTTTTGACCTGAATAAACTCTCATACTGGCCTAAAATACATTTGTGGGTTCAGCTTCCATAGGTCTTTCACATCAGTTACTACAGATATAAGCAAAATGGGCATGATGGAAGCAGAGTAAAACTGACACAGGACTAGCAATATGGCACAATTAAAGAGGGACAATAGGCAATCCTAGCAGTACATATGTAGTTGCAGAAGTATTTCCTTATCTGAAGCACTATCTTTGCTAGTATCCACATATAACCCGAGAATAAAACTAATTATTTTTCTAGCTACTAGATGTAGTAGGTTTGGCATCCTCCAGGATTTATTCAATGCTGTAAGGTCACTACAAAACTTCTGTATCTGGTACATATTAATATTATGGATTTAGGAAGAGTTTTTTCCTGGTTTTAGCTGCCTACTGAAAGATTGTAGAAGACTGTATCATGTATTTAAAAATCCATTATTAATACCATATTAACATTTTGAGTCTCTAAGGAGGTAGATGTTGCAGGTTACCCACAAAGAATCTACCTTCAGTAATGAGGTGCGGAACTCTGACATCTGTCAACTGAGTAAATTCTACTGTTTTGTAAATATTGATCAAATAATCATGGTTAATGATACAACCCTGTAAGTGAATTAGACAAATGTTCCCACATGGCTATCAATTTAATTTCCCAGGCTAAATTAGCTTCTTTTGTAAAGCTAAACCCTTTTAAAGGAAGATAAATTGTTCAGTGACATCAATGTCCATTTCAATTATGGCTTTATTCTGGTAGAAGCTGTTCTGCATAATACACCTGCTGTTTGCTTGGTTGTATTATAAGAATATACAGTGGGAACCACATGACAATAACCTTGAACATTTACATCCCATTTCTCTAAAATATGGGATAGCTGATGCAAATAATACCGAAGCAAGTAACGACTTTTTTGTACCAGCCTATACAGTCAGTTGAGCTGAAATCACCATTGTTAGAAAACACACTGATTTAATTCACCTTTGCACAACCATGTTTCAGAACAGTGCTGGAGATAACAGTTGTCAGTTGAGCATGAGCTAGGTGCAAGAACGGGAGGCCAGAATACACCAAAAGGATACTTGCAAATGGGTAGTGAATGTATCTTAAAAACAGACTGATTACCTCTCGGGAGTAATTCATGCATCGCTCTACAGCCTGCTTCAGTGAAGACAAAACTGCTCAAGGTTTAGCTCAAATGGCCTCTATAAAGCAAGAAGGGAGGGGCAGGGAAGGGTTTAAATCGGTCCCATTTAAAGAAGCAGGTAACCCTTTTTCTCAAATCTGCTGTCCCTTCACATCTGCAATAGTGCTCACTGAGGTAGGGTAGCAGCTCCCCACTGACTTCAATGGACTTTGGAAAGCCTGATATGGAATATTAAATGCCTTTTTATTTCTACGTGTTAGCCTTTATTGGTAGCAATTCATTAGTTTTGAAAGACTAGAAAGTCTCCTTAAAATGCATCTCAGGCAAAGGATCATCTATCTGCATACAGTTTATTTCAAAATGTTTATGTTAAAATAAACTTTTTTTGTAAACATCATTAAATTTTAAACTTGATTTTGTGACAAAATGGCTATTAACTCTTTCTCCCAAGAGCATCTTTTACTTGAGACATTCTAGTTGCATTTAGTGAATAAAAGGAAAAAATCAGAGTAGGTTTTTATTCAAAATTGTAACTACTCTGCCAGTTACCCTCAAAAGAAAGACAGCTGTTGTTTAAGTGATCTGGTCTTACATGAGGCAGGGAAAAGTTTTATCGCTGTTCTGCAATGTGAGTACATATACAGATTGCCCAGCAGAAACAGAGCACAGCGTGAATCTCAAAGTCCTGTTGTTACATTATACAAAAGCAGACAGTAAAAACGGAAGAGGTTATAGAGGCAATTTTCATATAGCATTTAGAGCTTAATGAAGCTCTTTTTTGAAGAGAAGGTCAGCTTTTTTAGGATGTTCAGGTTGCTAACCCAATAGGAGTAAAGTGCCTAAATGCCTTTAAATCTCCCTTATGGTCCTCTTTTGAAAAATTTCAAGAACTGTGATGTTATCAGAACAATGAAACAAGTCATATTAAGACTATGAGAAAACTTTAATGTTTATTTTTCTCTAATTGCTATGTGTCTTTCTGTCTATTTGACCCCATTTTGAAAAGGCACAGTCCAAGGATCTGTGTAAATAAGCAAGAAAAGAGTTTGCTGTATAAGCACAGGAAACTCTGCTGGACAAAATCTTTCAGAAATTCAGTTGGGGGCTGCAGCTACATCATGCATAAGAGCTGCTTGAAGCATCTTTCATACCTTAAAATACTACAGCAGTGTCCAAGCTAAGAAAATGCTCATCCCTTACAAATGCCATCACTGTCACACAATTTTGCATAAGGAAACCCACCTTTTCCCTAAAAAGTCCATGATACTGACCTGATGAGCCTGCCTGCTCCATGAATACTTAGCAACAGACCAGTTAAAGGCCTTGGGCTACAATATTATACTGGTCCAGTGTTATATGCCTGGGAAACCACTCCTGACTGTCCTGAACTATAGGCACTTGGTTTTAATTTGTGTATTATGTATATGCCAGCCCATATTGCATCCTTCCCATCCCAGGCCACTGATGACTGTAAATCCATTATAATTTTTCAACCCAGCTACCCACTTGGAGTGATCAAGACTTACTCTTTGAATAAGAAATCTCTTGCTAACTGTCATGTCTCAGCTGAGGTCATGTCATGTGTCAGTTGACTCCATGGCTGCTCTGTTTGCAGCTCATTCTTGTGTCATTCCTGAGCAAATCTCATAACATGCCTTCTTCCCCCATTTACTTACTGCAGATATCTCCATCAAATTTGCAGTGGTGTTGTACGAAAAATTTTCCAGAAGTTATAAAGTGTTATTGTGAATAATTGATGGCAACCCTAGGGCTGGCCAGAAAATGGGGTATCTCCTCTACAACTTATTCCAACATTTATTGTCATTCTGAAACCAAATGAAAATCAATGAATCAAAATGAATTTTACAAATTCATGTAAACTTTTCCTCATAATAAACATGACCCTATGAATCACTTAAATGAAAGTATTTCTAGCAATAGTTTGATCTTTTTGTAACCAGTTGTTATCTGGGAAAAAGGTGATGACGGGAAGGCTGATTCATGATCACACACAATTAGATAATGGAGAGCTGGATGAAACAGTTGCTTCTCCAGAGTGCCAGTCTGAGAACTAATTATTTAAATGTAAAATTATGCACTGTGTAGCTTTTACAAGGTTTATTTTTCATTTCTGCCAGCCATTACTGCAGAAACACCTCTCCTCTTCTACATACCTACATACTACATCACGTCACACATAGACCCCACACCTCCCAATTAATCAATATTGCTTTTTGACTAGTTCAAGATCTGAGACATACAACGCTGATGAAGTTCTTCTCTAATATAATGTAGAAATTAATTTGGGGGTAATAATTTGGGTTTGTTTAAATCTCCAATCTACCAAAATACTTTGGATGTATGGACTTGTTTGTATCTCTAAAATAGAGATACTGCTATACGTTACTGATGGCACTGCTAGAAGCTAATTTAATGTTTAACCTGGGTGAATGGTTATTTAATAGTTGGTGTAAGAATAAGAAAGTTTTTCTTCTAATACTGACTTGAATGGTGTATTGGCAAACGTTCTCTTTTGGATGGCTTGTTTGGGTCACATTATTATTTTTTTTTCTTTCTTACTGAACCGGGTCAATATCTGCCTCATTAAGTGTCTTCTGAGATTTGACTCATTTTTCTCTGAGTACTCCTCTAAGACTTCTACAAAAAAGGGATGAAAGCAGTCCAATTTTTTTTTTAGGTTATCTGAATAATCTGAACAATTATATGAACAGTTATCTGAATAATCGGGAACATTTGAATCAAGTCTCACTTTATGAAAGCCACAGAAGATAGGCAAAGCTTGGACTTCAGGCAAAGTTCAAAAGACATGTAGCTTAGACAGGGATAGTCAGCTTTCTACATTTCTGTCCAGGTTTAACATGGGAAAGGTGGCATAAAAGAACACCTTTATGCATTTTACCTTGTGTAGATATAGGCAACAACTTTAAAGTCTTTTTTGATATAAAATTGCCATAGCACTTTCATTCACCAGAGTGCAAAGTATACATGGGAAATAGTAGCCCACCATTCATTATGCCACAGCTTTGATTAAAAATAAGAAACAAACTAATACTCTCAGTGCTGAGAATTGAATGCTGCTGTTAATATACCTAGTTTCTTTTTTATATCATCAGTGAATAGTAGGATAACCAGAAAATTTTAAAAGGGACAATTTTCTTTGATTAATTGGATTGTCAAAACTAAATCAGGATAACTGAAGAAATTGGAAAGGCAAGATAACATCATTAATTTGTTGACATGGGCATCACTTTGGAGTTTCCTTTCCTGGGGCCTGTTGCACTTATCACAGATTAGCTGCCCACTGGATAAATTATATGTCTGAGTTTATCCAAATTTTCTGACATCCATAAATTCATCACTAAACCGATTATATATGGACACATATTACAAGCACATCAAGATCTTACAGATTTTTTTACCACTGACTTCATTGAACATAGAGATAGACGGTTCTGAGTGCTTTTGCTTAGCTAACATGGGTAAACATCACTTTCTAAATTCCACTGTGATATTTGCAAGATAACATATCTGCACTTTCAAGAATGAAACTTCATATTCTGAGACAGCTATTAGATATAAACAAGGAATCTGAGTCACTGAGAAGTAGAAAAGACTAATAAATATCAGAAAAAATCTCTATTTATGGGACAAGGAAATGCTGGTTTGAGATATGCAAAATGATGTAGTCATAAATTCTCAGTATTATTGTTTAGAATTTCAAGCCTAGAAGATCAAAGATCAAATTCAGTATCTTTTCTCTTTATTTTTTTTCTTTTCTAAAAAGCCTACATTTCCTGCAACAATTTTAGTTTACAGGTCTTATTGTCTCCTTGTCATAAAATAAAATTTTCCACATAGTCTTTCTCCTTTTTTTTTTTTTTTTTAGAACAAACGTTTTATTATTTCAGTACCAGGTTCAATTCTTGTGTAAATTCAAATAACATCAGCTGGATGAGTCAACATCAGCCAAATGAAGTAAGAATCTTCTACTAGACACTCTCCCCAGAGACAATGTAATAAGCTATGGTTTTTTTCTCACTCCAGACATTTTATTATCTGATTAAATTTGGAAATATATAGGTGATTGTACAAAATGAATGCTTCCCAAGTATGCTAAAAAAAACCTGGAAATCATTGCTTATAGTAATTATTTTTTCTCAAATATATCAAAGTCATAACTCTAAGTCTTTAAAGGCCCCTTGTAAAAATGGAAACAAGTTTAGTTACAGCTTCTGCATTTCCCACAGGCTACTTTTAAGCTTACTGGAATCAGAGTTGAAACTGCACAACTTCTAGTGTTTGGCTTAGCAAGACACAAATTACACCAACCATTTTGTGTTAATTAGTATTTAGAATTAAACACATTGCTATTAAATACTGAACTATGATTGGTTTTTTGGTTATCCCTGAGAATGATGCTTACGGCTGTGGGCATTTTATAAATGGCTAACAGAAAAGATATGATGACATTAATGCTTTGTAGTGGCAGTTGCAACTGGTAGTGTAGAAGACAGATATCCCAAATACCCCAAATATGTATCACTGAATAATTTTAGCACTGATGGGACTTTAACATTTTCAGAATTTAGATATGGACCCAGATCATATTTTCACAGCTGGCCTAAATTACTATAATGGATCAAATTAAAACTTCATGTCCAAACATCTGCAGCTCCTCAAACCATGACCTAATGAACCACGACCAGTTCAGGAGGTCATGGCAGAATCACAAGCGCTGGATAGCTATGAGTGCTCTGCAGAGACAGAGTTGTTATTTCGTTCTTTAAAATAGATGACTAAAAATATTTTCATGGCAGCTAATTACGTAAAAGTACAGTGTGATTGATATGAACTTCAATTTTTCAAAAGCATAAACAAAATTGCTGAGAAGCTATGCTGTGATATTAAAAATAAACTTTATATAAATTGGTGTTGTGATTAATGAAATTCAGTATTGGCTTGGAGTATAGCATTTGCATAAGATGTGAAGGGTGAATGTAGGATGGGAGCAAGGTTAAAGAAAGTATGGTCAGTCTTACATCTTACTTCATCTTTTTCTATAGTAGAAAGCATGTATAAGACTTATTTTTCTTTCACAACTTAAGTAGAAAACAAAAGAAAATAATGCCCAAAGACACTACAGAGTAGCTGGGAAATTTACCTGAATCCTTTTCTATGAATCTGTTCAAGAAGAATCAGAAAGAAGAATAAAACCCCAAAACATGACAGATCTCACCTTAAATAAGCTATACCAGAAAGGAAGCCCAAATATGCCTCATAGAAAATCCATCTGGGTTAAGTATGATGGGTCTCCATAAGAACTCGTCAGGGAGGAGAATTTAAAACAGGACAAAGAAATAAAATCAAAATGCCTCCTGACAAGTTGGTCTAGCAAAATTGTTCAAGTCTGTAAGATATTTGTTCAACATGCATAACAAAAAAGCACATAGCACTGGGTTTTGTGGGATCCTGGGATTTCAGAATGGGGAGTATCCAGACTGACCAGAATGACTGTCCAGCTCTGGAACTGAACAAGGGAAGAAATAATTATGAAATCACAGCTGGATTTTTTTTTACGGTAAAATGTATTTCATTGACTTAGTGAAACCATTACGATGGCAGCTGCTGCACTTGCCTCTAAGAAATATTAGAAATGCCACCACAATCATTAAGAAAAGTTCAGGAACAAATGACATATCACTTTATAGCAACATCTGTTTTGGGGAGGAGTTGGGGGAGTGATGGAGGGGCAAAATCAAGAGAGCTACATCGCATATATGCAATAAATTTCTGCTTGCAAAATCAATTTATACAGTCACTGGGAAAGCGAGAGTAGCAATGAATGTCACAGTATAAAATATCACTCCAAGGTGACACTACATGATTCACAAGCTCAGTATTCAGAAGAACTCTGTGTTCTACAGACTAATTCTTTCAAAATAAACTCTTGAAAATGTAACTTTTCAGGGGGTGTCTGCTCCAGGTCAGTCCTGTTTGGCAGGTGTTTTGAAAAAGTCATCCCCTTCCTTCTCCCTTCAAACAAAACCAATGACAGTAATCCCAGCACAAGCAATTGACCATACTTTTGGGCAGATTTCCCAAGTGAACAAGGATGAGATTATCAGACATCCACAAATTCACGGATTTACATCCCATTAAAAATAAATGGGCATTAGGTGTCCAAATTCCTTTCTAAAAATGTTTTTATTTTTAGATGTGTTTCCTGTTTTGTGGTCATGACGGTTCCCAGCAGTTCTCATGCTTATCCGTTGGCAAAATGGTGCATGAACAGTGTGTTAGGATAGGCAGCTCCCATGAGACTGAACATCATGGATTTAAATTCTCAATTAAATGGCCACTTCAGACTGTATTTCATGATTGTCATGTGCCACAAAATACTGTAAAAATCAACATCAGTGAAAGAAAGCATAATGTTTAATTAAGAAAGGATCCTGATTTCAGTGTTGTGATGCTTATAATTCTCTACCTGTGCAGCACTGCACACAGAGCTGTGATACGTATTCTCTGGATTCTTCATATATAGTCAACTGGGTAAAACTTCCCACGTTATCTGTTTATTGATTAAATAGAAGCACATCTCTTTAGCTACCCTTGGTAGCTGTTATCTTCTAAAAACACAGACGTGTCCCTGAAAATTTTCCCATTGCTTTGCTAGGTGACTTATACCAATTCAGGGAATAAATGAAATGGCAGCAGCACACGGGTCCTATTCTCTCAGCCACAGCATCTCAGCACATGGAAAATGTGTCTGATGTAGGCTAAAGTGCAGAACAAGTAGGCAATCTAGTATGCCTTCATATTGGTCATTAATTAACCTTAATAAATGAAACAAAACAATGCATGCTGCCTATCTACTTTAAGTTACTGAGTAAGGCAAGCTTGTACTGCTCAATTTCTTAGTTTTGCAAATGTAGTAAGACAAAATTGACTTACTTAACAAGCTCACAAACTTTCCATGCAAGATTATACCTTATTCTCCAATGCTCAAAATTACACAAGCATCAGGATTTCTTACCTGTGCTTGGAAAACATGGGCTTGATGTTTTCCTTGCTAACATCATGGCCAAACTTTCCTACATGTACTGCAAATGCACTCTTCCATTTTCCAGAGATTTTCTAAATGGAATAAGTTCTACTACCCTGCAAAATAAAAAAAAAATACTTATTTTAATATTTTTAAATAATTTATCTTACTAACCATACTTTCTTTGCTATGGTACGCTGCCAAATCTTCAGGCCTACTTCTACAGTAAAGAGCTCAAGTGCTTGAGAAGGGGCTCAGGAGCCCAGGTGTCTCAAGAACTCCTGTCCACAAAAGGGAGAGTTTCTGTTGATTTCAAAAAGAAATAAAATGCAAACTCTTTGTTGCAAGCTTCTTTATCTCACCAGTGCAGGCTGCAGAGTGAGGTCAGAGTGACTCCTCACCAGAGGCAGAATTTGGATGTCTGTGTTTAAAAGATCATGAACATTTTGTTCACATTTTGATAGACTGATCCCAACTAAAAACCTGAACTTTGTTTCATCCATTTTGATCTGCTTTTTTAAACTGAAATATCTTCAGAGAACAGGAAAACACATGTAAATTCAGCTTAGTTGAGTCAGCACTTTTCATTCTCCACCTGGAGCCTTTGGGCATGTTTGTGCTTTTCTTTATTCACCGAGTGATAGGACTGAGGAGCTCCCCACACTTTCCAGGCTTCACCCCACCCAAGACAGCAGTGACTGGTGATCCCCCTGCAGTTGACTGCATTGCCTCAGATGAGGGTCTCAAAAGCTGTATGCCAGGACCCTGGGAAGGATGGTGGTTAGAATGAGCCTGTACTGCATTTGGAGCAAATGACCTGGTCTCTACTATATAGATTCTAGCAGACAACAGTTTTGTTTTAATTTTGAGAAGACAATTCTGGTTTTCTTTTGAAAGTTTTTGGTACAAAAATAATGCTCTGTATCCCCCTCTGAAAACAATGACAGATTCATTATCTCAGGAGAATCTTTAATGTGTGAGCCTTTAAATAGTATCTAAACTATCTAGTCTCCTTTTCATCTAGTTTTGAAATGCTGAAATGAGCTGGCTTATTTCTCTTGGAGTTGAAATAATATGTGTGTCTAACCTCACATAAATAAGATAAGAGAGAGAAGCAAGGGTAAGGAAGAGCATAGCTCCTAAAAATCCTGAGCACATCATTCACAGCAATTCTCCCGAGCCTTTGAAAGCTGAAAACATGGAGCTGACAAAGAATATTGCACTGACAAAACAAGAGCATTTATCAGCAGCTGTATTCTTTTTCTATAGCTGTTATGAGAAAATTCATTTTGCATTCCAAGCTTCTTCCATTCATTTTGCAACTGGGCAGTAAATTTCCAAGGTATATTCTCTTCTCTCTTGTCCCTCCTCCCAAGAAGCTGGTGTACCTGTTTCTGGGTACAAACAGGAGAGCAGACCTCCTACCTCCTCTGAGACTTTTTCTCCTGCAGTGCTGGAAGCTTGTTCCACCTAGGAAGAGAGTGATGGGGACATCAGTCTCTCAGCTGCCAGTTAATCACAGCAGCATTAGTTGCAACATCACCTCTCTGCCTTCAGTGACATGTCACAGTAATGAAAAATGGAAAAAACAGTATTCTGCAACAGCAGAAGAAAGCGTAAGGAAGGAGATCTTAAACAAAAAGTCAGTACTGGAAACTCGGGCAACTACTGTCAGCTCACCTGCTAGGGCAATTAAGAGTCTGCAGTGCTGTCTACTGTTTAATGCCACAGTATGTGACCAAAAGTAAATAAATACATAAAAGATAAATTCAGCATCTGATTTATTCGTAACATTTTATGAATGAAAAATAAGAAAATTATTAGGAATGAAATTAATCATAGAAACTGAAGAAATTTGGCCAAAACTCCTAGTGCTGCTAGTTTTGCAATACACTTACTTTGGCCTTGAACAAAGCATATAAACTGTGCCTCAGTTTTCCATCTGGTAAATAGGAGTGGCACACCAGTATGCATGCTCGTTGCACATCTGGCCAGTGTGGGACCTAAACTGTTCAGACTGTGAGTTATATCTTATTTGGGGTCATCTCTGGAGGACAAATTGGCAAGCAGAGATGTTTGCATTACATCTGAAATAGGGGTTGTAGGTCTTTCCAGCTCCTTGGTGCGGGTGCATGTCTCTACTGCTTTCCAGTCTTACAGCAGGGAGGAGGCATGACCCAGCATTCTTTGCTGGGCAGAAACCCCAGAGAGTGGCTCCAGGAGGGAATATCAGTGCCTTGAACATAGAGACACAAATTAGATAGACACAGGACCAGTAACCAGGCTATGTGCTGTGGTGATCTGCTATTGTGTTTTGGAAAGTAGCCAGAGAAAAACAGCTTTCTGAGACCCAAACTCCAGGCACAGTTGACTGCTAACCTCTGAAAATCTGGGGACACTCCAATCTAACTGTACATATGAAAGCCAATTCTGGGCAATTTGAAAATTTGCATCTATGTAATGCATAGCACAATGGGGCATGGTTACCTAATAAAAGTAGCAGTAACAAAAAGGATTTGTAGGAATGTGACTATCTCACTGGTTCAGAAAGTACATTAATCACCACTGTGGTAAACTGAGAGAAAGATAACGTTCATATGAGCTTGCAAAGAGATGTCAGACAAAGCATTTTCCACCTGAGAGAAAGTGAAGTGCACATGTTGGAGTACTCTCTCAGAGAATACAAGAAAAGTATGTCTCGGGCTCTCATTTAGGTGCCTTAAGTAGTGTCATGGTGAAAAAAATATCAATGTTAATTGCATATGTTTTAAAAAATACTCCAAATTACTCTCTTAAAATAAAGACATGCCTCAGGAAATAACTCCTGTAATGCATATTAATAAAGAACTCCTTTGTGTTTATTAACTCTTCTTTCTCTGTGTGTTTCCTAGTGAAATCTCCACAATGGCTGTTTGTACAAGTTGGCCATATACACTTTTCCCTCTCCATGGTCCAGACAGACCATGTAACTGGCACTCGTGCGGTAACTCAATCACAATCACTATAGCCCCTATTGTCCCCTGTACAACCGAAAAAAAAAAAAAGAGAGAAAGAAAAATTAAAAAGAAGAGGGCAAAAATGCACATTAAGATGAACTAATAATGAAAGTCAGACCTGAGGTGACGCCCACCCTTGCCAGCATTCCTGAAGGCAAAAGGGATGAGACAGATTTTAATGCATGGTCTGGTGATAGAATAAAGAAAACATAGATGGGAAGAGGTGCTAGCCAAGAGCTCCAGTTTAAATCTTTACAAGAGAGGTTGCTAGGCAGCTGCATCTGGGACAGCACCACCAGGACTGTCCAGCAGTCACTCCAAGGAAGGATAACATCAGCAGTATTAATAATATTAGCAAGTTATATTGTTTTAATAGAGGAAATAATTCTTCAGTATCATCTGGGATGCTAGTTAGAAGCTCAAATTAGGAAGGCAGCAACCTCATAAATGAAACAAAACCAAACTTTAGAATACCTGTGTGTCCTAGACAGTTATAGGCATATATATATACACATATGTATATGAGATACAAGATATTAGCTGTATCAGATACTTGATGCTCATGAGAAGCATGAAATGGTATCTCTCTCTCAAATGACTGAAAATGCATAAAGTCATTGCTCCTGGGAAAGAAATATCAGGTGCTTTGTTACCAGCATGCTGATGCACTGCAATCCACTATTTGCTAGCTTAGTTGAGCTGTATGTCCGTCCCTGCTCTCTGTCCTGGCAGGCAGCCTGAAGTTTGCTTGCAGTGCTGCCAATTCAGCTCTGCTGAATGGACCTGGGTCCCATCGTGCATGCTCTGCTTTTCTCATTTGGTAGTAAGTAGTGATAATAGATGTAAGACAGGTATCCTCAAAGGTAGTGGAAAATCAGGTAGGAACTGTTAATCAAACACAATTGCAATGTCTACTAATACATCGTACAATTGTACATTATGTAAACAACCAGTACTCCTTAACCTCATTTTTTTAGCAACAGTTCACAAATTCCTTTTTCCTTATCCACATAACTACTGAATTTCTTTTGACTTCAATAGCCAGACTCTGAAACTCACTCTCCCACTGAACACTGACTTATTTGAGAAGACATGAAGAAATTCTATAGCTGTGTATAAGGGTCAAAAGCTAAATATACAGATATAAATCTAAATTGTTTAAATATCTTTACAGCTCTAGGGCTCACTTAAAATGAAATCTAGGACAAAAGAGCCCTTATATAATTACATCTCTCTTCCTTATTTGTAATGGAAACAGGTATTGTCTTCAATTGAATGAGCATATAAGCAAACATTATGGAGCTGTAAACTGATAAGAATAATAAAAGTCGTTCCTACGAACTGATTTTTGCTGAAATCCAACAAAGAAATAGCAAATAAATATTAAAGGCGTTCCAACCACAAATGCAAGCCTGTGCATAGAATGAGCTGCTGTTCACAGCTCTAAAATATTGGGGGCTTTTTTGACTTCACTGGAGAGAATAATTACATCTGGTAGAAGGGAAATATTTAGTGTAACAGCTATGTTCATAAATGGCATAAATCTGAAGTTTTCAGGATAAAGACTTGACACATCTTTATGTCTTTCTTGTCTCTCCCCAACAGAAAGAGCATTTTCTTCTGTAAATGTCTGTAATCCACTGTGTGTAAAAAAGAATGTCTCCATACCATTACTAACAGTACCATTTTGAAACAGTACCATTTTTGAAAATTCCACTTCATTCAATCTATGCTTTAAAGTTCCCAAAATAGGAATTATTCCCAAAGGTGCAATCACAAGCATTTCCTCAGGACACAATTAGCAGTCACAAAAACTCACACCCAACAGAGTAGATACCAACCTCAATAATGCCTACACCTGTGAATTTGTATTAGTTCTTACTTGGGTAAAGGGAGAAAACACTCAAATTCCTCCAAGAACTATTTGTCATAAAATTCTGTGTCCTGATGTATGTTTCATGTAAATGAAATTCTAATGGCAGGAAGGTAATATCAACAAGGTAGGCAGCTCCAAGCCGACAGTATCTGACATGAACTCTATCTTTCGAAGCCTTGCCTATAACTAATTAAACTGTGCAAGACACTTGTTTAATTTTAGAAAAGCTGTTCAATGTCATTAAGAAACAGAGGGAGTATTGTGATGGTGTTTGATGTATTGTTTTTTCTCCAGAGGTTGTGGAAGGATTAAAGTGCCTGTGAACAATGGTGGCCAGAAAGTCAAATTAGAGAAGCCAAAGAAGATGAAAGAGTTGGGCTGAAAGCTGGTGCTGTGTAGTGGTCCCTGTAGGAGGGCCAGCCTGCAACATCCCCTAGCTTCCATTGGTGACAGAGGATGGTCTCCATCCCTTCCAGCTCACCTTGGAGAAGAGCAAGAGCTGGAAAAGAATCAGCTGTTTTTCAGTCAAGAGCTGTGTCAATTAAAATAAACTTCAGAATGTAAAAAATTCAGATAGCATGTGTCTTCTCATTTCCCTTGAAGTATAAATATTAAAAATGAGAAATAATTAGACAAAATGAGTTAATCTGCAAGTGAAGAGAACAACTGAAAATTAAATATCTGCCTATAGAAAGGGATACTAAAGCATACTGGAAGGAATATAGATTTTGGGGGAAAACAGAAGCTGTGTGGCTAGAAAGGAGCAAAGTACCTTGACTTGTGTCAAAAAAATGCTAATAATCAAAATGACATTTAGAAATTTCAGTAGTGGAAAGAGAGGACATCACATACAATTTAAAATGTAAATTTACTGTAAATGCAAGAAAACCCTGCAGATACTGCAAAGCCAATGAGAAAACAAAATCAAAATTAAAAAAAGCCAAAGACAAGAGAACATCATATGTTCAGAACATCTTTATACATTTTATATATATATATGTTGCTGCATGCCATTCTGATATTTTTGTAATTTCTTATCTGAAAATAAACATGTGGTCTGTGGCAAAATGGGTCCAAGTTTCATATCCTATAGCCAGCAGGTCTGGAGTGCAGCTGTGCAGACTATTTGTTCCACTGCCTCCCACTTACTTACATATGACCTGACCTTGGGATAGACCTTGGTGTCAGAGTTTGAAGCCACGTAAAATTACTAGGAATTGAGGTTCCTAGACATTACACAATATTATGCTAGCATCCGTCCAACTACTCTTTCTTAGTATACCTACACACCTAACAATGTTTCTTACCTCACTGCAACCCTGCTTAGGAGGGAAGCACTATTCTTTCCTGTTGGAAAGTGCAGTATATCTGCTGCAGTCACAGTAAAAACTGTTGAACGTACATCTGAGCTGATCTGGGAACTGGTGACAGTTAATATGCAGTAGGATGTGAATTGCACACTTTAAATGTCCAAGTATTTACCAAATAAATCTGGTCCCTCTAAACTAATTCAGTTCCAATATGTTGCACTGAAAAGTTCTGTGAATGTTAAACTAATGCTTGCACAGAAGCACCAAAGATTAGGGAGATGGTTCCAACCCCTGTCCCAGACATGGGATCCAAGGACAAGGTAGGAAATTTCTAAAAAAAATCCCATGGGAGTGCTCAAACAAGAACCAAGATACACTGTCAGCATTGCACATTTCAAAACAAATATAACCACTGCAATACTATTCACAGGTGACAGCTGAGGTTGGTGCTGGTGCCCAGATTAGCAGGAAAAGCACTTCTTCCACAAGAGCAGGGTTGGAGATTCATTGCCCTCATCAGTTGAAGAGGATCCATCCAGCTTCACTGGACTCATTCAGCCACTGGGCTACAAAAGCCCCGGGATGCCCTCCAGACCATGGCTACCTCACTCTGCAGCCAAGGGCACAAGGATTAGGAGGACTGGGGAGAGCAAGCAAGCCAACAGGAATGTGGTCCTACAGCTGTGACACAAAGGGAGACTAGGAAGACCTTCTTGTATGGCTAGTTGTGGGGTTTGTCCCACTTCTGTATAGTGACCAGCCAAAGGAGCAGGAGTTGACATCCTGCCCTCCCACATACTGAGTGAGGGGGTTAACTGTAAGTATTTCACAAAAGGTGGTCTGTTATTTGCAGAAAAAGGAGTCCAGACTGAATTTGTAGAACAGAGAAGCACTCAGCATGCAGCCCTGTGGGGCTGGGATTGAGACAAACCCCATAGCTCTAGTCAGAGCCTGTATCAAGTGCAGGATTCAAGTATCATATTCTACCATGGAATATTTCCTAACCTTCAATGACCCCGTTTCAGTCAAAGCCTCATTTTTTTTAAGTATTGCAACTCCCAAATTGCAGAAGCATAAGCAGGCCTTCTGGACTTTACCACACTATTGCTATATCCATCATTTAAATGTCATTGAGAACTCTGAGCCCTTAATCATCTATCTTTTACAGTTCATAAAGAAGCAGAAGCAAATTTCTTAGCACAGTTCTTCCATGCAGTGAGGAAGCCATTGAACCTTTGTATTTTCAGTTGTGAACCAATTACAGTTTATAATTCTCTGTTGAAATGCAAAATTACACACACAAAAGCAAGCACAAGGAATGCTAATTTGTGGGTGTGCATCAGAAATGAATCATTTTACAGTCATTGCCCCTTCTTCAACTTATATTAAATTACTAAAACAACTGTGACATTATTCATTAATTTAATTGTTAAACTCACATGTTTTATTGTATTCAACCCTGGGAATTATGTAGAAGAACTAAATAAATAGCATGTCTGCAAAGTTTTAGTTTCTTGATATAAACTACCACAGAATGAAATTGACATAAAACCACAGATCTTTTTCTCCTTCTAGACTTCAGCTGAACATCATATCCCTATAGGGGAGAAGTGTGATAAAAAAGACGTGGGTAAGGATTCTCATACTCACCAGGTACAGTTCAATCAGTGCAGAGGAAATCTTGCTATGGGCAGGCAAATGATTATTCCTGCAAAAAAAGAAAGGAAGAAGAGTGTTTCTTACTTTCATTACCTGGTCCCTGATCTGTTTCAACACAGTTATGAGTGGTTCTAAACTTAGGATATCATGTTTAACTTGTTAAATACAGTGTGCTGTTCTATACTGGCTTCAGCTAAACAGTAGACACTTCACTATCCAGAATTACGTAACAGTTTACAGATGCATATCTGTCTGCATCTATGTGTCATTCATTTTATCCTTGTCTTATTTTAGCGTCTTTGTGGAGGCAAATATCCTGCTTTGAGTTAGTATGTTGCCAGGCAAAAAAAGATCTTGGCCTATAGCTTCAGTTCCCAAGCTGCATGACAAATAATAAATAGCAGTTACACAATCCAATAGCACATTTGTCAGCCAACATTCAGCAGAAATTCTACCATGGAAAAACAAAACCTGTGCATTTTAAGCACCAGGAGCACTGACAGTTCTCTCTGACTGGTTTGCTTTGGCCACTGCTATCAGTCTCCAGCTTTTATGAACACCAGTTTCTCCTTACTCTTCTGGCCTTCTTTCCCATCTCTCCTGCTGTTTAATTCTGAATAACGGCAAGGGAAATGACTTTAAATTATTTATGGTTTGGTAGTTGGATGAGCAAAATCCAGCACTGCTTGGGAATAAAATGTTGGGTTTGATCTTCTGGGTAGTTCTTCATGTGTTTATAGGTATTCTTACTTATGAACGGAAAGACCAGCTGAATCACTACAGGGACCAATTTCATGGGGTTTAGAAAACAGGTGTTTTATCACATCCACCAACATTCAAAAGTAAATCAGTTGGGTTCCCCTCTACACAAGGTACTCAGAGCATGGGAGTTAGCAGGGCTGCTTTTGCTGTGTGGTGTCTCTGGGTTTAAGAAGATTGGGAGGGGAACTAGAAGCTCTGCATTCGAAAAAGGCAGGGTAGGATTATGTGTAAAATCTTTAAAAAGAAAAAAAATTATCAAAAAAGTGAAAAGAAACCCAAGATATTTGGGTATGACTGCAAGGTAGCTCCTTCTAGGGATAAGTGTAGGAGCAAAGGATGCAGCCACCCGAGGGCTCTGTAGCATTTAACAATGTGAATAGCAGAGATCTGTGAATATTTCTCTCCTTCCATCCTTCCCACAGGGATGAAACCCTGACCCTGAGAGCTGTGGCCCTGCAGTCTGTTCTCTCTTGCCACTTGGGAACTGTGAGAAGCAAGGCTTAGAATACATTATTCACAACTAAGACTACTCAGTAACTGGATAAACAACATATATCATTATTATCGAAACTGATGGATAGAAAAACAATAGACAATTACATACAATTAAATACATACATTCATACATACATGCATACATATATATATAAAATATTTGTGGACAGTAAAATCAGCTATATAAAATATTTGAAGCAGAAATATAATTTATGATTCACTTAAACCTTACCCCCAATTTTACTTTTCTATCCATAATCTGTCTTTTCAAAGAAACCCTAAAGAAGGCAATTTATTCTTCAGCAAGGATTAAAAAACCCTAAATGTGAAGCAATTAATTAAATCATATCAAAATTGGATGACAAAGAACCTGAGTGGCTATTAAAAAGTGAACTAGAGCTAGATGAATATGAGAAAAAACTACCTGTCACTTAGATACTGGATTGGAATTAAGGAGGTTTAAAGCAATTGTCAAATTCTCCACAGACATCAGAAATGACCTTTGGACAATCACTGTGTTTTAATTCCCCTTTATGAAATAGGGATGGCAATAATATTGACTCTTTTCCTTTGAGGCTTTCTTGTCTGCTTAACTGTAAGAACACCAAGTGAGGGACGACTTATTCTTTGTAAATCTAGCCCTAAGCACTTTCCTCTTTCTCAAAAAAGTTAAAGAACAATATCATTGAAAGGGTCTTGTACAGAGCAAATTACCAGTATGTGGAGAAAGAGGAAAATCAAGCTCAATTATAGTTAATAAACAAATCCAAAGGGCAGAATTTTAAAGCCAGATTTTATTACCAAACTGTGTCTTGAAAAAAATCTAGAAAATGCAAGCTGCCCAAAAGGCATTTGCTATGTTTCAGGGATGGTCTCATTTGTCCAGATGGTAAAGGAAGTTACTCAGGGAACTGATGCCATGAATTTGATTCTAAGTCACAAGGAGAAGCTAAGTAAAAATCTGAAAGTAGAAGGAAATTTGGGGGGGAAATGCAAGAAATTGCCTGAGTTTTTTATTGCAAAGAGCAGTGCAATAAGAACAGTGAAACTCAACAGATTTGGGGAATTAGTAGGTTGGAACTTTTGGCAAGAAATTCTAAGGGAAAAAGAAGTGCAGGACAATTGGCAGTTATTAAAACAGACTGTATTAAAAAAAAACAAAGGAAAAAGAGTCTACCATAGAGGAAAAAGACTTGGCATGACTCTTTAAAGAACTTAAAAATCTAAGAAGAACACATCATAAAGGAGGAATGGAAAGATATCATACAACTAGACAGGTATAGAAGCAGAAAAATGAAAGTTAAAAGGGAGCTAGCAAGGAATATCAGAGATAACAAGAAAAAGTTTCTTTCAGTACCATGTGAAGGTTGCAAAGGTAGAGATTATTTAATAGGAAAAGAGAGCAAATAGGAGACAACACAGAAGGCTGAAGCATTCGAAGTATTTACGAACTCAGTCTTTCCCAAAGACCCAGATATTTTATGGGCTGATTTCAGCAGATCAGAATAAGGAACAGTGTGCATATTCAGATACACTGAGAACCTGAAGAAATTAATCCTAGAGTAGTCAAGGAACTAGTCAAAGCAATATTAGGACTAGTAGTAACTATGTATGAGGACTTCTGAAGGGCAGATAAGATCCTAACAAACTGACGAAACATAAATGCAGGATCTATTTGCTGACATATGAAAGTCCAGTTAGATATTGCTCATTTCATCATGTATGAAGCTGATGAGTGTGACTATCTGTGATATGAAGTGTCTAATTAAGAGCATCAAACCCTGACACAAAAAAATATAACACCAGGAGACAAAAAAGCTCAGCTTTCTCTACACATCAGAACAAACATCCCATTTGAAAATACTTATGTAAGAAGACAGGTGGATATCAATAGGAAAGCAGTTTGGCATTCTATGTCTTCAAATTTTCATATAAGAAAAAAGCCTTCAATATCAATTCATACCATTTAGGGGCTAGCTAGCAAGCAACCTAACACGTGGTCACAAATTTGAAGTTAAACAAAGCAATCAGTATTTTATATCTAGATTAAAATATGCCTTCAGAGGACCAACCACATCTGGTCTTCTACCTAAAAGAAGTTGACAACAAGCCTTTTGCATGGATCCAAGCATACAGTTAGCGTATTGGAACATAAGACACATTTCTTTTCCCTATTATGACTCTGTAATTTGTACAGCTCATTGAAGAACCAAGCTTTGAAAAATAAGTTAAGTTTTGAGTCACTTTAGTGTTTAGGTGAATTATTATTTAGCAAGCCTGGCCTGCTTGTTGTTATCTAAAATACAGAAATGTTTCTACTTTCTGTTTTTAAGCACAAATTGAATTTTAGGAAGCTTAACTCCCTGGACTCCTGATCTTGTCTGTAGACAATGAGTCAGAGCAGGAGCTTAACTCAGCAGGAGCCTGTCTCTGTGTAAGGAAAATATGTAAACTAGTCTTTGAAGTCTGACTGCCTAAAATTAGACTTTCTTCAATACCTCACACAACCTTGACTGCATGCAACTGCTTACAGATGGAAACCACAATCTCTCTTGCAACAGTCCTGAATATCAGATACTCTCTGATCATTCTGATGTGGCTGAGTCACTTTAAATCCACCCTGACAAATGAAAGATGCTTTTTAAAATGTCCTGGTTTTTTATCAAGCAGCAGAGCAGAAATAACTGACCATCAGAGCACATACACAAGAAGTCATAACTGAAAGAGACAACAACAGTCTTATGTTAGGGCTATTTATTTCTTCTTTTTATATTAATTGCTTTACTAAGTTTTAATCTTGGAATCTTGGTGAGTTGGTTTTGACCAGAGCCACAGATGTTTGGGGTTTTCTTTTAGTTAGCTGTAGCATCAAGGGATAAGAGCTTTTATCCATTTTTCCTTAAGGCTATAATGAAATGAGATGTATACAACTTTAACTTCAGAGTCTCCCTCTTAAAACAGTAGGACTACATACATGCTTACAAGTGCTACGTGTTCGCTAGATTAAACTGTTCATATTTAATACAATTAGGTTGTTGTGTTGGGTTGACCATGGCTGGACGCCAAGTGCCCACCAAAGCCGTTCTATCACTCCCCCCTCCTTCACTGGACAGGGGAGAGAAAAATATAACAAAGGGCTTGTG
>JANZLQ010000092.1:19931114-19955642 GCA_026212715.1 Elanus axillaris
TCCATCTTAGAGCCAGCTGGTATTGGCTCTGTCGGACATGGGGGAAGCTTCCAGCAGCTTCTCACAGAAGCCACCCCAGCAACCTCCCCCCCCCACTACCAAAACCTTGCCACAGAAACCCAATACAGTTGTTCTTAGTTTATCCTATGAAACTATGAAACCATGCAGGAGAGTGCTTGGCAATGGCCACTGTCCAATCTGAATACGCGCAAAATTCAGCAATTCTCTGGTATATTCGTTCTTTCAAAATACTATTCAGGGGAATAATTCCTGCTACAAGACAGTAACAAAGCATGTCTTTGTCAGCTTTACAGCCATTTAGGGAAAGAAACATGCACCAGGAAAAAGTGTAATTACATGAAGTGATAAAAACATAAGAGCTATTTCTCTCCTTCATGATCTATAATAATTGGACAGTCATCAGTTAATAAACTATAGACCAATTTCTCCCTTCAAAACACACCTTCCCCAGAAAACAGTCATTGTAATCAATAAGATGTTTGCACTCATAACTGCAGATATAATCTGGCAATGCTGCAGTCTACTGATAAAGACCCAGAATCACTTTATAAACAATTTTTAAAAACCCTATCAGTACAGAAAGGTAGCATCACATCTTGCATTTTAAATACACGTGGACTTATGTACCTGTTATCAAAGTCTTTCTCTTAATTCTAATTTAGACTGTATGGACATCTCTGAGGGCATGACCTATAGTCCCTGAAAGAACCAACCCTCTAGATTATTATGATTTACCAGTTACAGAAATAATAGTCTGGACAGTGTCTGTGTCTTAGCTCCTCAGCCATGGTCATAACAGCTTAACTCATTACAGATGAAGCAGCACAGAAAGTACTGAACAGGTCTTTGAAGCTGAAAACTGTAAGAAAATAAATTTCACCAAGAATATTTTATTCTTCTATTTCCCCTGCTTGTGTGTTTTATCTTTACTTCTGTCTGTAAACCTCCAAGTACAGCACCTCGGTACATTTTCTAAATATCAGTACAATATAAGTCAAGTGTATACTTGATGTTTATTATTGTAAATGTGATAACAATTAGATGTATTACAAGGGAGAATAATTATCTAGATTTAGCAGAAAAAATCTGCTCTGTATGAATTTTTGAACATATGAATGGCCCCATGATTTTCCTCCAAACAGAACAGATTTTGTTTTTTATTAAATAAATAAGCTGTCCATTAAAAGGTGTTCCTTTTTTATAATTAGTGTTCATTTTGCAGGAAAAGACAGGGGCTTGTCCTTTTTTTTTTTTTTAAAGAAATTTAGTATTTTTATCACTCAGCACTCTTCATCTGGAGAAAAAAAATATGGTTTAACAAGACAGTTCCAACTGCCAGTTGACATCCAGATACCCTCACTAATAAAGATAGTAGTTTACTCCTTTAACTTTCCACTACAGCATTTACTCAATAAGACAGTATATAACTAAGTCAAAAGATCAATATGTGGCCCTATGAATTTATAGCCACTTTCCCAATATTTGTATAAATGGTCCTAGATATAGCTTAATCTATATGCTTACACTGCAACTTGGAAGAGAATATAAAAATTGTTTAGAAGTCTGTGCAAATACCACATTGCAGATAAACAACAAACAGCAATTGCTGTGCACTTATCACCATTCATTGGTTTTGAGCCACTTGGGTGGGATATGGGAGGAGATGAGTAGATGTGACCTGGTTTACCTCTCATATGGCACCTGTAGCCAACAGTTACTCTATGAGATCTAGTATACTATTTTCCTTGATGATCCCATTCCTGCAAATGAATTCTATAGAACTGCAACTGTCATTTTCAATATATTTCGAAGTATTGAAATCTGATTTGAATATACCTTAAGCACTCAGAAATTAAATAGCCATCAGAATGAACTCAAAATTTACTTGTAAAATTCCTTGTGCCTTTTAAGTGAATCACATACTAGTTTGTTTTGAGGCCAACACTGCATAAACCAGTAACTTTCTGCTCATCTTCCATATTTGCACACTGGACCTAGGGAAAATACAGAGAAAATTGTACCTAGAAGAGTATATGATTTATAGTGCCTTGGGCCAAGTGGTACAATTTATGCACTATGTCCTACATAGCCTAGCCCAGAGGCTCTGCAGAACACTTTGATGAAGATTTAATTTACCTCCTATAGCGATAGTATAGTCTGTCATATCAGAATTTAAGTACATTAAACAGCAACACCATAAAAATTCTCATTTTCATTTATAAGTCAGAAGTAAATCCAGCAAGAAAAAAAAAAAAGATATTTCACATCAGAAACAGGTTCTCGTCTTCTGAGACAATTCTCTCTTGGTTGGAAGCTCTAACAGTGACAGCCCATATACCCTTCTGATCCTTTGCTTTAGAGATACTGATAGGCAGCAAGGCAGCAATATACGGAGATTATATGTGGGTCTCCTGTCCTAACTCCCTGGGTAGCACAATAAATTAACACGATGTGCAATGAGATACCAACACATCTGAAACAATCATCAAACATGTTTTCATCTGAGATCTGGTAATTGACTGTCTGGGCACTCCTAGTCCCTATTAGCTCTCAGCCAAGCAGATTAATTTAAATTATCAGAAAACAAGCCCGACACACCTGCCTTCAAAAGTGCTGGGATCACTCACACAGCTCCTATTTGGAGCTGACTAACTGATTGTGAGGGATGGGGAGCTGCTTTCTAAGCAGCTTCTTAATGATAACATTTCAGACTAGAGCTTTGCTCTACCATCTTCCCACCCATATGGGGAGGTAAGAATTAGACTCTCAGATCTGAGACCTGGTGTCCTTCTGCCAAATGATTTTATTTGCATTGAGGTTCTCAGGTATCTGTCAGTAGAATACCTGACCAAGGTATAAAGCCCTAATGCAGGTCAAGTGCCACACTGGTCTTATTGTGTAGAGTCAATCAAATACAACATTGTGAATTCCAGTTCGGCATGAGACACTTTTAAAAATCTAGTCATAATTTCCCTGGATTGAAATGGTAATGTGTTCTCATTTTCTATGGACACTTCAAGAGGAATATGTAAAATATCTTAAATGAGGGATGACACATGCATGTAGGTTAAATGGAATTATTCTAGGTAAACTCATTCCCTTCTGTCCACAGTAACTGATACATATATATCAGATTTACAGGCTCATGCCACAGAGTTTAGAGATAGACTTCCCAAAGGGGTGCGTTTTTGCTCACTTGCATGTGTAAATTGGGTTCACTTAAAATTAAATTTGCATACAGTCTGGTTTTATTATTAATGACAAAGAGAACACACTTGGCTAGACTTGGACTGCAAACTGGATAGATTGCTTTTCATCTCTCATTCTTCTGGGAAAACTCTATCTTGTTTAACAAGAGTTAAGTATTCCTGATACCGATGCTCATACAGCTTGAAAAATCTCTCAGTTGAGAGCTTCCTAAAGTAGCTAAAGCACCACCTGAAGAAGTAAGAATAAGCAGGATAAAATCTGACTTCTATTTCTCTTAAGCTTTTTTTTTGCATACATTTGTCTTGCTTATTCTCAGATAGCAACCAGCTAAAATAGTTCACTTTTGTCAAGCATTCACTTCTCCAGTTTCTGCAAACTTAGGGACCCTGTGTGAAGTTTAAACACTAAATCAATAAACTCAGCAGAGGGTGAAATTTCAGTTATCAAGTTCCATTAATACAAAAGTTTTGAAATGCAGCTACTAATAAAATACCAGCAAATTTGTTGTAAAATGACTTGTAGGTCATTTGTGACTGAAGCAATTTAAACTGCACTCAAAAATTTCTTGTTATACAAAACAAAGTATTTTTCTTTGGACTAATTGCTGTTAGTGGGAAATATCTTATTAAAAGAAATAAACAAATAGCACAACTCTCTTAGAGGAAAGACTTAGAAAAATGATTTCAAACAATAGCCACATTTAGTTGACATTCAAACTAAATGATGGATCTGACAAAGAGGAAAGCTGAAAACTTCAAATTATCACTTGGGAATTTCTTTAACTCAGTACAGCATTTGTAGTGATTTTAGACCCCTTCTAATTCCATTGAATTGTCCTTGAAACAATGCTAAAGGCTGTGGCATGTAATAACCATGAGGAAAATCCTATTCTTAATGGCGCCCATCCAGAAGAAGATTTAAGTATCACACCAGCCGTGTACTTTCTGGATTTACAAAGTAGAAACAGCTTAAAAGATGGAAATTCTACAGGTACTCTATCTTTTTCTTGAGTTCCAGTTACATTAATTTTAACATTTTGCAATTTATGTTTCTGTTCTTAATGTAAGTGATTGGTGTCTCCTTTCCTGAAGGAAGCATTTCTCTCTAATCATAATGCAGTTGCTAAAACCCATTAAAATCAGAGACACCGTGTTAAAATGTCAAGTGTGTAATTGATGTGTGAAATAAATGGACTCTCAGGGCTATGCTAAGGGTGAACAGGCACTCTGAAGGATACTTCAAATGAACGCAGTAGTATTGTCTGTTCAAATACAATAGACAGGAACATTTAAAACCAGCTTTTACCACTACCCTTCTTTTCTCTTTCCTGATAATGGCTGTAAAACACAAACAAAAATTCAACAAATGCAGTATTTCATTTGGACAAAACTCTATTGCAAATCTCAATTTTCTCTCAAATAGATGCAAAGTGAGAAAGATTCAGAAGCAGAGCAAGCAGCCTGATTATTTTTTTTTCAGGATAGCAGCAGACAATCATTAAACTGAAGTTAGTTTCTGATTACTATTTTCATGGTGTAGTGAAAGAGCAGGAATAACCACCACTCACTGAAGCCCTCAGCAAAGGTTGAAAAGGAGAGTGCTCCAATTAGCTAGAAGGTAAGTCTAGAGGAACCTAATTTGGCACTTTCAGAAACAGAGGAATAACTATTGATCTGATTCAAATCAAATTTCTATCCATCAAACAAGCATGGGCCTAACGTCTTCTTACTGGTTTTAGTTTGTTCAAATGGGATACTTTTCTTCACACTGAAAATCTATTAAATTTTGTGATTGCATGAAGAATGGCACTTCTATATTTGAGAGATTAAGACATCAATGTGGATATTTATGTAAATAATATTAATACATATTTATTTTTTTAAATTGTGCCAGTTTACACTATGATAAAAGAGTTTAAATTATTCTGTAATTCAAGGGCACAGATGAACAGCTTTGAAAGATCTAAAGAGGACAGATAGCTACAGGGATAGATGTATAGATGGTGGAGATTAATAGAGCCTAACCTTCTTCTAATCAGTCTGAAGATTTTAATTTCCACTACTACGAGCAGAATTTAAATGTGTATTTAATTGCATAAATGTTGCCAAGTATGGTGCTTTATATCTCTACAGTCCTTATGAATATTCATATAAAAATAATGATTGCAAATAGGTTGTCAATAGAGCAGATAGACAGTCTGAAATGCTTAATAATCATCATCATTATAATAATCGACCCTTGCATAGCATTTCCCATTATAGGTATATAATGGCCCTTTCTCTTCAAATTAACAAAACTTAATTAGGATACTTCCCAATTACCTTGGGAGACTGCATCGTGAGAGAGTAAAATGAGAAAGACTGGTCTACAAGAAGAAAGTCTCGTCTTGTAGACAAGAAATGAACTACAACAGAGGAAATCTGGAACAAAAAAAAGGACACTGGTACATGTGCCAAGACAGACCTTGGGCAAGTCTGTGCACATTTGTAAATCCTAAATACTTTGGCTTCCTTCCCCCTTCATTAAAGTCTTCAGGTAGTTTGGAGTTAAAATTAATTCATTATTTTGGCCATTTGATGTGACGGAAATTGTTGTATCTCCAATATCATTCAAGATTCCATATTATTTCACTGTGAAGAAGCCACTGTTACAGTTATAGTTAATTCCTGCTAATATTTAATGAGAAATAATAATTTGATTTTTTTTCTATTGTATTTTTTTGCACAGCAGCAACAATAAATGAAACATCAAAGCCTAATGAATTCTGGGATCTATTAAGGATGTTTGAGGACCCAGGTATCTATCATACATACAGAGATGTTGAAAACTACTTCAGATCTGTCAAACATGATATCTACATCCTTGGTTTGATAACTATGTCTGTTCTGCTAATGATTTACTCTTAAAAATCATGTTAAATGTTCTAGTCCTAGAGGGTCAAATGACAGATTACAGACAATTTAGGATTCCTCAAAAGAAATAAAGAGATTGACCATGTCCACCTTTGCACTTAAATGCAAAGCAGAATAGAATGTGTTAGCTTTAAGCCTTAGGAGGACACTTGCAATCATATGATCATTGCCTCTATCTTCCTAGATACGATCTGCCACTGTACTCCGAATCTGAGAGGCAAACTTGAATTATCAAGGGAAATTCAATTCCCTATGTAGAGTGCCTCAAGGTTCATATATTCAACTAGAACTGTGTCTCACATCAGTTCAGTCCATGCAGTAACCATCATTTCCAGAGATTACCTTTGATCACATTAATTAAATCTGCCAACAAATTCAATGAGAGCACACTTTCAAGCATGTAAATTCACTCCCTCCATTGAAAGAGTTTTTAGCCTCTAGTAAAGCTGTGTTAGAAAAGTAACCTTCCACTGCACTGTCTTTTTCCATTAGATAGCCACTGATTTTTACCATCAGATTCTAATGAAACTTGAAATTAACATGTTTTTTCTTCAACATAGGAAAAATTTTTTTCTCATTAACCTGGGTTCCCTCTGCAGCAGCAAAATACAAAGCATTGTAGGTATACTCTAACCAGCAGAGCCTATGTGCACAGTATTATCTTTCTCCCCTTAATGGGTACACATGTACACATGCATTTTCATCCTTTTTTAATTTCTGCTTTTGTTCCAAGAAACTGGTTAAAATTATCTCTACCTTTTTATAAATGGAACACTTCCACATCAAGCATTCCTTCCATGGGTGGACTAAAGTTAAAAGGTAAAGAACCTTTCTGGTATAAATCACCAGAAGGCTGCTGACTTGAATAGGGCAGTTGATTTACACCAGCTCAGGACCTGCCAGCAAACATCTGAAATACAAAATATGTCCTTTATCTTTTCCTTTTTTCTTTAAGCCACTCCATTTTTATTACCCTTTGAAAGGAACTCTAAAGTGTTTACTTGTCAAGAATATGAAATATTTTCTATTAAAGTTCATTCCCTTAAGTTTTAAAGTGATTGTCAGCATTGCAGGGGTCGTTCTCCCCATACCAAACCCCGGGTTCAGTACAGAGACATCAGTTAATGTTTAGAGGAAAAGTGAACCCCCCAGCACAGCAAAGGAGGTGTGCGTGCCTGTGAGCCATCATGGGAGCTGCTGAGCCAGGGAGGCACTGCCCTAATACACAATGTCTTTCTGCCTCTTTCCTCTCTGGGCAGTGGTGATTTTTTTCCCAAGTTATCCATGCAGCAATCAGATAACAACAGAAGTATGTCAAAATGCCCACAAGCCAGTTAGGCTGTAAAATCCTCACTAATCCTGAGTGCCTTCTGTGTGGATTTTTTTTTTAAAGGCAGAGGTGGCACAGCTAGCACACATGAATACATGCTGAATGGTGAGAAAATGGCAGAAATTACTAGCAGCATCAGACTCTCAAGGACAACATTTTTGTAGTGATTCATCAGAATTTTTTTCTGTCAGTTATTTCAGGTCTAAGACTTTATGGCTATTTTAAGAGATGAGGGAATGAATGGAATTTTTAAAATTCTGATCTCCTTATGAAACAAAAAAGTGGAAACAATTTAAAAGATTTCTATTCGGGCTCAAACTACTCTGGCAAGTCTTCAGAGATATCTTCTCCAATTTTTACATTTAGATAAAATTATCCCTAGCTCCTGCTAAAGAGAGGTGAAACACAGTATTTTTAAAGTAAATGCAACTTTCATTAAACATTGATTAAGTCAATAATTAAAGGACATAATTAAATAAATCTCTGTTACGTTACCTGAAATCTATTATGTCATTCCCTTCAGCTGGGCTAAATAAGTATAGCTCCAGAAATGCCACTGAGGCTATGACACAAATTGAACACCTGACCTCCTGTGTTCATATGAATAAACACCATCACCTAAGGAAATCTGAAATACTTCAGAATTTCTATCTTGTGGTTATAGCTTATAAAATTAATAGCAAATTAACATTAGTTTAAAAAAATTTCAAGGCTGATTTGCTCAAAATTTCAACTTTCTCTCAATATTTACACTACGATCTTTTACAAAAAAATACATAAATACCACCATGAAATGAAAGCTATGTGCAGCTCCTACCCAAGACAGCTCATGCACAAGTAACTGTAGAAGTGTGAGTGCAGAGAAGCAAAAGCACATACAATGTTAGTCCCTCCCTGCTATCCATGCTAGATGATTTGTTTTCAATAAGCAAGGGACTAGCTCCTCTTCTTTTCCTTGTAGAACAGCAGGCATGCCTATTTCAGTCCCTCACTGTGTAAGCAATACAATAAATAGGCAATGAATGCAAGACCTCTGCAATGCAAACTGTTTCAGACTTCGCAGCAGTATCAGAATTTAACAGTGTGTCTGGAGACTAATAGTAATGTATGAATATCCACATACATAAATATATACATACATGCATACAGATGTGCACATATTAACAGCAGGTATTTCAAATCAGAAAATATTGTATGGAGGGAAATCAAATTTTATGGTCTGTCAACTTGGGCATTTGCCTCTTGAATGCCAATATAGCAAAGTAATGACAAGAGTAGCATTTGTAAATATGCAGGTGTTGATATCATTTAAACTTGCAGCAAAAGCTGTATCTATTTCTTTATTAGCTTTTATCTTATTACAATGAGCACTCCAGCTCTTTAGCACAACACTTTGAAATACAGTGATACTGCTGCCCCTGTTTTGCAGAGGAGCAAACCATTGCAGGATGTTCTTTAATACAGTATTGTCCGGTCCTCTGGATTTCTGGATATACTGCAAGAATATTCTGTCCCAAAGAGCTATAGCAAAAATATCTTTTAACATCCTTTGCTTTGTGTGATTTGTGGGAGGGATAAAGTTTGGAATAGTAATGTTCCATCTGAGAAACAGAGTGCCATTTTAGGAAGGAAAATTAATCAGCTAGTGGTTCATTAGAAGCAAGATCACAGAAATCACTGATGTAAAAATAATTTAATTTCCTCTTTTGGAGAGATGAAAATGTCCAGTGCAAGATGCAAATATAGAACAGGGGATTTCTGTTGTTGGTTGTTTTTGTTGTTGACCAGAAAAAACACATAATCCTGCTGCACTTAATAATATTGTTCCTGTGTGGTTCACAGAACTGACTAAGATGATGGGTCTGTAACTTCCACCTGATTTCTAAAAACATTACACTACAGTCTGAAGTATGATCTCCTAGATCTGCATACCATCCTTCCTACTGCATCACACAGTGACATGTGCAGCAGGAATAGCCATGGTGGCAAACAGAGGGCAAATCCCTCTCCCTGCAACAGGGTTTGCTAGCAGATGAGAATTCTCAAAATATCCCTCTCCCTTTCCACTATAGTCCATGAAGATAAGCAGATCATCAGCCCACAAGATCAATAAAAACATTCTTTAGATGATGAACAGTCAACTCAGGACTTCATGCAATTAAACACAAGAGTCCACCTCTGAAATCATGGAACTGTTAAAAGAGTTACCATACACTAAATCAGCTGCAGAATTACAAGTGAATACTTGCATGATTAATCATCTTGATCACTACTTAGCTCCTCTGAATTGTCAGTGCCTATTATCTAGTTTAAGCACACATTTATGCAGTTATCATTAGGTTTTGAAGCTTCCCTAAACCCAGAACTCCCAGAAAGTGTTTGACTTAATTTTCCAAACCTATGTAAATACATAGTTTTATATACTTCAGGTTTCATATGTGGAAATCCAGCTTTCAACTGAGCTTTTAACATTGCAACAACATGTCCATATTTGATAATACAAGCTTAAAAAACTCCAAGTGTTTGTAAGGTGTTTCCTTTTTTTTCCTCCTTCCTTCCTTCCTTTCTTTCAATTTTTCAAAAATTACTATAATTCAGGACAATTCTTTTAACCTGTCTTTAGAAGGTTTTCACTGAAAGTCCATACTCTGATTTGGCTAGTGTATTTCTTCAGGTCAAGGGAAAATCAGGTCAAGAGTAATGTATTTATACAGAATACGTTAGCCTCAAAAGGAGCAAATGAAAAGAGACTGACTGTCCGAATCTGTCAGCATTGGGATTTGAAGTATCTCATCCCTCATGCTTTTACCATTTTGGCATGTAATTAAGGTAAATGCTTCAATTTTGACCAGAAATCCAATCCTGCAACCTAGAAGTGTCCCTAAAAAGATTTTATTCAACCTAGCACATAGAATTTTTAATGCAGGAAACTTCTTATGTGGTAATGGCAAACATGCCAGAGCATGTGTGTTTAAGCTAGAAGTATTCTGAATGTGTTGGGATTATTGTAGTCTGATGCAGCCCAGGTGCCCAAGCCCACTATTCATTGAGCCTCCAGAAATCCCTGACAAATTCTTTTGCTCTTTATGCAGATAAAATTTAAAAAAAAAAAAGATATAATTGGAAAGTACAATCCCCCTTCCACACGGGAAGTCAGTCCAGGAGGATTTACTAGAATCTGAACTAAAGCACACACTTGTTAGGATTTATTCTACCTCCTCAGAGAGCCAGTTTCATTTATGATTAACTCCCTGGATGCTGAGTTGACTTGTTTGATAGCCTGAAAAGAAAAGGTTGAGTGTCTGCAAAGCTACATTCTAACACGCTGCTTATTTGGTATTTTTAAGATCATCTCAACACGTCACAGTTGTCAAGTTTCTTGATCTTTTTATAGTTTGATTTACATAAATGCAAGTGTTTCTTTCCTCCAAATAAACATACAAGCAATTCAAGGTTTAATTGATTCCCATCCTGTTGCAAATGTAGCAAGAAAAGGCTAAAGATGAGAAATTATACCAAGAAGTGAATGACAGAAAGAAAGACTTTGTTTATCTGAGAAAATAGTTTTAGCAAGTTCTATACTAGCTCAGTCAGGGAACAGCCTATCATAATAATGCTTAGAGACTACCAAACAAGTTTGAAGTGTAAATACTGCATTACTTCTAAACACACAAAAAGAATAAATAGTCCAGTGCTGGTGATTTAAAGCATTTATATATAAAGATTTAATAGCTTAAATCATCTGATCAAAACCTAATGCATTTTGCGTAACTCCGTATTGTGGTCTCTGCTTCCTATTGCAATCCATAAGGATTCCAATGTAAAATACAAATCACCATCAAGTTTCACAAATTACAGAAAATATAGTCAATAATTTCTATCTTAGGCTCTGAGCACAGTATATCTACTAGATTGAATCACTCAGGGAAAGCTTACTGAGGTTTTACTTGTTTAGAAGGATAAGCAGCCTGATCATGCTCCCAGTACACCGCTCTGCCAATGCACTGTCACTCTGATTTGTAATGCCAATTCCCAGTTTAAGCTAGACCTCAATGCACTTCTCCCCCTTAGAATTACTCTGCCAATCTAACATTCAATCTACAGCTCCAGAGGTAGCCTGCTGATTACTCTGCTCTGTCAAAATTCATGGTAATTTTGTGAAAGGACAGACACTAAGCCAAAATTTCCATCCTGCAGAAATGTCTCCTTTTCAGAATTGTAGTGAGAAGAGGAGGGGGAAGGGGTGAAGCTGCTTTTTATTCAGTATCAGAACCAAATTTCAACAGTAAGAAATTTTCCACAGATGAGAATTAAAAAAAAAAAAAAAAGTTGGAAGAATGTAAACAGAGATTGGTTAGTATTTCTGGCATGGCAAGGAGAGTCTGCAGTCAACCTGCAGGGGCTAGCAGTGATGCTTGTCAGCCAAGCAGTCCAGAGCAATGATCATGCATGGGGTCCAAGGGAATGAGTGGCCCAGAAATGGCTGGCTGGAGGGATTTCTTCTAGTAGACTTGACCTGTTGGAGCTAACAGAATGCTTAAATTCCATTGAATAAGCATTTCCCAGTGAAAAACTGACCTCTTTAGAAAACTTCAACAGGCCCTAAACAGTTAGGCATCACATATCTCCTTTGGTGTTATGACTTTCATGTAACAGCATTTGCAGCATGTCCTATTCTATTTATACTGTATATTCCACTATAATGCTGTCTGAAACTATATTTTAGTCTGATTTTCTTCTCCCCTAGGTTGGTAAGAATTACAGAATTGGTCCCTAGAAGCCAGTGAATATAGAGTAAGTGTGAAGACAGCCAAAACTCTGCCTCCTCTCTAATTCCAAGTGTGGTATGTTTACTCTTAGCCTCTTCTAGCTGTTTGCTTTCAGCTGTTATTTGGCATATGAAGACAGTTTACTAATGGCCCATTATGAGATGAAAAAAGTATTTAGTGATGGATTGTATTTATTCTGGGTGCACATTCAGAGCTCAGAATGGTATAATATGGTTATTTTCTATGCAATGGAGGCAGGTTGCTTATATTGCACTTGCATTTCAATATCAATTATTTTTTGCTTTGTTTGTAAGCAAGCATTCAGAAGAATTGAATAGTGGAGTATCACATATAAACAGGAGGGGAAAATGGATTTAATACAAATATTCTGAGGAACAAAGGCCACATGCAGAAAAAAGATAAAGCTAAATATATTAAGCTCCATGTATTTTATTTTAAATGTCATCACAGATGAGCTTCACAGAATGCCACACGTGACTAAATCTTTTTACCTGAAGAAATTGTAATGTTTTATGTGCTGAAAATCAGACAGCACATATATTATATCCACATCGAGAGCTTTTTGTCATGGTTACAGTGCTAACTGTACTTCTGTTTATTATTCTCAGGTAAAACTGTGTTGAGTGCTTTTTGTCTGAAGTATTCTATGAGCATGAAGAAATGCTCTGCCAATGTTGCTCTGAATATAGAGGTGAAGCATGTGTACAATGGCTTTTTTCAACTGATTATCTAAGAAGCGTTCTTATATTTTCCTGCTAGTCGGCCCTTGTTGGAAAATAGTGATGATCAGCAGCACCAAACTAGTTATTACATTTTGAGATGCTGCAGCAAAACAGTATTGAGTTTGCCTTCTGTCATCCAAAATCGACTTTTTATTTTTAGACTTCTTAAGTCACTGGAAATCTGATTGTTGCAGAGGCTATTGATGATTCCCGGTGTTTCAAATTCCTTGACAACTGAGTATCTTAACTATATTTTAACCTTTAAGTTAACATTGTTTGCTTATAGAAGGGGTAGAAAATTATAAAAGTACTAAGAGTCAGCAGCACAAGACAAATCTATTGTCTAGCATGACAATCCGATCAATACAATTATTAAACTGATGTACTAAGTGTATTTTTCCTGAGACATGTAATTTTAATGTTAACCTAAACCAGAAGGAAAATACATCAGTTTTAAGGACATGAAATTTTCTTTGTCATAGCAAATAAATAAAGTAGCAAACACATTTATTACCTCTTGTTCTTCCTTCTGTACTGAGGTCAGACATTCCTATTAAAATATGTTTGTTTTGCTGAACAGCAATAGAATCAATCAAATTCTGTTACAGTTTGACAATTAATTTATCTTTTTGTGAAGAAATATATTTATGAAAGAAAAGAATCCATATTCTATTAATTTTTGCATCTTAAAGTTTCAGAATTAATTGTGCAAATTACTTATATATATTAATGATTCTGTATTTATATATCAGTATTTTATTCTGTATTTTTATAAAAATATATAATTTAATAAATTGAGAGACTGGAGAAGTAATTGCTCCCTGAGAAAAAAATAAGCTATAAGAAATGGAAGGAAGATGTGTCTATACTGTAAAGGAAATATATAGATTACCAAACATACCTCTTTCAAAGAATACAGAAGAGAAAGAACAAAATTAGAGAAATTGTGTTCAGTTAGAAAATCAGGATTTTGAGGGTACAGCATCATTGAAATATGAGGTGAAAGAGGGTTCAAAAATGTCATTTAGCTTATCTTTTTTTCCTCCAATCCAACACCTCATCTGGTCATCTCTAGCACCCCGACACACATTCAGCAATGGCATTAACCAGCGTTGGGCATTCCACAAACTGACTAAGCATCTTCTTTCAACAAGTCTTATATTTTAGAAGGCTTTTCAAAATTACATCCCTCTCAGTGTAAATTAGACCAATTTCATCCTTCTCCATGCTTAGAAAACACAGAGAAGGAAGAATCACCATTCCTTTTCACACTGTTCTAATCTGCAAAGGCTGCTTTCAGATCCGCTCTCAGCCTTCTTTTTGTTTAACTGTTTTAGTCTTCATAATTAACGTTTTTGTTGTTTTCTTTAAAATGTCTATTTCTCTTGTTTTCCTCAATTCTTTATGAAGAGCATGTATGCAAAATGAACAACCAAGATAATGTGATTAATCAAATCTAACCAATGAGATTCTAGTGAAACAAAGGAAAAACTGTTATAAACCTTTTTTTTCTGTAAATTGTTTTTATTTTGGATAACTGCCAGTTATGTACCATATTTTAGAAAGATTATTCTGTAAGAACATTTTAAGTCACTTGAAGATATCCTTTTATGATACACACTTTTTAATCTTTATTCAATAATTCATATCTGAATATTAATTATTCAGTGGGTTATTTTACCCACACAGTTTTCAAGTAAGCTATTAAATTGGATAAATTATACCTTTAAAATGTCAGAGAAGTAACACTCAGTACTAACCACCTTCTATCAGATGCATTGCTTTACAAGCAGATAAATACCTGTTTGACAAATGCATGTTAAGAAGAAGCTTAGAAGGAATTGCATTGTCTAAAGTTTAATGAAATCTTTAAAATTGAGGTCTAAAGATCATCACAATTATTTCCCATCATCTATTTTTACAAGAGCTGCAAAGTCAAAACAGGAAGATAGGAGCTTATCTCACAATTAACCTTTTGTACCAAACACTGTTAAAAGTCTGCAGAAAGAAGAAAATTCCTTCCTAAACATTCTGAGAACATTTAGATCACCTTCAGTGCCTAATGGTGGTGTTCTTTTGTCACTCTGAAGGACACAATACCTCAGTGAGACTTCTGGCAGGCAGCAGAAATGAGCAAAGGCTGCTGTGATAATGCCAGCTGCAATAAAAATATCCTGGTGAAAATCAATATCCTGGTGAAAAATAATGCACTATTTTTTTCAGTTACACATAAAATTGACTTTTTTGTTCAGAGGTAGCTTTTGGTTGTTTAGTTTCTCATGAGCCATGGAAGAAGTATTATCTTTTCTCAGTGGCATTACCAGACCCCTTTGATCTTTGCTGAAAAGGAAACAGCTTTTACCCAATCTGTGTTAACAAAGTTAATTCATGAAATGATTAAACCTCTTGATGGAGCCGAGCCACTTTGTTTTCCACACTTCACTTTATCATTACAACTTCTTTATAGAATTGGTCATTTTCAGAATCAAAAAAAAATTACTTGATGGTAACGCAAAATGGATTGAAGTAAAATCACGCGATTAATGACTACATAAGATAGAAGCAAACCTGTCTCCTGTAGATCATATCCAATGACAGTCTCATTAATATGAAGACTGCAAAGTAAAGAAATTCCACCTGTCTTCCAATTCAGAAATGTTCTGGAGGTTTTTTTCTCTATACTTCTGTTTCTTCTGAATCTATTTACAGGTAGAACTCACAGCATGGCAGCTCCCGTAACCACTTAATCCACTACAAAAAAAGTTCTCAGAGAACTGTCCAAGTAAATGAAGTATGAGCAAATCGGCACGAAAGATTTGTAGAGACCTACCACAAAATCTGCAGTTTCACTCAGATCAGTAAAAAATCAGTTATGGGAAAATTATCACTTCAGTACAAGTGTAAACAGTTTTTGCTTTCAAGATTAGTGAGAACTTCACTAGCTTTTAGATATGAGACATATGAAAAACTTTTCACGTATCCTAAAAGTACTAACAGAGAATTGTACATCTTTTCGGAAAATCTGTTTTCAGACTACAGCTTTCTTGGATTTATCATCCTCTGAAGGAAACTAGAAAGCACAGTGATTTCCTCTCTGGAAATTCAAACCAAATAGATAATATGAACACATCCAGTGGGAGCAGTAAATATGATAATAAGGTCAGGTTTTAGTTTAAGCTGAACTTTCATGTCCACAAAATCCTTGTCCAAGACAGGATGAAATTAAAGCCTTACCTTGCTGTCTAAGGGTGAGAGTAAGCCATGATAACACCCCTGAACACCACTGCTCTTTCTTGATACACATAAGACAAGCAGTAAAAAAGGAGAACAGCATCTTTTGATGTCATGCAGCACCGATGAAAGGAACAGCAGATAGATTGTTATTGGTAGTACTTAAGGTAAAAGCATGGAGAGAAACAGTTACAAAAAAATGATACTCGTGAGAAGGAAGAAGGATAGAGAGACCAAAGCAGCCTATAGATAAGTTTTTTCATACACCTTACCTTCAAGACCAGTTCATGCTGTTATCTTTGATAGCCTTACAAATCAAGCAGGTTTATTAGAAACTGGTGCAAAAATACATTTCAGAAGTGCAAAGTGTTTTTTTCACACAGAAATGATACAAGAACTAAACGTTCATGAAAACCAGAATTCTATTTTACACGTTTTACAGCTCTTGCAGTCAATTGAGTATAAATTCTAACAAAATATACTGTTAGTTCAGATAGATAATAGGTTAAACAAAGCCCATCAGTGTCTTGGTACCTAAAAGAAAAGGTAGGATTTACTCTTAGATGCAAGTTGTAAACAAAAGCAGATACTGGAGGCCTAACACTTCCCTTTCTCCAACTGGAGAAGTACAGGTGTGATTCAAATATGCTTCAGCATTCTCATTATTCAAGCTCATACATAAAAAAATGTTTCTTTAAAAAACAAAAAGGGTCAAAACATGGGCTATAATCAAATATGCCTTCATTTCTCCACAAAAAGAATCCCAGTCTGCCTTGGACATTGCCTCTTCTCACTTCCAACAGGCACATCTGAATTGGATTGCCTTAGCGTTATCCCTAACCTTTGGAGACCTTTCCTCCTTCCGAACAATGTGCAGTTGTTCATCTAGGAGATGTCAAAGTGGCACGGAATTCCTTAATATTGGGTCTGTCTCACACTTGGCCAAATAAAAGGAAATGTTTGGTTAAAAAACATGTAACAAAGCTGAAAGAGTATCCTTCTATGCCAGGGAAGTCTCAAAACAGAAGCAAATCCACTCAGTCAGAATTGTCCTGTATTCAGAAATGAAAAGACTCCTTCATCAACCAGCAATTAAAACAACCCATGTAATTTACCTGCTTTCAATTCAAGGGTAACAGTCAGTGAAATGATACGGGTGTCAGGCTCTGCTGAGGTCTCTGTGGAGCCAGGCCATTTTGTTCTTTTGTTGTTCAGTCTCATCTATTTCCTGATCATGCTCTATGGAGCAATCTTTCTTTCTGTTTTGTCAACAGGTTCATTAATCAATGGTTCAACAAAATACAATAATAGATGGATTACAGTTCTTTGGTCACCTTGTAGGATGAATAAACATTCAATGAACATCATGATTTTGAATTTAACCCTGGTTCCTTCTTGCACTTAGTGAGTGTTTAATTAATACCTAGCTTCCAAAGGATGCCATCTAATTAACTTCCACAACCTAATGTATTAGTAATCTAAATAAACAAAATCCATTACATTATTCCACTGGTTCAATTTAATTTTCCAAACCAAAGAAATATGTATGTGTAGCTTGACATCTATACATAGTAAGTTGGTTGCTTTCAGTCTACTTTTAAAGGCAGAGAATCCTCCCCTGTTAAGGTAGCTTCACTGGCATCTCTGCAGAGACAAGAGATGTTTTTTCTTTGAATCTGAGTTTTTCCTTACTGTTACACAGCTTCTGTCTGCCAGTTTTGAGACCCTGAACAGAGACTCTAGGTGAGAAGATTGCACTTGGACCTGACAGGTTACTCCACTGCTGTGGATATGGTTAGTGTGTTCTCCATTTTTTTAAGGCTGCAGCCACTCTTTTCCAGCAATGGTTTGAGGGGGCCAGTGTAGCCTGTGGTCACAGTTTGAGACAGGCTAGCTCCTCGTCTACGGCTCAAGACATAACCTAACTTATTTTTCAATGGTAATATATAGCAATCAATTATTGATTCCAAGGAGCTTTAAACAAGACTTAAGGCCAATCCACAGCGGCATTTGGGTACCAAATCCCCAGTGAGATGAATAATAGCTAAGTGGCAAAGTGCCTCTACTGTCTTGGTGTTGGATTGAATGAACATACTTGAAACGAAACAGAATTCAAACACAGCCCTTTAAGATACAAAGGGTGAAACTTCCTTTAGACTCAATATGAGGAGAATACGCATGTTTTCTAGAAGTGGCACAGAAGGATGGTAATGCTCTTCTGAAAAAAGTATCTCCTCCTAATATATCCAATAAACAAAAAAATAAAAAGACTCAGGGAGTATTTTGGTACTTCACATTATATTATTTTATACACAGAAGTACAAATGTGTTCATCTGCAGTAAAATTAAAGCACTAAGAAACATGTTCCAAAATTATAGTCCTCTCTATGATGTCATATTAATGCAATAAGATAAAGAATACAAGCATACAATCATTGTTAGTCATCTCACACAATCAGTTTTCCTTAGCTTATTTAATTGTATTTTCATCATTTCTATAGACTATGTAAATAACCTGCTTTTCATAGCAATTTACAGAATTTTAATTTCATAGATATCTACTTATACAATTTTAATTTTTATAGATATCCATTTTAGCTCTATGTAATGATTTACAAAGCTGCTCCTTCTACTGTTCTCAGGCACATGGAATAGAAAAGGAAAGAGACATAACAAAGGATACAGAAAAAGTATTTGAAAAAGAGGAAACAACAAGAAACACGAGTCCTTTGTCTCAGCACCCCACGTCATTAAATATGCTATATATAGTCCCTGTCATATCACTGATGCTACAATGAAGCTTGTACCATTTTTTTCTACATCGTTTCTGTTCTGGTGTATCATTTTGTGTTGTATATAAAAGACCTTAGCATGCTGATACTTCTGACAGATCAATTTAACTTCTTTTTCTGAATTGTCATCTTGTTTATATGGCCTTGTTGTGATACCTGACCATCTCCTGGAAACTGGTCTTGGCACTTAAATCAGATTTAAGATGTTCCTTTAGACTTACTTGCATCCTAATCAGTAAGTCCATTACTTCCCTGAGGGAATTTATTGCCATCGTTTACCCCTACTGTGGCTTATCAATTTCAGTATATCAGGAACGTCCTTTCTCATTCAAATACCTATTTACCTGACTTGCTTGTACTAATTACCTCACAAATCATCACTGCTTACCTGAGAGGAAGCTGCCATAATGACTTTTCTGTTTTTAACTTCAGTCAAAGCCACTGAAGGAAAAAGGACATAGTGTTAAAAAGCTTCGAACAGTCTTAACACTCAATTTTAGAAGACCTGATTTTCAGAAAGCACCTAGCAATTACTCTCTGACAACTCACTTTGATTAGGTATTAAGTTGAGCGTATGGACTGTGACTCATTCAAAAGCACTAGTTTTGGAAAAAAAAAATTTAATTCATAATTACTTGTGATACTGATAAATCCCTTTGAAATTACTCTGATGGACAGTGAGCATTTGTCTGAATACTCAAGTCTGCATTCAAATAAATAATTGCATAAATAACCAGATGCAAATACATAATCCCAGCAATAAATAAATTCTTTTTCATCAAACATTAAAAATATGTTGGTTTTGAAAACAAACTGAAGGAATTATTGTTGTTACAGAAGCTCCCTTTTCAGGTAATGTATACCTCTGCAAACAGCAAATTGCATATATAATGTATGATTGTTAATATCTCTGTGAAAAGTTATATGTCATCTCTCCTTTCCTAAATGTATAGCTGAGAATGAGTTAATCAATGCCTAAGAGTCTGAAAATGATTTGTTGATTGTTTTTCTGAACATAACCTAATCAGTATTAGCTATAAACATATTGGTAACTCATGTAAAGAAACAATTCCTGCAAGTCTTAGACAAAGTTCCTGGTGAAGACAGATAGAATATTATGTCATGGTTTAACCCCAGCCAGCAACTAAGAACCACCCAGCTGCTCGCTCACTTCCCCCCTGCCCAGTGGGATGAGGGACAGAATGGAAAAAAATGTAAAACTCATGGGTTGAGATAACAACAATTTAATAGGACAGAAAGGAAGAAAATAATAATGATAATAAGAACAATAAAAAATGACAATAATAATAATAGTAAAAGAATTCAAATATACAAAACAAGTGATGCACAATGCAATTGCTCACCACTTGCCGAAGGATGCCCAGTTAGTTCCCGAGCAGTCATTTGCCCTCCCCGGCCAACTCCCCCCAGTTTATATACTGGCCATGACATCAAATGGTATGGAATACCCCTTTGGCCAGTTTGGGTCAGCTGTCCTGGCTGTGTCCCCTCTCAACTTCTTGTGCCCCTCAGCCTTCTTGCTGGCTGGGCATGGGAAGCTGAAGAATCCTTTATTTGGTATAAACACTACTTAGCAACAGCTGAAAACATCAGTGTGTTACCAACATTCTTTTCGTGCTAAACCCAAACTATAACACTATACTAGCTACTAGAAAGAAAATTAACTCTATCCCAGCCAAAACCAGCACATAACATTAGACAAAAAAAATAAACTTTTTTTTTTAAGTTTTGCCACATCAAAATAGAACTTTCAGTATGAATTTTACACTAGCTTGTGGTTTGTTTTTTTTTTACTTCCTAAATATTAATACTGAGCTAAATAAAATAGGATATGCAATGTATTGTCTATGAAACGTTGTGCTCAACACCTACTCTCTTAAATTGACTACAGATCGTAAATTAGAGTTTAGTTGGAAAGAAAAAATATTCCAATGTACATCAGGAAAAGAAAGTATAGCAAGTTACTTCTCCATAGCTTAACAGAATAAATTAAATTATTTTTTAAAAAAGAGAGACACTTCTTTATAGTCATGCAGGGAAAATATTCTTCACTCTTACACCACTGACGGACACCAAAGAAATGCCTAGGTGCGTGTCTGATGTTACTATGCCAAGCTCTAGCACATATTAACTAGCAATGAATCACTTTGATTCTGCAAGAGCAATTTTCAGATAGCTGGCAGTATTGACTCTATATCCATTGTTTTAAAAAAAAAGGCTTCTGTGCTTTGATGTTTGATCAGTCATTAACTTTGTAGCCATGAACATCTGCCATTCCACTCCCCCTATAATAGCATGCATATACCTACTACACTAGTTACCAAAAAAAGTAATCAATCTGAACAGCAAAACAATCTTGGAGTTGTAGAATCATTTAGGTTGGAAAAGACCTTTAAGATCATCAAGTCCAACCGTTAACCTAGCACTGCCAAGTCCACCACTAAACCATGTCCCTGAGTACCACCTCTACATGTCTTTTAAACACCTCCATGAATGGTGACTCAACCACTTCCCTGGGCAGCCTGTTCCAATGCTTGACAACCCTTTTAGAGAGGAAATTTTTCCTAATATCCAATCTAAACCTCCCCTAGGTCAACTTGAGGCCATTTCCTCTTGTCCTCTTGCTTGTTACTTGGGAGAAAAGACTGACACCCACCTCACTACAACCTCTAGAAAATCAGAAAATTATGGTAGTAAGGTTCTGACTAAGAGAAATTAAATTCTGAATTGTGCTTTGGGTAAAATGTTGTAGAGCAGGAAAGCCTCTTTCAGAGGACAGAGGGGCATCAGCTGTAAGAATATCTTCAAAACCATTCTCACCCAGTGAAAAAGAAGTACCCACCTTCCTGGAATTAACCAGGTTCCGGAATTACCAAACCTTTTACCACAGTGTTCAGCAATGAATTGTAGTTTTGTTTGGGAAGTGGTGAAGTTCAACAATGAAAACTGAAGAGACATGCAGGACAACTTACATGATGAGTGTCAATATATATCTTGCATGTTAACCCCCTTGTCAGAAAGAGAATATTAATTTAGGTATTTGCAACCCATCAGGGAATGCCAAATGCCCAAGTACACAGCAACTGCTAAGCAACACTGATGTCCCACTGCCAAACACCATTCAGAATTCCTCTGAGTAGTCCTAGGAAGCATTTAAAAAACTGTCTTGTGCCTTGCTTCTTCACATATTGGTACAAATAACTGAGGTTTCTTTTACAGCATGAGAATGATATTTCACTTATGATCTTCAGAAAAAAATACAGTGACTGCTATCAGCAGGAACTGCAGCCACAAGGTCACAACAATTTAGAAATCATTTCAATTACATTTCCTAGAGCTACACTGTTTCTTTTGTGATGTTGTCCTAATAACCTTCAAAGAAATCATACATTTGCAAAAAATAAGAAATGGCTTGAGGAGGGAACAGTAGCCACAGATTTATTATTTATGGATCTACTTTTCAAACTAAAGGAACTGGAAAAATTAATATGTTCTCTGCCTGAGGTTTTTCATCAGTAATAATACATCAGGTTTAATAATACTAACCCAATACTACTGTAAAATTCAATTCATTCCTGTTTGCAACAGGTTTTTTGGCAGCTTTGGATTAATACCTCCATTAAAGGCAAAAGTAGAGTATTCTACAGCATTTTACTCCTGACAAAGCTTGGCAGAGGCTGGAGTAATACCTTGGAAAACATTAGATGTGTCCCTCAGTTTAGGCAGAGGCAGGTCTGCATACCAGCTCTCTGTTCTGTACACAGACACAAAACAAATAGGGTAAAGCCATGTGCCATAATACCACTTTGGCATCAAATTCTCATTGAATTTTTAAGGGCAATCAATTGCCTAAGTACGTTTGTGGTCTAGGTATAAGTGTCCATATTCATACCAGCAAGATGGCCCATACCCATCATTCAGAAAAGCAGATCACTGTTTACAAATATAACCTATGGATGCTGCCATTACATTTACCTCTAGAAAGTCTGAGAAAGGGAAAATCACTGACCAAGGAAGTAGACATCAGTAAAAAGGAAATCTGACAATATTGATGATAAGACTTAGGGCAAGAAATAGAGTTTCTCCATCATCTTGCAGTGTTCCTTAGGCTTCTAGCGTGAAGCACAGGAAAGAAAGGCCAGAAAACTTTCATTACTGTTTTACACAAGGCATTTCCTTTCAGCTGAAAATGGTGAACAGCACTGAAAGAGCTACCCCTTCCAGTAATGGATAATTTTGCTATCTAATATACATCAATGTAAACGATAAATAAATAAATAAACTGCTGAAGCACAAAAGAATTCAGGCTTGGTAAAGGATTTTTTGCCTGTATGAAACATGTTTGGGAGTCTCATCTGAAAAGAAATGTGTGTCTATATACAGGACAAAATCATGCCAAAATATGGTGTTATATTTCTTGAAGGTCTTTTCCAGTCAAACATTAAACAATATGAGAAACTCAGAAGTCTTCAGTTTCAAGGGTCTTCTCACTCCCACCTTTATACTGTGACCATTAGACCATGTTCTAACATTCATCTGTTGTAGAGGAAAAGGCATGATTTTTTTCAATACTGTCAATAAATATGTTGCTTTAACTGTTTGGATGTATGTCTTCCCCAGGTATACTAAGCATTTTACGATTTTTTAAAAAGTTGGATTATTTCACTGTGGTTAAGGGCCTCTAAAGAAGTTAAGATGTAATATTATTGTTCTTCTTTCCCTTAAAGCTACAAATCCGTAGCATTGGGTTTTTATTGAAAGTATTGGTTTTGCTACATAATGGCAAAAAGGAACTATGTGCTTTTTTGTGGAGGGAGGAGACTTATGTTGTTTTTCTTATTCAGGAAACGAAATGTGTTCTTTCCTCCGTACATGTAGAGGCTACAGAAGTGTCAAAAATGAGGTTCAAAGTCAAAGTCTGTAGTGACACTGCTAGCTCAACTGAAATCAGTAGATGTTCCCATTCAGAGGAACAGTGATTTCATCCCTGCATTACCACTCTCACCACATCATCATCCAATGTCTTAACCTCTCTGTGCCTCAATTTTCCCACCTACAAAATGGTGGCAAATGACACTGATGACTGCCAATTGACAATCTGGCTATCTTTAACCTTTCAGAACACCTTGTACATTGTGCAGAGGAAAAGTATATTTTTAGATCACAGAACACCATAAAAGTCCCAACATATCTAAAGACACCATAGGTAAAATTCCTTTGATTTCAGTGGGAATTGTTCATGCTTGATGAAATATGGATGATGCACAGAAGTCTTTTGGCTGTTAGAACTGACAGCGACTCATCTGCATCTGCTCAAATTTCACCTAGAGAGGAAATAGCTTTTTTTTTTTGGTGAAGTATTTTAACCTGGATGTGAATCTACTGGGTCTAGTATCAATTGGAAACCATTTCAGAATTAAAATTATTTAAAAATTTCACATTTAAAGACATTCTCCAATGTTGAAGTTCATTTACATTACGTGGGGGGGGGGGGAACAA
>JANZLQ010000092.1:19963425-20008770 GCA_026212715.1 Elanus axillaris
TTTTCTGTTCTATTAAACTATTCTTATCTCAACCCACGAGTTTTACTTCTTTTCCCAATTTTCTCCCCCATCCTGCTGGGGGTGAAGGGGGTGAGCGGCTGCGTGGTGTTTAGTTGTGGGCTGGTGTTAAACCACAACACACTTCTTAAAAGGTCACTGTTAATAGTGCTTCCCACAGCTTCTTGTGCAGTGCTGCCACTCACTTCATCTCTTCTGCAAGACTGAAGTCACTCAGTCTGCCAGCAGTTTAGTTCAAATTTGAAATGCATCATCATCTTTAGATGATACCTCAATTTGTACATGCAGCTGAGTAACACAGTATTGTGTTGGTGATGAAAATAAGTTTTAAACATAAATATAATTTTATAATCTTTTTTTTCCAAAAGGTGCTTTGGAGATACTACTGACAGAAATGACTTGTCATCAATTTATTTAGCAAAGCAGGTGATGGAAGCTCAATTCACTATGGCATGATCAGCCTTTGGATAATGCCGTAATTATCATGAGCTACATTTTCCTTTTGCACTGCAACGGTAAAACATGTACTCTAACATGCAGCTCCAAGACAAAGGGAAGATGAAGTAGAGCTTTGTTTGTAAATTGTTGTGTACAATTTTGGAAGTACGTGTTATACTGTCTTTATGTTATTTTTACAAGAGAAGGTGAAAGAATCAAAAAGGGAAAGCAAAAAGAAGGAACAAGAAATGAGCAGCATGAACAAGGAAAAAGTACTGTGTTTACAGATTCCAACTGATTTCAGTAATACAGAAAAATTATGTTGACTTATCACCACGTTTCCTCAGATGTACTGTAATGGGAAAGTAGATAGTTTCTTTCTAAGGAAACAGTTATCTTCTAACATCCTTAAATAAAGTTTGCTTTCTAAAGTTTTCCTCTAAAATAGCTGATATTAACCTCTGGCAGCATCAAGATAAATGAGCCTAATCTTATCCAATAAACTAATTCTTTTGTTCCTATTAATTTCAATCTAGCCAATCTACAAGGTTAAAGGAAATCTGTTTTCTGTTGCTTTTCAATATTGATTAGTAATTATTTGGAAGGGTATAACAGAATGGGAAATCAGTAACTAAATCTCAATATTCTTTAATCTTGGGGCATCAGTGTCAAGGTAGTTAGGTGATTTTCAAGTTCTTGCCTCCTGTATTTTTTGACCTGATGCATATGGTGATTGAATTAATACCTGGCAATGCTTGCTCAGCCAGTGCATCAAATTATAAACAGAATTTTCATTAAATTTATACAACAAATATCCAAGTTTTCCTGACTGAATCATACCAGCTTCTATTACTAAAAATGGAATAATTACTTGATTTACGGATACTCAAGGCATCAAGAACTACTGATCATAAAGCATATGACTGTGCCTTTATGGGTTTCTGCAAACTCAATAAATGAATGTAGTTAGCAGTGAATTAATTCTATTAAGTTAAAAGTTATGAGACTCAGTCAATATGTAGAAGGTATGTTCAGTAGCTAGAGAGACTGCAACCAAAGATCCCTGAGGTTTTCCTTCTTTCCTTCCAACTGTCCAAATAACTGGAAGTTATTTTGCTTGTTTTGTGTTTACTTAAAAAAAAAAAAAAAATCATTGGACCATTTTTCAATCTCCTGTATTTACTTCTGTCACATTTCAGCAGTGACTTTTGTGATATCAATACTTGCGAACACTGCCTGGCAGTTATAAATGTCATTTTATACTGTTTACATAAGAGTCAGCACTGGAAAACCATTTCAGCACTTGGGTGTTTTGGCTGAAATAATCAGTAGCAACTTGTTTTGGCTTGCAGTTAAAAGACTTAGTCTGAGCTTCTGGACATTATATTACATTATAAATCACAGTGGTGGTTCTATCAGAAGTTTTAAAAATAAAAGCCTTGTGCGGTAATGTAAAAGGAAAATGTTGAAAATTCAGATTAAAGAAAGGTAAGTGAGGCAAATGAAACATCTGCCAAACATTTTATTAGCAACGTGGGGTGCAGGGCTGAAGAGGGAGTAGACTTCAATAATATAATTTCAAGCTAACACATTTAAGAAGTGACTGCACAGCCTAAATGGAGCAAACATGGTAACTACCTAAATGATCACTCTACTACACATATCAAGTATAAATTATGTCCTTTAATATGCCTTGTATTTGTAATGACTGTTCTTTGGTCAGCCATAATAGTTTCATAACAGATGTAGCTTATTTGAAGAACTTGTTAAGGAAGAGAGGGAAAGATCTGACCTTCATTTAGCTAATAAGAAGGTAACATTTTGTATGGAAAGTACAATCAAAGCTGCTTTACTTATTTCAGATTACAAAGAGAAATGATTAAAAGATGAAGCAATTCAAGGGAGGCAAAGCTATTCCACTGTGGTAGGGACAAACATGTTTATGCCCACGCTTGGTGGAGCAGCACCTTGCAGAGCCACCTGAGCTGGCTGTGGTGAGTTATCTCTGGAGCCAGAAGCACTAGGGCTGCCTCAGTGTGGTGCTTTGACTAATTAGCCTTTCAGGGAGGCAGAACTAATTACCTTGGCTTCAGTCCAGATGGATATTGTTTCCAGGGCTCAAGCTACTAGCTCCGCATGGTGCTGCACAGTGTGCTGGATAGACTTTTGTATTCGCTTGATTATCTATACCATGGCATTGCTTGAGCTAGATAAGCATATCCTACTTGATAGCTAGTGGAAATGCCACAGAACTAAGGGTGCTGAGAATATCAAGGTATTATTTGTGGAATATAAAAATATGTTTTTACTACAGCTGTAAGTTTAAGTCAGTCAACAGGTATAGCCATCAGTGCATCTTCTCTATGACTGATTATAATTCAGATTAAATATCAAATATAGCTTTTATTATAGAACCTTATCAACATTAAAATAAATCACTTTAAAATATTTTTGCCTTCCAGCACCATATTTGGTAAACACACTTCCTCCTGGAAAACAAAATTACATAAAAATCTGTACACTAGAGAATTTTATTTAAGGTTAAATTTCATCTTTCACATTGAGACATTAAGTCTTGGTTTTAAATTGTTTTCACCTCTTGGTTAAACACAAAAATATTTCAGCCTTGAGGAATAGTCTAAGAGTGAGAAATATTTAGAGCCATGCTTTAAAACCTGGTTGCCAAAACGCCCTACAGTTAGTAAATATTGACAAGGAGTACTTTGGTTCAGGAAGCCCCACAAGCCAAACAGTAACTGAACATTAGTTTTAGAGAACAACCTATCAAACACATTTATCCCAACTCTGTAACGTGACTGGAGTGATCTCTGAAATTTTAGTGTTGTCAGAAAACCTGTGTTATATACACAGAAATGGGAAGACTACATTTTCTGTCACAGTTGTGCTGATCTTTAGGTGGCAACTTCAGTTATTGACCTGCACATACAAAGTGTTTTTAAGAGCTAGAGGAATAAAGCAGGACTTTCTGAATTTTTTTCAGAGGTTAAAGCCATTCAGCAAGTTCACTGAGAGTTTTGCTTTTGACAGGAAAATAGGTTCAGATTGAAAATGCAGTAACATAAAGCCAACAACGGCAAAGCTATCCTTAATAGAGAAAAAATAAAGTTCTCACCGGAAAGCAGGCTATCTTTTCACAAAGTTTTAGATTTTCAGAGACTGGACACAAATCAGTCTGATTTAAGAAGAAAACCTATTTAAAAAAGAACTGCATTTGTTTCCCTACCTCTTCTGTTTGAACCGATCATACTTCTCTGCCCTTCTCATCCTCTATTTTTTGCAGACATAATTTTTGCTAAGCATTTCTATCTACACAGTGTGGTTATAAAAGAGTTAATACCATCATAGTTTCAAATAAATACCTTTGAAACTTCACACTTCTGCTCGATTCCAAGTGCAAGCTCAGTTTGATTTATATATTTCAATCCTATCAGCTTTCTGAAGTGTTTCTGAGTATCTGCCTTGAAGCCTAGCTTCAGTGGGCATAAGGCACTTGCTTAAAGCACCCTGGTAAGGGCTTTCCCGAAGTATTTCATGGCCATGGGACATCACTGGGTGCCTGTGCTGCCAGAGGAGCAGGGCACAGTGTATCCTGTGCAGGTCTCTGGGCTTTTCAATGTCCCTTCATTCTTTGCCTACATCCTGTTCTGACCCAGGGTGTGCACAAGCTTCTCCCAGAAAGGGAATCCTTCCAAAACAACTCTATCATCTCCTTTTTCCCTTCTCATCTCTCCAGCTGACAAGTTATTGAAAGCCCCACAGGTGGCCAACGCTGAGCCACTCACTCTTACAGCGCTTAATCTTTCCTCTGAGTACTGATGAGGAACAGGTCCTTGTGCACAGAGCTACCACAATTATTGATACTTCAGCATCTCTATCTGAAAGTGATATTAATATTGTCACCTGCAGTAAATACTTTCTGACATGATTTAATGAAGTATAACAATCAGGTAGTAGAATGTTAAATATTAAGTATTTACTTTAAACGTTAAACAATGAAGTTCTCTGAATTTTTAAATCTTATCCAGATCTTATAAAAACTGAAAATGACCCAGGAAACTCTAAGCATGAAAAATTTACATCCCTTAAACAGGAGGAAGAAACTGGGAGGAGGACATCAGGAACATGTCCACTTTATAAATATTTCAGATCACATCTATAAAAGAAAAAAAAATATTGTGCTACCCCATATCATCATATCATCATAATCTCTGATACAAATCTTGGTAAGAATCAGAAGTTTCAGTTAGTTTGACAAAAATACCTAAGTGACACTGAAAAGTAAAATGCTAAAAATGTTTCAGCTGTGTCCATACTGTGAGCTCATCTTTGATTCCATTTGTGGGATGAGGTCAACAGTAATACAAACTGGGAGATTTCTATGATAATTTAGGGCCCATCAACTGCAGAAGTAACAGTCACCATTTCTTACAGTTATATGGGAGTGGCAGAATTTTTTATTGCTAGTTTCACTTGTCTATTGCTAGTTTCACTTGTACCAGGGAACTGTCTCACACACACTATACTGGGTAATATTTGACCTATCGTATTTGTAATCAGCAAAAATTCCCCTTTTTAATCTTGACTCTTCCTTTTCATTGCTTTTTCACCACCTTCTCAGTAAGAAATAAATGACATTTTAATGGAATTTTATACTAAGTTAAAATGTTCAAGGTAATATTTAATGAGGCATAGTGCTGCTGGCCACACTGCTTTTACTTTAACTATAATCTCAGACTTTTTTTTACATTACTAATACTCAATTACAAATTTTCCTGAAGGTTGTGGTATACCAGGACACTGAAAGGAAACAAACAAGCAAAGAAACAAATACATGCCCTACTTCTAGGCTTGGGGAGTTTAAAAATCAATTAGCAGGTTTGACAGATTTTAATGTAGCAAGAGATGTCACTGTCATTATTCCCTTTGGGAATAAATCAGGAAGTTTTGGCACCAGCAGTCATGTCATCAATCCCTCTTTGTGCCTTAATATTTATTTACTTTTTTGATCAATGGGATAGTCTTCAGAGACAGATATCTCATTTTTATGAAAGTAGCGCTGTTCACAGTTGGAAACAGAAGAACCTGGGATTTTCTTTTCAGTTCACTTCTCCCCAGCTGCTGAATTTTTCATTTGAAGCAATTAAAAAAAAAAAAAATTGATAAGCAGAATGCTGTTTAAGCTCAAAAAGATCACAAAACATTCTCTATTTTTCTTTATATGTGTCTAGACAGTAATGTTAGGCATTAATTCAAGTGCTTTCTACTCTATATTAATTTTTTACCTTATTTGCTATTTATTAATCAACTCTGTAATGCACTCCTGAAGGCGAAGGATTAGAGAGAGAGCTGAAGAAAAAAAAGTTCAAGGGAGTGCAGCCTTCATATAGTTTTGGTCTGGCATGAATAAGTGCATAAATGCATTCACTGAAAGCAGTCATGACCAAGTCAGGCTTCATATGGTATTTTGTTTTCCTTACATTTCACTCAGAATAACAAGCAACCCTCAGCCTTGTCAGGCACTGAATATCTAAGCAAAATGCCAAACCTTGATCTCTCTGAACCTGAGTAACACATTGAATCTTCTTCTATAGAAATGGAAAGAGATATCTGAAAGAAAATACATAATACTTTGTAATATGCACTCTCTTTTGTCTCTTTCAATCCTTAATTTGTTGGGTATTTTTTAAATGTCTGTCCTCGAGTGTCTTCAATTAAACTCACTAGATTTTTCCCTCATACGTGGCAGATAGCATTAATTCTTGTTTGCTAGACACTGCATGAGGGGTAAGGCAGTGAAGAAAAAGTGTGGTTCTGACCCTATAAAAAGCTAGCATGGAGAAAATATTTTTTACTCTCTCTTAGAAACCTAATGTGCTACACATTGGGAAAAAAAATATACATCGTCTTTTAGATGCCTGCATTCACTCTGCATATAGTCAGAAAGGCTGGAATGAATTGATTATGGTGGCTTTATTTTTTTTTTATCTGTGCATATCGTTCCTTCTAAACTGTCAGGATACCTGACTGCAATAACACATTCAATCTCTTCAGTCAAATATGCACATATTTCCTTATCTTTGCTTTTACCTTTTTAATGAATAAACAGAAACAAGCGGCAAACCCTTTTCTAATAGTGTGGTTATATTCTGTAGCTATTGATGCAGCTCTAAAATGCATTTATTTTAAATTTCAGAATGGTCTTGCCTATCATACAGAAGAGCTTTATAAACTCTTGCCTGGAAACTTATAAACATGAGGAAACTTTTAACAATGGTATTGCTACTTGCTTAATATTATTTTTACCATTTGTTATTGGGATTGCAAAAACCAAACTAACAAACTGTCTTACAGCTACAACAAACTGAAATAGCTACAAGTCTTCAAATTAGAAGTATAATGTCCAAATAATCTTCTCAAACACCTGGATTTTAATGTTAGCTGGTCTTGATTTATATTTACCTTTCAACACCATACCCAGAAGGTATTCTTTCCTATACTGATTAGATAATCTAAACTTCAGATATATAGAAAATCTATTTTTGGGGGATCACTGTTTTGTTGCAAATGTTCTTCACAGGATATAAAGTTGAAAATTTAAGAATAAAGATACCCCGGAACCAGAAAGTATTCACTGTGCTGTCTGTCAGATTTCTGTCATCTCAATACAAGTCCAGAGAGTAGTCAGCTGAGGCTGAAAATCAAATAAAGTATATGATACAATCCAACAGGTTACATTTATGGAATATTTCCCATTTACATATCCACCAATGCTTTAAAAAGGTATATGTGATTTGCCAAATTTTCTAGAAGGGGAAAACACAGAAATCAAGCCACATTTTCAAGGAGCATTCAAGCCAGTCACAAAGAAATGTGTAGTTCTTGCAAATGGTAGGATTTTTTATTAAATATGCTGTTTTTCTGCTATGTAGACACATTCCAAAAGTCTTTCAAATCAACGTATGCAATACTGAAACCATTTAAATTACACGTCACTTCAGTTTAAGAGGATATAAGGTTTTTTCCTTAATATCTTTCTTAATGCAGGCATATGTATTTAAATTTTTACCTACAATAATTTCAGCAAATTATGTGATCATTATAATTATTCTTTTTTTTAACTAACTGTTATTCTTAAAACATGGAAAACAATGAGAGAGAGCAAGTGAAATATAAGGACAGTTATTCTAAAGAAGGTGGGGATTCTGAAAAACCACAGGATTTTCAGAAGCCAAAACCTGCAGACTAGACAAGACAAGACACAATTCAGAGCATCTGTGAAATGACAAACATAAATGAGATAGCCAACAGTAACATAAAAAAAAGGAAGACAGAAACTGAAAAGTCATCAAACTTTTAAATTTAAGAATAGCTAAGGAAGACTCTTTAAAAAAAGCTGAAAATCTTACTTGCAATATTATTTTGAGAAGACAATAGGTCTGTCAACAAACAACAGAAGAAAAACCAACAGATAATTTCAGTCCAACAACCAGCTGAAATCATAGAAACCATATTCTCTTTATGGACAAAAATAACAGAAGGCTGGAGGAGTATCAGAGGAATATCACATGCTTGCCTGTGGTTTTCCTCTTCCATAATTACATGCTTATTGCCACTGTTGTACATGGTACTGGACTGGATTAAACCCTTAATTGATACAGTCATTCACACATTATGGTCTTCATCAGAAGACTACTACTATTTCCATGTATCACAAAGCTTTTGTTCTGTCTATAACATCATCATCAAGATACCAACTGAGCTGTACATAAGCAGCAGCTCTGTCACATCAGTTGGAGACCTTCCCTCCCCTACAGCAGTATGGTTTCCAGATATTTAGGGCTTTGAAAAACTTTCAGTAGATCATTTTCCTCTTTTCTTCCCTTCAGAAAGAGTAAAGAAATGTTGTAGAAGTTGTAAAAATAATTTGTTTATTGAACCCATGCTCTTCCTCTTTAAGAATGAGAACAGTACTATGTTTAAATTAGTACATTGAGATTACTGTTAGATATATATACATGATTCATAAATCACTGAAAAATATTAAAGGTTAAACTGCCCTGATTATTCAGGTATTCATAATCAAAGTACTCTATAAACATGCACATATTTAGTCATATTGGTTCAGATGGAGAACTGTAACTTGTTCAGTTGTAAGTCAGATTTGTTTAACTATATTCCCATGTTTATTTTCTGCAGCTAGTATGTAATGAACATTTCTCCATTTTCAACCAAGCTTCAGCCAACTAGTATAACGATTTTTGCATGCTTATTAATCATATATTATAATGAAATAATTTATTCCCAAGCAGATCATAACAAATGAGGAGTATATAATGTTGATGTACTCTGTTAAAGAGCAACAGCTGTTACAGTATCTGAAGTTCTTATTACTGTTGACCCCTATGTAATACATACGTATAGCCTATCACAGGCTCAATTATAGTGTTTTGTGTATGTATCTGTTTAGAGTAGATGGCACAGTAAATAACATTTATTTGCCAGGGCTACATATTTAGCTGCTAGAGCATGACTGTACCAATGATAGCTACCTCATGAGTATGCACTATGGAATATCTAGATTTTCACCTATTTCAAAGGAGCAGAGCAAAAGTGTTGAATATGCTTATGTATTGGGCTATCAGTTGAGCTGGTTAAGAACAAAAAGATGACTTTCTAAACAGTAGTCAAGTCTATTATCTCAATGGATTAGTGTCACTGCCTATGCTTTTTAATGCACTTGTCATCCAGGATAAATGGAGATTGATGGCAACTATTAGTCTATTTTTTCACACTTTCTGTGGTTCAGTGCCTTTCTGCTTGAAAATGTTGTTGTGTAAAAAGGTGACATCCATTAGCTGTATTGTTCATTGGTTCAAATCATACGTTGATGAATATCAATGTAGTGCTACTGACTTAAAACGTAAGAGCATAAGACATCTCTGGGTGACTGCTTCAAACCTCTGTAATCACAGTCATTAATGTAAATGGCATTAAATCTAGAAAGTACTTGACCATATATCAAAAGCCACAGAAAAAATCCATTACACTAAAACACTTATATACAAAAGACCAAAAGTCTCAAAATATAATATGCTTCAGAAAAAGAGAAAACAAGAGGTATTACCAGTATCCTGGAATCCTTCAGCATCAGAAAATTCGTTAGGTGCTAAAAAATGTTAGCATTAGCCCAAATGCTCTGGACTTTGCCAGGAAGCTAACTGCACATTGCACTTCAGAGCAAGGACTCATGTCCCTGGAGTCACTACTTCATTCAGTGTGTACAAACAGACCCTTTTCATACTCAGGTCTCAATGACAGTTATCCTATCATCGATCAATTCAATTCAGGACCTTCTCCTCTTCTCTTGTAGCCAGACATCCTCATTTTTAGTCCCTAAGGCATGACTTTGGACTTTATATTATTAAATTTAAAACTAGGTCTATTACTACAGGCAACAAGGACATTTATTCTTACCATACAGTAATCTAGCTGTCTACATGACTGGCAAACTCTGTTAACTTGTGTCAGCCACAAATGGCATTTATCTCCTGATTATTCTCTTTTCTTCAAAATCCATTCTAATGCTGTGCATGATATTAAGGTCAAACTAAGAAGTTTGTATTTCTTATAGCTGAATATCTTATAAGGCATTTGTACTTTGACATTGTAATCCTCTATCCATCATCTCTAACCAGAAAGCAAAATTAGTTCCAAATGATGAACTACTTAAATAGAAAATACAATTACTGAGTTAATCATTTTGCCTCTCCAACAGAGGATTACAAACATTATGGAGTTCTTATCCCATGGTGGTGATCTAAGGAATGAGGAAGTTCCTGGAATGGCACCACTAATGTATCTCCTTTCCTGTTCCCAGATTGTCCATTCAATCCAGTCCTTGCAACAATGCACCCTCTGCCTCCATGCTCTGCATCCACCAGTTTTACACCTGCTGAATGCAGTGGCAATGGCATTACCTGGGGTCAGGGCTATGTGTGTGCTGACTAGTTAACTTCTGCATTGTCATCCAGGGCACTCCTGTGTCTCTGGGTTAAACCTCGCAGTTACTGCTGGGGTAAAACCAGCATTGAAGACTGCGTGAATGTCTTGGGATGTACTTTGTGCAAGCCTGTTGTAAGTACCTTAAGTCTTTGAACCCTCTCCTCCTGTGATCGATACTGCTCAAAAAATTCAAGACATTTTGGGGGAGGAAGAGAGAAAGGTGGGAGGGACAGGTAGACCAGCAGACAAAATACAACTGTACAAACCTTGCTTCATTGGGAAATCATGCTAAAAGCAGTATAAAAATATGCTTTAATTATAGCTGCTTAATATTAGTTGTGCAACTTTGCTAAGAACACAGCCCCTTTGTAAATTTTCCCTTTGCTAAGGACACAGGTGGTTCAACTGTGCATTTCCTATGTGCAATTTCCTTTGAATTACTGTATTCACTATTTATTTACTGTTACATGTATTGTAAGTATACCTAGCTAAATAATATTTAATTATAAGCATACTTATTTGGGTTGTGGTTATTACATATAAATATCTGAAATCATAATTACAATTTATTAATATAATCATTCTGTAATATTTTATCTGGAATGGGTTGCCCAGAGAAGTTGTGGATGCCCCATTGTTGGAAGTGTTCAAGGCCACATTGGACAGGGTTTTGAGTAATCTAGTCTAGTGGAAGGTGTCCCTCCCCATGGCAAGGGGGTTGGAACTAGATAATTTTCAAAGGTCCCTTCCAACCCAAAACACTTTATGATCTTCAGGACAGCAGTGCATACTCTTCACCTAGAAAGAATGTTTAGTTCTATTTGTTGCAGTTTTGCCAAGCTTCTTGGCTTTGTTATTTGTCTGGGAACCCACAGCAACCACATGGCTAAGAAAAGTTTATATTTGCCCAGACAGTAGTAGTCATCAGATGAGAATGATGGTGGAAGAAGTATTATGGACATATACATCTAAAATTCTGGTATTTCCAGGAGGGCTGTCTTTGAGGAACTGAGAACCCTTTGGACCTTGTATGTGTTTTCAGGCAAGAACAGAGCAGAAAAATACATCCTAGAAAAGAAGTAAGCAAGACACTGACTTGCTTACTAAGGTAAAGTAATTTGCTTTTGGATTCTCTAAATTTATTATTTGTTAACTGCCATGCAGAGATTGAGCTGACAAGTACTAAGGACTCTCACCCTAGTTTGTAATCTAAATGAACAGAGGAATATAGAGAATGTCAAAAGGACAGCATTAGAGTGGGCATTTATTGCTAAAAATGCAGTTTTTCCCTGTAAGTTTTATGTAACTTTGACTCTTACTGAATTTGATGGAAGCTTGGGTTAGTCAGAATATTAGTATCAGAATTTTTACCTGAAATATACAGTCTTACCTAAACACTACCATCACCCAATTACTGTAAAAATGTATTGACAGATGATGCCAAAATGCTGAGTAGCCAATGATATCATTTAGTGGATTATATGTGATTTAAGTATTTAAGAACCACAGGAAAGAAGTAGGACTCAGAGTTTTACACAGAATGATTGTAAACAGATCATTATAAGTAGTCAAATTCCTGCAGGAGACGGCAATGAGATGGCAGTGGCCGAAGGAAAACTGCCAAGAGTCTTTCTATCAGTAGTGAAGTAGCATTACCCATGTACTCTGGTTTTAGCTGGTCAAAAATGTTTACATGCAGACTTGCATACATGCGCATCAGGATCTTCACAATACTGTTAACAGAAGTTTACTACTGTGAGTGTTTCATGTGTTCCCATATAATTCAATCCAATTTATTTCATAAGGTGAATTCTTTAAGAAGCTCTGCTTACTGAGTTGTAAAATGATCATAGCATTTCACGTGTTTGTGATGGGTTTGAGATATTGCTCTTCTCTTCCCACATAGCTTTTTAATAAAAGTGTTGCCAGTTTGCTGACCTTCCCCTCTTCAAGGTTAATGGTTTGTTATCTATAAATTACTTTTCATGATACAGCTTGGGTTATGAACTCCAAAACTGTCTTCTGTGGGCTCTCTCTTCAATTTGTTTTAGGCTCTGAGAAAAGCACATTTCCTAGTAACTGAGGCAGATTTCACAATAAGAACTACAGAAATGAAAAGAGATAATGTCAGCTTTAGAAACTTGCCATTTTGTTCTGTAAGAAGACATCCAATTATTTCAGTTGGTCGATGTTGTGGAACAACTACTGTCATGTTCTCTAGTAAAGCTGAATCCCTACATGACTGCAATTTACCAAACACTGCCCCAACTCCTTTTTTCTTGCATATAGAGCCTCTAGGCTAAGGATGTTGCAGAGAGACAACAATTAGCAACACTGCATTTTTGTAAAGGTTTAGAAACATGTTAATAGTCAGACAATTTATAATACACAGTCTTTGTTACCGTTACGGAACATCTGTTACTTAAGAGCTAACTCTGTAATAAACCATGCACTAGTATTTTATAATCCTGTCACAGCGTAAGAGGGAAAAGTAGAGATGATATTAAATTTGATCTTGAGAGGCAGTGGACATATTTGCATCCCACTGAGGACAGCATAAGCAGAAGGTGTTCAGCAACACCTTGCAGTTTTCATATACTTTAATGATATAGCACATAATTGTTTACCAGTTGGTCCTTTCTACCCTTATAACTTTGAGAGTGAACTTTATAAGAAATCAGACAAGACTCCAGTGGCACATTATAAGTCTGTGCCCAGGAAATACACATTTGCTTTCAAGCTCTGGGAAACATCAGAGTATCTACACAGTCAAAAAATATAACTTCACCACTTCAGCTGTAATTTCATTCATAAAAATATCTGTCAGAGTCTCTCATCCAGTCTGACTGTTGTTTGTTAGAGATAATTTACTTCACGATAACATTTCAAAAGGAATATAAAAACCAGACAACAATGCAAGCAAAGCTTTCTTAGCATATTTGTGGCACCTTTGCACATACAGTATTGCAAACTGCTTTTTTGTTTAATTTTGTTTAAAGCATCTATCACACATTTTTAAGGCTTTTTCAGTGACACATGGCAGTATACTTCAGAATTATAAGCTGTAATGACTCTGACAACTTTGTCAACAGAGATAGCAAAGGCCAGATTTTTGCTTACAGTTAACTAATAATGATTCTATTATTTCCATTCAGAAACTGCTGAAATTATGTCAGTTTATTCCAGCAGGTAATAAGCCCAATTTTTTTTGTCCAAGTTGTTGGAAAAGGATTCCTAACTTTTCATCTGTTTCACAAATACACCCTCCATACATCCTTCTCTCATTTAATTACTTCACCTGTCCATTATATTGCACATCAGAGCACTGGCCATGTGGAACTCACTTTTACTTTCCATTCTCTATGACTGAGTTATTCAATAGTTGTGAGGTATAACTAATTTTTTGTCTACAGAGATCATTATTAAAATCTCTAGTTACAGCCATGTGTGCCAAGTCTTCAAGCCATCTCAGTCCAACACTTTAAAAATGTTTTAAAAATGTATGTTCTTTTAAAGAAAAAGAGAAGACATTTTCTGTGTTTCCAGGGGACTGCTGTTCCTCTTTCTCTTAACACTTTTTTCTCATTTACATTTAATTTCCACTCTTTCCCATGGTGTACTGTAGTTGTACATTTAAACCAACAGAATCACAAACATACCATATGTTATTTGTGAGAAAGTGCCTAATTGTAGCATTTTCCATATTTTGTTGATTTTGTTATGGAAACACATAGACAGCTTTGAAAATACCTTTCTGTTAACACTTGAACTGTCGGAAGTAATGTAGAAATTGTTTTTTGAAATATAATCATCACAAAACATCATAGTTGTCTTAGTGTTTTTATTTAGTTTTTCCTGTTTAATTACTAGCTACCTGTGGATAGAAAACAATCTTTTTGCTATCAGATATAAACTCACCTCCTGTAATGTTTTGCTGAAATATTTGTTTTACTTTGTGTAAGTCTTGTTTTCTCAATTACTTAAGTTACTCACAGCCACCAAATCCAGGGTTCCTATACCACTATTAAGGACTACAGGTCTGGTTTTCATCTACTGGAAGAGACAAAGATCACTGGGAGCATGCCAAGCTTAGAGCAACAGCACTATCCAAATCAGCACAGGTTTGAATAAACGTGCCAAACTAAACGATCTTCTGAAAAATGGCACTCAGCTTCCATTTATGTTCAGTGAAAGGACTTTCAAAAAAGCAAAGTTAGAAACATCTTTAAGTGACTCTACCTCTTGAACAATAAACATTGTCAAGATGTCTCAGACCAGGCACTCAATTCCTAACTCAAAGCTTTAAAGCATCCAGGCCCTGTTTTCTAACATGGTTTAGAGCATGACAGTTGCAAGCTGGCATCCTGAAGTAAAATATGCACTGAATTAAGCAAACCTTCCAGGAGGGATGAATCTGATATTGGTACCCTAAAACATCAACTTAAAAGCATCAGTGATCCATTATGAAATAGATGTTATAAAAAGATTAAAATCTTTAGGGTTAAAGAGACAGAACAGGGTGCTGCAGCATTTCCATCAGAGTAAATCAGGATAGTAAAACTATCAATTCTTTAACCACTATGCAAAATTTGTATTGGTTAAAACCCTAAGCCTTTAATTATCTAAATGAAAAGTATACTATGTTTATTGAATTCAGAGATTAGCTTGCTATGGTACACGGTAGTCTTACTTTGATGTCTCAGGATTAATATTCATGAAGTTTCAGACTATTAACTACACATGTATAACATCTGACAAGAAACATATCTTACAGACTACAATTATTGTAGGATGCTTTTAGTTCTGATTTCATTTTTCATTTTGCTGTGGATTCCCACAGTTTTCATACTGTCAATCAATGTTTTAAGGTTGGTTCTGGCAGGTTTATCATAATAATGGATCTGGCTAACAATTAGACATTCTTTCTCATTTTAAATAATCTTACATAAGTGGTAGCTCAAATTCAGTTGCCTGAAATGTTGTCTGAACTATCAGCATAACTGGAAATCACCAGAAACTGTTCACTCCTCAATCAGTTCAGCCCAGAATATTGCATGACACTATGTGCAATACTGGCCAATATTGATACCTGACACTTTCCAAAGAGTCTCAAAGACATGAAACATTTGTAAACTATGATAAAAGTCACAATTCACTCACACAAAAAAAGCCTTTTTCCTTTTCATGTGGCACCAGTGCTTTGAAAATAATACCAATCACTTAAACATAAAATTAGCAGCAGAAAAATCACACACTACATGAGGAAAAGTCTAGCACCATCAGATAACATCAGTTACACTGTTAGCTCATATGATGCTTAGTTCTAGCTGGCACAGTGACTATATGAGCACTATAATAACTATAATTCAGGGAGTCATGCACAATAAGCAAACAGTTAAATGCATTGCCTTCTCCTTTCTCCAATTAGCTGCTTGTGGTAGGGAACTTGATGGTGGGTAAAGTCTTTCTGGGAACATCAGCTCTTGGCTGTTTTTTGAGAATTCTTATCATCAGATTCCAACCACAGAGCTGTGTAAGACCTCAGTGGAATAGCTAAGACCTGATAAATCAAGAATGTGAGAAATTTAAATAAGATACGAAGGTAAAGACAATATAAACAATGATTTCCAAGTACAGCAAGGGCAGGGCATCAACCATAAGAGTTCCTCTGAGGGACCAAAATGCATGGTGACAATTTATGGGATAAGTTGGGCGGGTGGGTGGAAATCATCAATGTGGAGGGAATCTCGTGGTTAAGAGAGATAGGCCCCACAAGTAGCCATAAACACAAGAAATGGTAAGCTTTTGCTTTTTTTTTTTTTTTGCATTCAAGCTAAAACTCAAAACCAAAAATCATGCATCACTTGTATGATAGTTACCATACAAGAGCTGCTGTGCAGAGAGCACTATTCACCTATGCCTTTGTGATGCTGCTTTAAAGCTTCTGCCAGTTTCCCATAGTACAGGAGAATCATAAACTGCACAGCAATAGCAACAAAAAGCAATAACAAAAGTAAATGTCAGAATTTGAATTGCAAACTACATATGAGCCTTGACTGCTAAAACTAAATCCAGATTTGAACATTAAAGGTTTGAAGTTGCTCTGCTGGGGCTAGAGGTTGCTTCTGCTCATCTCTTTAATAAACTGCTAGGCATTACAGGTAGACTAGAGCTGGTAGGGATGGAGAATCACTGCATAGCATCTCTCAAAGATAAGTTCACAGGACTCATGGGAAAGATTTACTATTTTACTAGAGAATATATATCAAATTACTCCTTCAATAATAGAGAATAATTTTTTAATAGAGCTGTTGTGCAGGAATATAACATTCTAAAACAGAGACTAATTTCTCCTGAAAAAAAAAAGACATTTTAGACCCCACTGTGTGAGCCCTAATTCCCACTCAAATTTCCAGATTTAGAAAAATACAGAATTAATCTTTTGAAAGACACTGAATTTCCCATCAAACTGAAATTTTGGAGCTTCATTTTTGCTGTCTTTCAAATTACACTTTCATGAATATGATCTGTGCAAATGCATATTATTCCTTACATCAGTAAATCTATTAAGCTCTGTGTTTTGTTCCAACTCAGCAATGTCATCACATAAAACTGGTTTCAGTTTAGCTCTCAGTGCAAAAGATTAAATAGGAATGAAACAAACAACATTTTTCAGTCCTACAATTATTCCCTGAAAGCTTGATGGGCAAAAAAGACTTGAAATGCACAAACACAAAACAATTAAATACTAAGTGCTAAGAGCAGTTATTTCCCTCTAAAATATTGATACTAAATTATTTCATTGCATGCATAGTCACACTTGAAAGAACTCAAAATCCACAGATTATGAACCTGGAAAAGACAATGGACAAAGCAGCTCTATTATTAGCTACTGCTGTACTTTTAGGCTGTTTTATACTAATAAACATTTTAAGACTCTATTTACATATATATAGTAATAGGCAACATACTTTTAAACCCTTGCTAATTTGTAAAACTTCAAGATCCTACATTAAGGAGCCTGGCTAAACTGATTTTTTTGCAAAATACCTCACAAACTTTCTTTGTAGGAGTTGAAAGTGAGGGCTGTAGCAACCATAGAAAGCCACAGGGTGTTTTGCACTTTATAGTTTACCTTTTATCATTATCAGAAGAATATTGTATAAGATAATTTGTATATCTGGCATGTTGGCTTCTAGGTACTTCTGCTTTTAAGATTACATGGCTGTGAAAAGTTGAATTTTACTGAGTATTGTAAATAAATAATATAACAAGAAATAGACAGGGAGGTTAACCCAGCAGAAAACTTTGTTAATAACAGAGAATAACTAACTTAACGGGTGCATGCTAACATCAGACATTTTTCTGGGTACAAATATAGGAAGGCTGAAACTCAGAGCACCACATATGGTCTGTATGATGAGCTCAGTAAACTCCAATTAATCCAGTGCTGTACCTGATCAAGAGCCATTTACATGCATTCTATAATGCTGATGACTTACTAACAGATTCTGTAAAAATCTATGACAAATTCAAGATTCTTGCTTTGATAATTTGTCCCTTTCTTCACATCAGAAATGACAAGAGGTGTCCCTGTATGACACAGTCTCATGATGTGCACAAAAACTTGATGCTTACTCTGCAAGATCTACTACTGTAGGCCCAGGATCAGAATCATAACACTCATGACCAGCCTGAAAATAACCTGGCCTATGGAGAAATCTGTTCTGTGCTCAGGAAAACTAGTCTTCTGATAAAGGCTACCATTTCAGTGTACAGAACTGAGGGATCAGAATGTACTGGTGCTTAGATTTTTAAGGGAAAATTACAAATTATTTTATCAGAACATTCTGTTCTCAAGAAATGCCTGAGAGATTAAGAAGCATCTCTTAAGAATTAGTGTAGATATGTCAACCTGGTGTCCTAAAACTCTGCATGATTTGCAACAGCTTGCAAAGCTTTCTGTTTTGTTAGTAAAACTTAGGAGAACTTACATAAAACCATGCTCCAAAAGTGAACTCTTATTTTCAACATTAATATATTGATGAACATTCTGCATCAATTCTCCTCAAAGCTTTTGGAGACATACAGTAAATTTATTTTTGAAAGAAAAAGAGTAATGTTGTCAACTTTTTCATGCTGTGTTTCAACTTGCTGGTAACATCAATAGGGAAGCCACTGGAATATAAAATAATCATTTATAATTGTCTTTTTGATATATTCTGTGCCACCAGTACAGTACAACAGTGCAATTGAACTGTCACTCAAGCCAATTATTGTTTTGCCCTGCTTTGTTTGCCCACAGGCTACCACACGGTTTACTCCCCAGCAGTTAAATGAATCATCAGCACTGCATTGGACGGTTTCAGGCACTTCGGTGGAAAACTGAAAAGTGGGAACCACTAGCTAAAAGCTGCAGAACTCTTGGAGAAATTCCCCAGGGTCTGAGATGCTACTAAAAGGGTTATAATCCATCTTTGTATTCCTGAACAAATCCCTTTAAAGGCCTTGTTTTGGGGCAACAAGCTCCTCAGGCAGCTACAAAATCCCAGGATCAGCTTTAAAATAGTCACATTTTCTTAATCAACATAATCTGAAGAACTGGGTTTAGAATGTCAGTGACAGAGCAGTAGACACAGGGATTTATCACTCATCTTTCATTATTAGTGGAAGGAAAGAAAAAATACCAAAATTATCTTTTGCCTGGCTTCTGCCACCTTCAAGCTCTTCTTTCAGCCCTATTTCAGCATTGCCTGCTTGGAGACTGATAGAAGCAAAATGTTTGGGCCATACAACTAAATTAGCTTAGGGTATGAGGAAAATTTCTTCATCCTATAAAACTGTAAAGGGAAAAGTACATGTCTAAAACATTCCCAATCAATGTAAAATCAAAGTGTGACCAGCTGACACAATCGTCTCACACATCAATCAAAATAGATATTTATTCTCTCAAAAGGAAGGGAGATGGAAAACCAGGAAGCATTACATCATAGAGAAACATAACTCGGTAACTGGAGAATACTTGCAAACTTAAGAATCAGAATTTGACTGATAAGGTCTGAGTCACTGGAGAAATTTATATGATTAGAAGCATTTAGAGGACAAATAGTATCTTGTTACTTCCTGACTTAATGTCTTCATGACTGATTTGTATCCAGTTGTTCTTGTGCCAGTGCTCTTTCAAACTCAGTAGCCTTCTTCCTCTGTAGTGTTCATGCCCCTGATGAGCATACAAGTAGCAAGCATACCCTCTTAGTTTGATTCTGTCATGGTAAAAAAGCTATGCTCTTCTAGTTTTTCCATGTAAACACAAATTTTATTCCTCTGATCATCCCACTGCTCCACATCCATACTGGTTTCAATTAATCTAGTTTGGAAATGAGTGACTAAAACTACCAGATGAGGACGCAGTTATGTCTTACACAAAGGATGTAACATTTCTCAACTGACACTAGAAATCTGTTGTGAGACATGGCCTGGCCTTTGCCTTTAAATTGTATCACACTGGTAGATAATAATGACTCTGAAAAATAGTATCATGCCCAGATTTTTCCTCACCTCATTGCCACAGAGAAGATCCTTCCCATGAGCTGGCTTGCATGATCAGAAAAGTCAACCAGCAGTACAAAGATTAAATATCAATCTGCTAATGCATATTCAACTATGTTAATAAAGCAAACTTAGCTCACTCAAAACAGGCTACCAGCATATGTGCTTTGTTTAGTTAAATTACCTAATCCAAGTAAATTACCACGCTTATTAGTACTTGCTATCAACTAGTTGTAGCACACCATCTCACTCAATAAATTATACCAGAGGGAAAACAGCTCACTGTTGCAATATGATTGTCTGGGGCTGAAAAAGTTTTATATAAATAGTTGTGAAAGCTCATCTGAAGATTTATATTCTTAACAACATTGTTAGGAGAAAATCTGACCACTATAAATCATTCTCCCATTGCAACAACTAATGAAAACAATAATCCATGTAATAACTGTGTGAAAAAAGGGGAAGGCAAAATGAACTCCCATTATAAGCAAACGAAAGATGAAAGTGTCTAGAAGTTTAAAATTACTCACAAAAGAAAATATGACTCTCAAGACAGCAACTGGGCATTAAAAAGACAAACTTAAAAACTGTATTATGCAAACACAGAACTGCCCTAAATGTATAGCGGTGATTTATACCTTAAGTCATATAACTTAAAAATATTTTGCTTTTAACGTTACATGTTGCTTGTCACCAGGCATCAAAGGCAGCTAGTTCTGACAGAGAAAAATCAATACAATTTTGCCAATGATTCACCTTTATCAGTCCATCTTTTTATGGTAATCTCTTTTTTGATCCATTTGTTTTCTGTTCTTTTCTTTCTCCTTGTAATTTAAAAGGAAATTGCCTTTTGAACTTCCATACTTGTTTCTGGCTAGAAAAAATATATGTTTTAAATCTGGGACAATTCTCATTTGGTCAAGGATGTATGTGTCTCTGTGTGACTGGTCAGTCCAACTACCCCACACTGTCCAAAAGCAAAAAGGAAGAAACCATTAAGGCTGCATTTCACCTCAATTTAAAATAAGGTTTGTAAATACAGAACTATTCCAAACTGTAATATACATATTTAGAACAACACAGTCTAATTTATTTACATATCTAAATGCATAATTTACCTTCACTATTATGCGTAGATTATTTTTCCTGTTATCTATTCCAGAATCTAGGAAAAGTTCACTATGCAGGAACATTCAGTTATTTTTAAAACTAGCCAAAATGTGATGTTCAGCCACCAGAAACATAGCAACCACCAGAAGTCAAATTTATGCTATTGAAGTATGATTTAAAAAAATTGAAAGAAAATATTTTCCAGTTACATCTGCTTATTGTTTTTACTTGTACTTTGTTAAACATGTATATAGAAAAGCTCCATGTTATTACTGCATCACAAAGCGCTATCCATGCCCATCAAATTTAGCAGACATTAAAATCTAAAACAACATGATAATTTGATATGACACCGAAGTAGCTGGTGATCTTGATTACATTTAAATCACAGTCAGTACCATTGTGCTGCACATTGCACCCTTTCATTTATGTTGCACATCATTTTATGAGCATGGTCTTCAGCCACAGGATAAAAAAATTGTGTAGATGTAATATCAAAAGTTTACATTTAATTTACTAGCCTTTCATCACTTTCGTCATCAATTCACTGTACAATAAAATCAGGACATAATGAGCTGGTAGTACAATAAACCTTTCATTAAATATGAACTCCTGCGGCTGAAAGGAATATACATAGTAAAAGTTTAAAAATACATGTGCTTTGTCTCCACAGAAGAATGGTTAGTTCCTCTTTCAAGGTGTACAGCCATTCTCATCCACGCTTACATAGTGTATGATTTGCCTGTTTTAAGAAGATGGGCAAACCCTAAACCAGATAGATTTTCAGGATTGCTAAACTGTATGGAAGGACCCCTCATCCCCTCCAGCACAATGAGGACAAAGTCAAATCAATAACTCAGTATCTCCATCTGTTCAGGCCAGGAGAAGAAACTGGCTGCATTAAGTGCCTGAATGAAAATGCCACTCACTGGACTAAGGGGCAGAGGACTGGTTGTGAGGATGCATGGATGCTCCTGTTATCACACTATAAGTAAAAACTAGGGAATTCTGTAGTTTAGAGAGTCAAAGGTTTCAGAAGTTATTTGGGAGGTGTAGGGGAGGGAAAAGAAGAGTCAAAAGCCATTAAGATTGCTTCACAAAAGTTCAGCTGAAAATATTGTCAGGAAAAAACTAGCCACGTTTGCATGGAGTTATTAAAGAATAAATCTAATGCACAGAAATAAGTATAAAAAATGATTGGCCAAATTAGCACAAAAACAAAAAGAAAAGAAAACTGGATGGGATATCCTCTACCTTGAAACATTTGTTAAACTGATTTTTATTTTTAATTTTTTTTTACTTTTTGCATTGGTAGGAACCTACAATTAAAATAGTTTCTTTGGTGTTCATGTAGAGGAACATGCTTTTCAAGGGGAAAAAAAATTTAATATCAAATTCAAGAACGAAAAAGAACTCAAATCTACAAAGGACTTTCAAGGATGTATGGCTTGGTATTTTTCAGCATATTTCAAGCTCTGCAGTATGGACAGTTCATCTCTCTTCCTCTGCACTGCCAAAATGAAATGAAGTATGGATTATTATTTAAAGCAAGAAAACCTGCAACAGCACAGAAAAGTTGAAATAAAGATTGAGAAAACTGAAGCCCAGTAGTATCATCTTCAGTTAAATGTAATTTAAGTGATCTGGAATCATTAACTTCTTAATTTGCAGCTTGCCCCATTAAATGTGGGGGCTTTTGTAGGTTTTTTCTTCTTAGCTGACTCTTACAATATAAATTCTCTGATGTAGTAAATGTATTTGCACTATAAAGAACTGAAGCTTAAATTCTTGGGTTTCACTTGGCAATACAGTCTTTATAACTTGGTGCTTAGATTAATGTGAATACCATATTTAAAGCGAGATTTTACCTTAATGATGATTAAACCTGATTTTTCTGTCTGACAACATAAAGATTAGCTGGCATGCTATTTTGAACTTTTACCTTTGTAATACTAAAAACTACTTCAGTTCTTTCTTTCAGTAAATTTCAGGGTATACAAGAGCGCTCCTGAAATGAACATTGAGAAGTGAACAATGACTGCCATCAGGAAATGAATGTTGTTAAAAGGACCAAGTGGTTTTTTTACAGATTATGTCAGTTGTCTGGTCTGGAAACTGCAGCTTGTTTTTCAACTAATTGTATTTACATGATCAACAGTTAGGTGCAAGATGACAAACAGGCTTGTGGTTAGGACATCCTTCTCACTCCATTTGATGTATGAAACCTAGTAAGTCTTATGTCAGAATTTCTCTGTGTCTTGCTTTTTCTGTTTGGCAAGGAAATAACAGTTTTACATTTCATTCCCTTTTCTTCAATAAATTTCTTTGTACCCAACAGTAACACAAAAGAAATCCAATGTGGATATTAACACTGACAAAAGAAGAAACAATGATAAAGTTTTAGTTCCAAAGAGCAAAAGGTAAGAAAAAATTCTAAACTGAATTAGTTTATGCAAAGGCCTTTTTTGCATCTTCCCACATTTACACTTTAGATGAAACATGTTTTCATTGCTTCTATAAAGACTACAGAACAAATCTTAATCTGCTGTCCATATTTACAGACTTTGAACATTTTGTAAGACACTTAGCTGTACTGACTTAATAACTGTTCTTTCAAAAAGCTGGAGGCAACGTACTTTGAACAGAAGTTTCTACCTGAACCAAAAATTGGTCTATGTGGATAATTCAACCATCCTGTGTTATAGTGCTAACTATTGCTCATATTCCTCTCTTATTTGTGTACATTTTTAAGAATCACTTAAAACCTAGTGACCTAGAGGTATGAAAGTACACCTTTGTACTTCCACTCTACTGCTAACTTACCACCTTCCACCTTATAAAGCATACACATGTTATAAAAATGGGTTCCTAAATTTAAAAAATTAATAGACTGTTAGATGTAGAAATAGCATGACTTTGAGCACATAGTCATGAGATCTAGTAAAAAAGAAGGCAAAGCAGGAGAAAAAAAATCTGCTCTAGATACCAAAGGTCAAAGCTTCTGAAACTAGATACTGTGGAATCAAACCTATGAGCTGTAGAAAGGCAGCAGATCATGTTACACTGCTCCATTCACATTCTTTCCCATTCTTAAGTAGCACTAGAAATAATATTTTAAAAAATACACCGAATATTTTTCATGTATTAAATTTTCTGAATCAGTAATATCTGTGAAAAAGATATTAAATCATTAGGTTGAAAGTAAGTGGTATGTTCAATTACCATCTGATAAAAATAAAATATGCAGAGGACAATCCATCTTTAAATGCAGTCTGTAGCCAAAAAAAAGAGCACAGGTCACTTTGCCTTTGGCTGGAAGCTAATATATTACCATTATTAGCCTATTGTGACAGTGTTCATACACTTGTCAGATATATCATCTCCAGATAATTTAATTTGTCAGACTGACAGTTATTCTTTCTTTGGATTAATTAGTTTGGGAGAGTTACACCAAAAAAAAAAAAAAAAGAAACCTCCCTTATCCTATTTTGCAGCTCTTCACAGGAAAAGATGAATTCTTCAGTCTGGAGAGAATTCAAACTCCAGCCCAGCTTTTATGTCTGAATTTCACTGGATTCTGAATACACTACTCAATGGGGTAAAAGACTTCGAGCTTTCCACTGTGGAAACAGGTTCTTTAACTAAAAGAGCATTGTACTAATACACAGATGTTAACTAAAAAATTTCTTTCAGTAGATTTGCATGAATGCAAAGAAATATTTCTTTAAGGAAGAAGTTCAGAAAAGCATCACTCCTACAGAGGGAATAACCATAGAATCATAGAAACATTAGCATTGGAAAGGGTCTCTGGAGATCTCTAGTCCAACCTCCTGCTTGAACAAGGTCTATTGCCAACACCAGATATGGGGAGCCAGAGCTTTGTATAACTGACCCTGGAAAACCTCCAAACCTTGTGTGACACCTCCTGCAGTGCAGGACTACCCTCATAAGCATTTTGTGAATATATAGGATTGAACATTAGGAAAAGTATCAGCAAGTATACCAGGTATGATCACACCTGAAAATTTTCAGAATAACTCATCTAAAGTGTGAATGCCCTTTTTATTTTACAGTAGTTGTATTCTCTACAATGTAGCAATGTGTGTAATCTCAAAGGTGTCTTGCCTAATTTGTAGTATTCTCTTTTATTAACAAGCAATCAGATTAAACTGCAAAGACAGTTCTCACGGTGCATAGATATTTAATGTTAGGAAGAATTTGAGATCTGTAAGGTACAGTTAAGATTACATTCTAATCTTTTTCCTTAATAAAACATGAAGATATATCAAAACACAACACAGCCTTAAACTGATCATCCTCCTGTGCAAATGCAGGAACTCAGCAGGGAAGCAAATTACATTTATTCTATATTACAGGCATAAAGCAAGTTGTTTTGTGGACAACCTGACATTTAAATAAAGCAATTCAGAATGGTTTAATTTTCTGCTTTTACAGCAAGAGTAATAAAATCTGTATTGGTCCCAATCGCCATCTACATTAAAAAACACCCTGCAATCAACTGTGGATTTCAGAAGGATGTTATAATTAATGGCTTTCTGCTGGCTGCATTTTTAGTCACTGTGATTTGCATGGAGTTGGATCTCTTTCCAGACTTCGGTAAATGACAGATTTTCCCACATTTCTCTCACAGTGATACTATTTCTACATGATTTTGCTAAGCATTTTTAACATAAATACATATTTTTTCCTGTGTATGATAAATAAGCATAATGAAATTGGTTTTAAGCAGCCACAGTGGACTACAACAAATGCCCTCTGGTTAATAGTGTTGCACTTCAAACAAAGGTGGACGAAAACTGAAGCCAGACTGTGCTAGATTTTCCAGCCTGTGCCCACAATTATACAGTTACACTGAGAGCAGAGGAACTGCATTGGTGTAAGACAAGCTGATATATTTAGAAAATCGCTGGGCAGTCTTCAGTAGCCTAAACAGCAGTTATGCAGGCTGCCAGGCAACTCAGTGAGTGCTACAAGAGTTTACTTCCAGAATTCCAAAGCATCTTTCCTTTTCCATGAAAATAAAATGGAGAAACTCAGGAAATACTATGTACACACACACAAAGAAAAGAAAAAAGAAACTGGAAATCACCTTTCCCTCCTTCAAACTAAAGAACAGTGTATTTTAACGAAACACATTCCTTTCCTAAAGAGATAGTCCCTGTTTGCCCCTACTTCCTCCATTTTAAATGAGATGCTTTAAATCTGTGGGAGAAGGAACAGGTACAGTTTTACTGATTGTCTTGTATAGGCTACTTGTTCCTTTTTTTTTTTATCTTTATGCAATCAAAGACCATGAGACCTACATGTAGCACAGAGACATGTATGGATTAACTGCTTGACTGTGCACTGAGGACTGTCGAACATCCAGCCCTCCTTTCTACAGTTTTAACTGGACATCTGTCAAGTTCAGCTGCTTAGATTCATGAAAGCTTTGTGCAAACCTTTTACTTAGATTTGAACCAAAGGGGCCTGTTTACAGAAATACATTTCCAGGCTTGATTTAAAACCATTCTCTATCTTCTACCATGGACTCCAGCATGGAATTGAAGTTTGCTGAGTTTTGATGTCTAAAAATATAAGAGAACATTCACTGTACTTTGACTGGAGAAAACAGTGAGTGAAAATGAAAAAAACTAGATTAAGTTGAGGTTTATGTTTTGTTGGAAGCATTTAGTGCAACTAATATTCAAGACTATGCTGACAGCAGGGATCCAATAATTCAGAGGTGCTGCTACAAAAGCTGCTGTAGAAGCCGCTACAGAAAAAAAAAAAAGGACCCCACAGGCTTAAGCCTGGGAAAAAATGGTATTTATTTCTTGCCAACTTTTATACCTGATATCCATTACTGTATTAAAATGACTATTTGTGCTAGTCCAAGACTACAAGAGCTATTTTAACAGCAACCCCACAAGACAATAACTTTGGCCACCATGTGCAACTGACCGGCACTGGATTTATGAAATATCAGCAGTAGAAGATTAATTGCCAATATAGGAGAAATCTACTATCTAACCCAAAATTTACAGATGGAAAATCTATTTGTTCAAGAGCAAAGGCCACATATCTACTGTGGATGCCCCAGAGTGGGATAATGTTATCTGCTGATCAGCTACAAATTAGTTTGTGTGCATAATATACAGAATCCAATTTATTGCATAGCTGGAGAGATGATTTATTTCAAACCAGATTTTGAAGGGTACAATATGTGCAGAAAGGATACCCTACCTGACTGTTCTGAGCCTAGTGTCTGGCATTTGCAGTACTTTATTTTGTTCTTGCTAGCATTTCAGCTTGCATGTCTCTGTCCTCTCTCATACATTTTAATATAGTCAGAACTAATTCAAACTGCAGTAAACAGGAAAAAAAACAGCTCAAATGGAGAGATTTGTAAAAAAAAATAATTAATTTTTTGGATAAAAATATACAGCCCCACAAAAAAGAACTTTGTAATGCACATCACTATCCATCACAGAGTGCATGCAGGGAAACAAAAGCCATATTTGCATCTTGCCTCTTTGTACTATGTTCTGCAGTAGCTTATCTGTGTAATTGAGGTAAAAAAAGATTAAGCCATTATTAAGCCACTTTTCATAAGGAAATGAGTCTTAGATTACAGTTTTTTTCACTCTGTTACTCCTTAACAACATTTTTGTTAATTATTAGTTGAATTCAACTGAATCTGACAGAGAAGTAGACATCTCAAACATAGGATGTTTCCTAGATGTGAAAATCAATGGCTGAATAGAGGAATGTGACTCAGATTAGTAGTTCCAGCCCCACAAAACCTCCAGGGATGGAAAGTCTCCACCATAAAGATTTTGTATTAGGAAAGCATGCAGTACATGTTTAAGAGCATCAATAAACTGGCAAGAAGTTTAAATCAGATTTTTTTACTCAAAAAAAAAAGAAGTCCATTTTATGTTTCAGAGAATTTACAGTATAAGCATGGAAAGAAATGGCTCAAGTATTTCTTTTATTTCCTTTTCTATCATCTGTAGCTGAACCTCAGTTTGGTATAAAATGTATATGCATAGTCTGCAATGACAAAGCACAATACAAAATTTTAATATTTTAAATGGTTGAATAGTGCATGCTGCACCAGACCACAGAATATAAAGCCTGCATGCCAGGTTTTATTATAAGACTGTGTACATGATATGTACCTACATATGTAGGTACCTACCAAAAAGATTGTGATGGGTTGACCCTGGCTGGATGCCAGGTGCTCACCAGAGCTGTTCTATCACTCCCCCCTCCTTCGCTGGACAGGGGAGAGAAAAAATATAACAAAGGGCTTGTGGGTCGAGATAGGGACAGGAGAGATCATTCACTAATCACCATCACGGGCAAAACAGATTCGGCTTGGGGAAATTAGCTCAATTCATTACAAATCAAAATGGAGTAGGGTAATGAGAAATAAAACCAAATCTCACACCTTCCCTCTACCCCTCCCTTCTTCCCTGGCACATCTTCACTCCTGGCTTCTCTACCTACACCCCCTGACCCCAGCAGCACAGGGGGACTGGGAATGGGGTTTACGGTCAGTTCATCACATGGTATTTCTGCCCCTTCATCCTCCTCAGGGGCTGGACTCATCACACTCTTCCCCTGCTCCAGCGTGGGGTCCCTCCCATGGGAGACAGTCCTCCACGAACTTCTCCAACATGGGTCCTTCCCACGGGCTGCAGTTCTTCATGAACTGCTCCAGCATGGGTCCCCTCCATGGCATGCAGTCCTTCAGGAGCACACTGCTCCAGTGTGGGTCCCCCACGGGGTCACAAGTCCTTCCAGAAAACCTGCTCCGTGGGCTCCTCTCTCCACAGATCCGCAAGTCCTGCCAGGAGCCTGCTCCATCGCAGGCTTCCCACGGGGTCACAGCCTCCTTCAGACATCCCCCTGCTCCTGCGTGGGGTCCTCCCCGGGCTGCAGGTGGAGATCTGCTCCACCGTGGACCTCCCTGGGCTGCAGAGGGACAACCTGCCTCACCATGGTCTTCCCCACGAGCTGCAGGGGAATCTCTGCTCTGACGCCTGGAGCATGTCCTCCCCCTCCCTCTTCACTGACCTTGGTGCCTGCGGAGTTGTTTCTCTTACATGTTCTCACTCTCTGGCTGCCATTTCTCTCTGTCCCACAAATTTTTTTCCTTCTTAAAAATGTTATCCCAGAGGTGTTACCACTATCACTGATGGGCTCGGCCTTGGCTGGCGGCAGGTCCATCTTAGAGCCGGCTGGTATTGGCTCTGTCGGACATGGGGGAAGCTTCCAGCAGCTTCTCACAGAAGCCGCCCCTGTAACCCCCCCTCGCTACCAAAACCTTGCCACAGAAACCCAATACAATATGTGATGGTTAGAAGAATTAGTGACACTATTTTTACTTTCAGCTTTGAAAGATGCCTTTCCCCTGTGAATCCTACTGTATTGACTCCAGGTTTTTTCAGTATAGAGTACCTATAAAAATAGCAAAAATATAATCGTTTCGGCTTTTACCTTAGCATCACTACTTCATACACTCCTCCAAGGCAAAACTGTGAACCTTTTGAGAATGGGGAGGAACGTTTCCTTGGTTCTGTTTTGTTTTTCAAACATCAGCCACTTGGAGATGCTCAGGAATTTATAAAGTTGAGGTTAATTCCAAGGAATTGAGTTACTAGGCGAGTAATATAGGTACGGAGGAAATGTGTTGTATGGCTGTCAGATCTGTGTATACTATATTAGGCAGCTGTCTTCTCTGGTTTTGCTAGACTGGAAGGGAGATTTCATGACAAATGCAAAGATAAAAGAGCACGTGGGTTTGAGGGGGAAAAAGCCCAGAAATTTTTCCTCCCTAATTTAAAATTATAGTATACCACTGCAATGACACCAAAAGCCCTGTTAATTTTACTAATTAACTTTGGATTTTCATTCTTTTGTGGACTGGCTACAAGAAATAAACACAAAGTCATCAGCAAACCTGCTAATTGTGTCACTGAGATACTAAAGAAAATTAGAAACTCTCCTTGCAAATTTGTATTGTGAAAAGGAAACATTATTTGCAGTGCCTATTTAACCATCATCCTTGCAAATATAGCAGGACGAATTTATACAAGCAAGGAAATCCATTACTGGTATGAAGGAGCCTGTTCCTGATTGAAACCTGACTATACTGCCAATCAAATCCCTGTCTCTGGGAAGGGTTGATTCTACTTATCCCTGTGCTCATTAGCAATTGCAGCATCTTGACAAATTCTCATCATAGAGAGGCCTTCTCTTTTATATTGCAAAATTACCAGTGTTCTTTGGCTGTATACCATCCTGCAAAAAGAAATATATGGACATAATAGTCACTGAGCAGCAGTGACACTACCTTGGATAAACGACACCTCAATTACACTAACAAACATCTCCACTGAGAGAAGGATTTCATATAAAGGAATATGTAAATTACTTTTTATCCATTAGGAGACAAAGGAAGAAAAATGCATGTAATTAAGAGAAAGCACAGCAGTAACTAGCTCTTGCCTATAGCTATCAGTTACGAACAGCAGGAGAAATGTGTCTGTGAAGTCTTCATGTTGGTGTACATGTTCCTCTGTTTAATGAGCACCCCATTGCACATCTGGTTCTCAATATCTTTAAAATAAACTTACATCTGTAATGCCTAGTATTTTTCTGAAAGAAATGACAGAAAGTATACTGATGGTGGTATCTATTGTCAAGGTGAAAAGCTGAAGCTTGTTAATTACAAACAGATTATAATTCAGACACCCTCAGCTGTAGGTGAACAAAAGGAAATCATTTTGCTACTGCAGGGAAGCAGTAACCTTCTTAGTGTGTATAAGATCTCTTTGTCTTCAAGGGATTTGCAAGGTCGTGCATGGTCCTGCTTCACTCAGGTGTGTGTAACTGGACAAGGCACTATAATAAGACATTCAGACACACTTCAGGTTTTCAGGGATCAATGTTGCAATGATCATATGACTATACAGTTGTATAACATGAACATTAAGTTCATACAGAACTTTGGCGATGTTAAAAACTCTGCAGATACAGCACATACCATAAGAACTTAAGAGTTCTTAGCTGAAACGGCAAAATTATTCAGGTCAGAATACCCCTGACCTAATCAAGCCATTTAACTAAGCTTGATTCAAAACTAGAAGTACTGACTTTCTATGTGAGCACAAGCAATGTAGATTTGACTCAAATGTATTCCTTCATGTATTACTTACTTTTGACAGTGAACTATAAACTTCATTTTTTTTCTTATGGACCTGAATAATCCTCAGTTTTCACCTGCATCTGACCTCTCCTAAATTCACTTTTAAAATCTGAATTTGAAATTACACTACCTACCTAATTTAGTGTCCAAGCAAAAAAAAAAAAAAAAAAGTTACTTTATGTCTTTAGAAGTAGTTCTTTCATTGCAATAATAAGACTTAACAAACTTGTCACCAGTGGGATTGCTATGAGTACTTATATTCCACATATTTCTAATTTTTCCAGGTCTCTGGCAGTCTCACACTCACTGTACCTATTTACAGGCATGCTTAGGTTAAATAATCTCAAAACTCTGACTGTGATTTCTTAAAGGTAATTCAGGGCATGTGAAGTGACTTGGGCTTTTAATCTATGCCTCTCAGTTGCTGAGCCATCTTTCTATTTCAACTCTGGCTTTTATTTTTAGCCAACATATGTGGCACAATTCAGTTGAAATGTGTGAAGCAAAACCACTTTACACTCCTGGACAGCACAGGCCTTTATGCCCACACTTCCTTGATGCTTTCAAAACATAAGCCTGTATTTTTGAAGTACATAGGAAGCTCAGTGAATAAACAATAATTTCTTGTTCACTTTAAAAAAGTACAATTCTTTTATGCACACTACTAGCATAATTTTTAATGACATCAAATACTAAAAATATTTTAAAGAATACTTGCTGCTGCAGCTAATCCTGTTACTCCCCGTTGCTGTATAATTTTGTAGTTATATACTACAGAAATCATCTTTTGTGCAGGTAGTGAGCTATTACTGAAACACTGACAGTATATGAACAGAAAATAATGTACATTACATTGAAGGCATAAACTAACTATGAAGCTTTCCTGGCTTCCATAGGCTCAGAATTGACAGTAAAAGGCACAAAGATAAAAGAGACATAAAGATAAACAGTGTTTTCCCAAAGTAACTCTTCTACAGGTACTGACAGTTTTGATGTTTCTTCCAAGCACTAATGTTCTTTATTTACTGTTACATTTCATTTTATGGATTTTTTTCCATGTTGAGTTCAAACAGAATAAACAGAAGTTTGAGTTATAACATGTAACATGGTCAGAAAGGGACTTCATAGAATTAGATCAATTCTTGTTTCTTATCCACCTGGATTCATAAAACACTCATATTGACTCTCCGGTACTATAATCTTTGCGTTTGGTTGCTTGTGCTTCAAATCCATTACAAGCTAAGGGAAGAGCTTTTTATGAGAACACTAGAAGTCATGGGACTTTGATAATGTTACACTTTCTTCTGCTTGATTTCTTCCAGAAACATTTTAATGAAGTTCTCAATCTCTTACTTCTGCTGTGTAGACATGTATTAAATAAAACCTTTCAATGAAATCCAATAAATCTATGATTTCACAGTCTGGGAAGTCAACGGAAATACATTTCTCCAGTTAGCTCAATAACAAAAGAAACATATTTTCAAAGAAAGCGTGAAAAAAATTGGACAAATTGTAGAGGTAAGTGAAATGGAAAGGAAGTGAATGGGTGCAAGGAATCCTACTCTAACCACTTCTAGACAGCTCCGAAGGGTTTCTTGTAAGTTTAGTGTACTTACTTTCCCCTGTGTGATATAACAAAGGAACAGTTGGTAGAACCAATGCAATATTGTCTTCTAGAGGGAACTGATAGACACATCAACTGACTAGTCTGGTGGAGGAAGAAGATAATATATCCAGGATGCTTTTTAATAATTATTTCTTAAATAGTTTTATGATGTTGAAATACAGTGCTGGGAAATGCCCTTAAAGATCTCTTTATAGTTGTATTTCTTAGATTCTTAGAATAATTTACTATCTGTCTTTACCCTCCTTTACTTTTCTTAGGAACCTTAAACAACAGTGGCTTGAAATACAGATTAAAAAATGAAATTTCTCACTTATTTTGCTACTTCAGGCAAAAATGAAGCTGCTTGGATTACTTCCAGTCTGGCTCTCAATATGTATGAAGGAAGAAACAGTGGTGCCTGTGATTTAATAAAAGTGATTATCTGTAATGAAAAGCTGTGACCCCTCTGTAATTCATCTAAATGAGATCTGCACAATAAAAAGGAAAATTTCTTTCTTCTTAGCTTTGACATCCTGGCTGAGAGCATCATCGTTCCAAGTGAGATACTGAGATAAGCCCAACATCTATAGACCGAGTGCTACTGAGCACAAAGGTGCAACTTGAATTCGACTTCATTCTCTCTTTCAAACTTAATATACATTCCAGTGGGAGTGGGATTACCTCTTAACTATGAAGAAGGCTTGTATATAATGTGTCTACCAGTGAAATAAATAAACCAATCAAAAAAGTCATGGGAGTGGGCACATAAATTGTGTGGGCATTTAAGATGCTAGAAACATTGTTTGTTTTTTTTATTCCCACAAAAATACTAGGATTACAATAGTAACCGCAATGCAGATTGGATCAAAGAATTAAAATTCCAGCTTCTGTGAACCAAAAAAAGGAAATTTCTATTATCGTTCAAAAGAAGTGCATCTTTCAATCATTTTGAAACTACTACAGTACTCTTCTAGATATCCAGTAAATAAAAATTCATATGACACTACTACTATGTTTTGCAATAAAAGGACTCTTTTGTTCAAAATGTATTTAGTTAAGGAAATCTAAGCTTTATAAAGAAAAACAGCTGAAGTCAATTTCTTACAGTTAAGAACTAAAAATAAAGTTAAGAACATCTTCTGTTCTGGAAATTTTAAATGGTATTGGTACCAAAAAAGGACTCACTCTCAGGAACATCAGGACAGTATGCATTTACCTGAATATAGCTATAGTGATACAGATTTCCATTTAATAACATTACCAACAGTTTAAGTACTAATCTATGCCTTCACTGGCAGCCAGAAAATGGTATTGCCTTTGAATTTCCTACTCTATCTCAATTTCTTGTCTCCTAAAATAGCTGGACTTGATGCGGGCAAGAACTATATGGGAATCTGTGCCCTTACTTGCTCAAGTTACTAGCATTTTTTGGAGAAGTCCTGTTGTGAATTACGGTCTGGGACTAGTTCTTGTTTAAAACATGCAAATAACCCTGACTAAAGAATGGGCTAACAAACTCATTTTCTTCACGCAAATCATTCTAGTTTACTCCTTGTGTTCTGTTAGAGTTGACTCAAAATGGTTTTTCACAAGATGCCTAAGCCAATCCAGTGATCTATTTAATTAATTTTATGTGTTATGGCTCTGAAAAGGTGACTTTCTTAGTAATTTTAAAATTACTACTTTTATATAAAAGTACTAAAGAACAGACTAGAAAACAGCACATTATTATATTTGGGTTAAAACCATCCTATTGAAATTATTAGAGACTTTTTTTCCCAGAATACTGAATGCTATAAAAAGTGTAAATAAATATTTTTAAATTTTTGGAGCAATTCCAATAGAAATACATTACACCTCCTTAAAGTAGTATAGATTACATCTCTCACATTATCAGAGACTTAAACACCCTAACCCTTACCACAGTTAGAGATCTTATTAACTATTGGTGAACAAGTTTCTTTTCTATCTTGATTCATCAGCTCCTGAGGTACCTCTAGACAAGCATAATCCCACAGTTTTCTAGCAGAGTTGAGACCCCATTTACTCCTTTATCATAATTTTGTGTTTTGCTCAATGTCTCACTAGAGCAGTAAGTATTACATATTGTATTTTCTGTTCAGACCAATATTAAGATTCATAGCATCTTAAATGTAACACTGACTGCCTTCACCTCCAACAAATTATTAACTTTATATTAAATTTACATAACCAGAGCAATGAAAATTAAAGGAAAGATTGTATTCTTCTGTGCTGGTATAGCTACTTCAGCTGTCACTAAGTTACATGAAGGGAACTTTTAGCAGCTGACTCAAGAAATGTTTCATGTGTCAATATTTAAAATGAAAAGAAGAGTCATGAGTTCTTGCCAAACACAGGAGCCAGAAGATTTTGATTTATAACCTATTTCATTTGGTAGACAATAGATTAAGAAAAGGACCAAGATATCTAAAACACTGTGCTTAAGAAAAGAACAAAGATATCTAAAAACCAAATGGAAATAAACTGCATCCACATCTCAAGCCTAGAGCTGTATCTATTATTTTCACAGCTAGTTTCAATAAGCGGCAATCCTCATCTCCTAGGTACTGATTCACACATCATAACAGCTAGCACTAGGCTACTGCATTATAAAAATGTGGCTGTTATCCAAGAATCAGCCTATTGCTAGATGCATGAATGACATAAATGTGTTTAATAAAACATTGCTTACAAGCAAATTAGCTTCTTCAGTATTTACATATCAATGAAACTATAGAAAGTGAAAAGAAAATTATACTTGCCATAAAACCAAGTACGAATTTAACACTGAGGAATTAAGGGAAAAGAGTGGACAAAGCTATAGTCATACAATCCTGTTGAGAGACAGAGAGCAAATTCTGTCCAAACTGAGTCTTAGCCTTTCAATGGAGAAAATCTTGCTCTCACAAACCCTGGGGGTCTCTAATTACTGACACTGGTCCCAGCCCAAGTAACTACAGCTGGCAAGGGTGTTCTATGCTGTTGTTGATAGGTGTCTTTGAAAAAGGTGGAAAGAGAAGGAAGAAATTCCTTCACTAGAAGAATGCCTGAAAAAAAACAATGCTAAACGTCTTGTCATCCTTCCTATCAGCCTGCTCACTTGGCAGCACACCTGTGCCTCTCAACCACAGCTAGCCCCCAAAATTGCCAGCAATACATAGAGTAGAAATCCAGATCAATTTTTCCCCACAAAATCTCCACAGTTATTTGAAAGCACTATAGGATAACATGGGTCATACTAAGAAACTAAAGTGATTTCTTGAAATTCAGTAGGCAAAAGGCTTAGGATACATATTCTAAAAATTAATACAATTTGAAGCACTGGTAAGACCCACTATGCCATATGTGAAATCCTTACACTCTATTGCACTTGATTCAAAGCATGGCTTCTCCTTTATGTGAATTCTCCTCGTGTACACACAATTGTATTATCAAACATTCAGACAGTTCTGTTTTTCTGGATTTTGTTGAGGTTTTTTGGTTTGGGTTTTTTTTGGCTCAGTTTCTCCCTGCCCCCCTCCAGATACGAATCCTGAAAAGAATATCAAGCACAAAATGCAGTGTGGGCTACTGGGTTATGACAAAGCAAATTTGCTAAATAGGTAAAAACATCATCCACACAATAATATTACTTATAACGATGAAGGTGGTAAATAAATAAGCAGTGCAATTTGCTGGTTTCCTCTGTGTGCAATATACGAAGCCATAACTGTTTTGGTAAACTAACTGTGTCCTCCCAGAAAGATTTCCAATATCAATTACAGCGCTGATTGCATTGCTACTAAATAGATTTCCCTGTCATGTTTCCTTGATTATATGTAAATATTTCCTAAATTGGACATGTTTCAAGCTCCATTTAAAGTGTAGTACAATTGGATAGTGTGTCAAAATTATGCAAGGTAGAACATGACTGCAAGGACTATCAGTCTAAGATTTATGCCTTTTAGTTTGAAATGAAAAGAATTCATTGTAGATAATGTCATATAACAATACACAATTAAGATACTTTGGTTTTATGTTATGGAAAGTATGCCAGCTTTTTTAGGCTATTAAAAAACAAAATCTGAAGCTTAGCTCACATAAGCCCTTAAAGCCTTGGACATTGTTCCAACAACAAATTCAGAATTTAAAAGTGTGATGTAGAACAAGATCTCTTTCCATTAGTATGATAAATTAAGCTATTCAGGTGATGGGAATTTCATATGTAAAATGATGAAACATGGTGGAATATATTATAACACCCTGAAGTTTTTCATTGCTCACTTCAGAACTCCTGGATTTTTTTCAAGATGCAAAGCTCTTACCTTCTGATCTTGATATATTTTATTGTGTTAGAATTCTGCCAGAGTTATCTTTTCTCTGTCTACTGAAAGTCTCCAGAGAAAGACTAGGAGAGTATTAACAATGCTGGATCAACTGTTAGCAGCTCAAAACTGAAATAGTTCTACTTTAAGCATACAGAAGGAGCTAAGAAGCCTTTTGTTAGTGTAAGATTTCTTTCTTATTTCTATGAAAATATGCTTTATATCTATATATCTATCTATTTCCTCAGAACTTATTGGTAAGTCACATATTATTTTATTTTCTGTTCACTTTATTCAGTTTTGTCTGCTATTATGAAAACTCCTTAGAATGTTATTACTTCCTCAAAATAAGAAAGTTAGGGAAACTTAAATGCATTGGTTTTCCCCACACTATTTTCACCTCAATGGTTTAGAAGATAAGGATGCACTAAGAAGTTTACTTAAACTTTAATACCTCCTTTAAAAGTTTACACCTTTACGCCATAGAAGATATGAATCAGAGTTTTAACACAGCATAATCTCAAAGTCAGCCATTTATATGTACAGAGTAAGCAGAAAAAATATCAGGCTTAGGGGAAATTCATGATGTTAATGAATGAAAATCCAAAATGAAATTCACCTTTAGAGGAATACCACAAAAAAAGTTAAAAATAGTTTTGAATACCGACAGTTTTCTCAATGAAAACTGACACTTTTAGAAATCATTCTTAGATATGTTAAGACTGCACTCAATCAAAGGAAATAAAATTAACTCTACAGCATTTGCCAGTCTCCTGACCCATGTTTTCCAGTTTAACATCTATGTTGCATTCTATACAACTAGCCACGTTTTTTCTAATCAAATGGGAGATGATTTATAAATAAATTTCGAATGGGACTAATTAAACTCTGAATTAAATTCCATCTTCTTGAAATGCTCAAATTTTATTGAGACAACCTGAATTATGATGGGAAATAGATTTAAGGTATACTTTTTTTTTATTCTTCAGTGGGCCAGGAAATAAACTATGAATACATACACGAGTCTGTGCACATGCACTTCAAAAAATCTCTGGATCTCTCTTATTTAATCCAAAACCGGGAGAAGACTGAAAACAATCTCATAACTCTTATTCCTCAACTGTTCAGCTTCCTGACAGAATTGCTAAAAAACAATTAATTCAGTCCTTCCATTGATTCAGAGGTTCTGGATTAGGAAATGACAGCACCAGCAGTAGGACAAAAGTTCTGCTAGTCTGAACACTGAGATTGTTCAGGGCATAAAAGGCAACAAGAGCATAGCTGCTTCCAGTAGGAGGAAACATAAGTCACTGAGCAAAAAAACCTTCTTCCATCCTTTACTGCCTTAAAGAGGACACTCATGTCAGGTGCCAGAGATAAGTGCTCCAGTAGAAGACACACTGCTCCAAACCAGTCAGAACACGGAGGAGATCACCAGGACTCTCTGGGAATGTTATATGCACCAAACTGATGATTTTTCTTTCCCACTTTCATTGTCTTGTGCTGTATATTCAACCTCCCACATTCTGCCTCAGACAGGTTGCACATGAGCAATGCACTGTGCTTCATAGCTGCATATAACTTCTGCAGGTAACTGGGCTTCTCCATAATATGCCTTGCTTTTTACTTAACAGTCCTGACACACTGAAACTTTATTTCTAGAAGTGTCACCTGACACCTAAAGGGTACACTTCAAAAACCACATCTCATCAGACTCAGTGAATTAGCACTTTTAGCGATAGAATGTCTTTTCAAAGTGTTTGCTAAAGCCTAAATAGCTTTTTTTTTACAGACATCTTTGTAATAAAAACCTATGTAACCTACCTAAGGGTGCCAGGTGCACCTAAATATTGCGCAGTTTGGGCATAATTAAGCCCCCTGTTGCTACCCAACTGCTCCTTGCCATCAGCAGCTGCTTGTTTTCTTTCTGTAAGAGAACCACACATGCTGATGGCTCCAGGAGCAGAGAGCTCTTTGACAGAACAACATCTTACAGCTGTAGATCTCATCACTGACTTTCTATTTGAAAAATGCAAAAATATTAAATCCCACTTCTGAGAGAAAGCTCAGGCAGAACAGCACTTCATGAAAACGAGGATGATCAGAAAAATGTGATACAGACTGACAATCCAAGACATCAATCAATACTCAACCACTGGCATTATTGAAAGTTTTCAGTTCTACAAAAAGTATTGAAAACCACAAGAAAATTCTAATCCATGAACTGCAACTCTTCCAGCTATCCCTCTGGTAAAAAGACATCATTTTTCTCTTTAAAGATCAACATCGAAACCTTTACAGAATGTCAGAATATTATAAAGCTGTATAAAAATCGATCTCACACTGCTCATTTGAAGTTTGTTTCATCACCCTGTTTATTGAGTTCACATTTTTAGAAATTTCCCATTCACATGTTGTTAAATTATCAGCTCTAGAATGTCTCAGTTTCTCCAGAGAAACAGTCTAAGATCACATGAAACTATGTTTCCTCCTTTCTACAGCCTCTTTTGGAGTTTCCAACATTATCCCTGCTCATGATCAGGAACCGAAGGATTAACAAAATTGTTCACTGCTAGATGGCAAAGTTTTGTCTTAAGGACTTATGCTTTAGCAGAGAATACAAAAACATAGCCCTTCACATTGTAGAAACCCACCAGAACTACTGATTATTTTTGGGGGGGTGGGGGGCAGATTTCGGGATTTTACCAGATAAATGTTCCTTAAATTCAAAATATAGACAAGTGCATAATTCCTTAAAACCTGCTTGTCCAAAGTCTACCTGAACTTCCATCTTTGCCTCTCACTCTGAACAAACCACATCTAATTCCTATTTGCAGGTGTGACAGGGAAAACCACACTATCACCTTACCTTAATTTGGCTCTTCCATTTCCCCCCAAAAATTTTTTGAACTCCACTTCCCATATACCACTTCCAGTCATCTTGGTTAATAAACTATACGATGTTATTGTTAAACTGCAAATTAATGAATGTTACCCCCTTGAATAGTCCCTGTAGTCTTCAGAAGATTAAAATTAGCTTAAAAGAATGCCATAGTCTTACTGTGCCTCAATTCCTCTTTACTGAAACAGAGCAATTTCTGCTTTCTATCTCATTCACAGATCTCATGAAATTTCTACAAGGATAATTCACTGAAAATTTTTAAACATTTGGAAAAACTAGAAATGGGCCATATAACATAGTCATAAGTGATTCAGCAAAGTATCTTAGAAAGGTAAGCTTTTCTTCCTGGTGGAATTTTCAAACAAGCTTTAGATTTTAATTATGCACATGACCCTCTATTGGGATATACAGGACTTTAAGCCTCAGAGTCAGGCTGTGCTAATAGTAACAACAAAAAAAAAAAATCCTGAAAGAGCATGACACAGCTACAATGCCATCAGGCGGTGACAGAGTATATGAAATTTTGACCATGTCAGTGAGTATATCTGCGTAAGCTAATAATATACTAGGGACAGGTAACTGGATCTTTGACATACACAGTGTTGGAAAATTACATTCCCTTTTGGATGCAAGGGGAGCAGGGGGAGGGAAGGGGGAGAAAATACTTTTTCTACTTTCACTACCTGACAGTTTCATTCAACATTTTCATGAATTACTTGTTAGAAACAGAAAAAGTTAATACTAATAGTCAAAGGCAGGAAATACACTTTTCTCAAATTCATCAGTCAGGAGTACAAAAACAAGTCCTGACACACCAGACGTGAATGAATAAGAGCTTAAGTATTTTAACCATAGAAAGACAAAGTCTCATTACCAGTCTAAAAGGTATTTTCATATTCTATACTCATGCTCCTGAATGGATCTATTGCTAATTGACCAAGTACTGACACAGGGCGTAAAGGACTGTAAAATAAGGGCCTGTAAATTTCTGATCATGCCCTGCGATAAACTTATCAATCTTATTTACTGAAAAGATGAGGAAGGAATTAAGGAACTTAGATGGAGAAATAATTTTACTGGAGAATTCTGGTAACATTAACAACCTAAAAGCCACACAGTCAGGAAGCAGGGCCATTTAGATAACAATGATAATGGCACAGCAACATATACTATGGGACAGAGCCAAAATGCTAAGAAACAAGATAGTAAATATGTCACATCCAAGGCAGCAAGCAATGTCATTCTGAAACCCATGCACTCAAGACCCTGCATTGCCTAACCATAACTTGACCACTAGCCCAAACTCCAGCCTCGTTATAAAGAGAAGACCCATCCTCAAAAAAACCCACAAACAAAACCACAACCAAACCGAACAAAAAACCCCAAACAAACAAAAAGCCACTTGACATCAGCCCTTGTTAATACCAATATTAACCTTCATAAATCACAGTTTTTTTGGAAAATGGGATCTTCCAGTATTCCTCCGAAAACTTGATGTCTTCATTGTCAACAGTTAAACCTAACTGCAATCCTCACCTTAGTCTCAACATGAAAGAGGGGACCTGTCTGTACAAGAAAAGCCAAGTCACTGGCCCCCAATAACTCCAGTCTATTCTTACCACCCAGTGCTCTGTAGCTTCTTGCTACAGGTCCCAGTTTTTAACCTATTCAAAATGCTGACTCTTACTGTAACCTTAACCTTGGCTTTAGCTTGAAGGAGGAAACACTTACATATGTGAAAGTAAACCACACGATATAGGCCTGTTAATACAAGTTTCACCCTTCTCTCTGTTGGATCTGTAGCTTCCAGACATCCAGGGGACCCAAGGTTGGGTATTTTGGGGAAACACTGATAGCGTGATATTCTTATTTATACCAGTTTCTCTATTCCCACCATATAGAGAGGCAGTGGAAGCGTGGAGGCCTCTTGACCATCCAAGGATCATTAGGATGAAGTTGAGGACTGGATCACCAGCTTTATGTCCCTATTGGACTTTTGCTGTCTGTGAGATTTCTGTTGCTGGCTTTTCTACTTATCTGTACTATTTAAATTAACTTGGTGTTCTGATTTAATTTTCATTAGCCTTGGCAGCAAGATTCTTCTTGTTGGCACCTCTGAGACAGGCAGTGTTTGTTACTCCCTTTATGTCACTTTCTGGAATTCTTACTTTCTTTGGATTTTTAAAATACATGGTGCCTCATGTTTGTCATACTTAAAGGCTCAAAATCTTCCTGTACTATTAACATCAGGTCAGCAAGACAAGAATTATGTTAAAAGTAATATGTATCTCATTACTGTAAATAGAAGAAATCGAAATAACAAATAAAGCTAACAAGGACTGACAGTGTAGAAGACTTCTGTGTCTAAACAAACAGATGACTTCTGAACCAGAGTACACTACTGACTGTCCTCAAACGAGTATTGGGAAATTTATTAGGCAAGGAAATTAAGGAGATTTTAAAAACAACAGAAAATGGCATGTCATTGTTCTGAACAGAAGCATTTTCTTGAGTGAAAAAAAGAAGCAATTTTTTCTTATGCATGAAGGATATTGGATGTAGTAGGGTTTACTTATACACTTAATAATGTAGCTGTTTTATCTGGTTTTATGTAATTTGTACATCTGTTTTCTGGTAGACATCTGGACTCACATCTTGAAGTAGACAGCTAACTGACAAAAGAGATGTGCTATTATTTCTTGATTGTAGATATTCTCACAAAAATGACACCAAGCTGGAAGAAGTATGTGTTTTTACAGACTAAAAATGTTACCTAGGACCACTTTCTTCCACAATTATAGTTTATCATTGCTTTCTTACAGCACTTTGGTAAGAAGGATGCCAACAAACGAATGCAAAGGAGAAGTCTAACAGACCAAGGAAACTTTCCTTGGTTGTCCCCTTCAGTCTTTTACATCCAGCAGTTCCTCTCTGTCTTCTGAACTGTATGGCAGAGTAAAGAAGCAAAGAAATTAACTCATCAGAAATACCTGCTAGAAAATAAACATCACACACCTGAAGACACAAAAGACAATGCTATGTACATTACGATCTTGCAAGTACCAATCTTTAACACATCACCTAGACTGCAACTGCTGCCCAAGTATTGCAGCTCTGCCTTCCCTCCAAACATACAGCTGGAACTGCAGTGCTAACCTTCACCAAGCAACATAAAGGGTATGGCATTATTAAGGTGAAAAAGAGGACAGTTTCTTTTTAGGCATGCAGCTGCTGCTTCTGATGCTGCAGCGTAGATGCTGATAAAACTTTGACAGAAGTGGTAAGTAGCAGCCAATGTAAGTTCAGAGTAGGGAACTCCAGTACAGGGGAGATCTCTCCAAAGCAGTTATCCCCCACCCCTCCATCAGGCAAAAATTAGCAAGTCAGAAAGACTGAAAAAAAGAACTCAAAACCCAGATATGGCTACTAAATTATTCCAAATCTGGCTTAAAAAAACCCCACACATACAGAAACACCCACAAAAAAGGATTTCCAATTTTTGTTTTAGTAGGTTGTATGGAAATAGCTAGACTTGCAAGATAAAGCAAATGACCTTGTAACATCAGAACAGAGGCACTGGACAGCCTGTCTAGCCTATTCTAATCCTTGCTGTAATATCTGCTGTATACCTACAGCAGAACAGGACCCTATTATCTTCTTTTCCTCCATTTCTTTTGGCCTTTCTAGATAAATGAGGAAATGCAAAGGTTTGATTTAACACAAAATATTTATTTTTCTTTTTTTTCCCCCTGAAAAATAAGGCTTGGTCCAGACAAGAAAAACCCCAAAACCCAACAACAACAACTCAAGATTAGCCAAACCACTGATCTCAACATACAGATTCAGAAGTCCTCACCTAGTCCTGAGCAGCTCTTTGGATCAATGGCTTCTTTAGCAGGTCTCTGGACAGATAACAAAAGCTAGAGCCAAATACTTTGTTGTTAAGGAAACTAGCAAAGCTTAATTGGAGTCACTGACATACATTAGTTCAGACCACCTGAGAATTTGGCCTCTAACACTGTTTTGCATCACCTTCATGTTTTAAATCCTCTACCAATTTTAGTTAATTTGTCCCCTCTAGGGTCTCTGGCTCAAATCTCTTTATTTAAAGAACAGGAATAGGGACTCAAAGAGGAGGCAGATTTCTTACTCCAAGCTCAACCAGCTTTAACAGTTCTAGCTAAAGGGGAGTTTCAGGGCACTGAGTATTCTCAATATTGTTATGTGTTTGGTTTTACTATCAGGATTCAGTAGTGGATTATGTTTCATATGGGTATTCCAATGCCTTACCTCAAGCCTTGGATTGACCAAATTTTCCATCTCTTCTCAGAAAACATGGCAGGGAAAAAAAAACCACCCTCAAATCATAAGTGCCAATCTGATAGAAATTCTCTGTGCAGAACTCCATTTGAAACCACATAAAGAAAAGACTGTGCAACTGTCCTCTGCAGAATAGCAGTGCTCATTTTCTATGGCATATTATACAATCTGTATTACATCGATAGTCTCCACTTCAGCACTGACCTAGGCTCTCACTCAGGTAACCTCTAACTCCTCTCCCATCCAGGCACAAAAAACTCTTAACTGAACACAGAGAGCATTTTCTGTTAGGTTTATCTGAGTGGTCTGGGGATATAAATGAAAACCAGAGCACTGCTTTCATTCCAGGGAGTAGCTTAGAGAGGTTTTCTCAGTGCAAGTACTTATCATGTGCCTTCCCTATAATTTGTCACATGTTCAGAGGCCAAACAAATTATCCTGTAATCCAGTGCAGTAGGATCAAAGCTGATTCTTTCTGCCTTATTGCATTTGCTTCCAGAAGTCAGAGGATATATCTGTGCTAAGAGTACAGACCAAATGATCACACAGTAACTCCAATATAGCTTTGAAGCAGGGATAATCACAGCAGAGCTAAGTTAACCTGGGTGCTGATTTCTTTTTCAAGGAAGACCATTTTGAGTAGTGAGTAGTAGGGAGCCCTGCTTCCTACGTGGATTGCCCCATGGGGTAGTGCTGAAAACTCTTTTCTGTAGTCATAGTTCTGCCGTTCAAGTTTTAAACTGAGCAGACTGCATAGGAAAAGCTCCCTAACTCATATGGGGTGCAAACCCTTCTCTGTGGTATGAAAATGGGCGGGGGGGGGGGGGGGGGGGGG
>JANZLQ010000092.1:20010876-20031762 GCA_026212715.1 Elanus axillaris
GGGGGGGGGCTACAAATAGATGAATGACCCAAAGGGCTGAAACAGGTAGATTTGATACAAACTGTGAGAGTCTAATTATAGAGAAAGACCATAGCAATGTTCCAAGGAGCCATAAGTAAAGAAAACACACAGGGAGAGAACAGAAAGAAACTTGGAATGACAAATGTGCCAAGGCAGATTGGTTACTGATGTATTTGGGAGGTAGCTTGTCAGTGTAGTGCTATGATAATAAATAAATAATACTATATTACATTTATGCAGTGCCCTTCAGTGACAGACCAAGGTGCTTTTCTAGGTGAAACACAGGTAGCAGCAGCAAAACACTGCTGGCACATCAATGCTTTTTCAACACTGATGTTAAAATGCCCCAATAGAACTGATCTAAGTTCAAAACTACTCTAAAAAAAAAAGGCAAGCCATTATCATGGGAAATAAACAGAACCTGCTCTTGACAACTTCAAATTAGATTTAAAAAACATACAAGGGAAAAAAAAGGCTTGTTGAAGTCAGTAGCAGTAACAGCCAAGATCAGAGGTGATCAAAGCAAGGACCAAATGGTTGTTTATGCAGTTATGCATGTAATACTGTAATGAACTAATTTAATATAACAGCTTTCATGCTCCAGGTATTTCCTAAGGAATAGATGCAATAGCTTTAATCCATATTAATACAAACACAAGGGCTCAGAGTCAGGCAACAGTGTAGCAGAGAGTACAAAAGAAGTTGAAACCATACAACATAACAAGTCCACTCTCATTAGCATTTAACAGTTATAAAATGTGCCTTGGAGTATGAGTTCAGTGTCCAGGTTCAGCTCAAGTGGTTTATTGATACTGTCCACAGTTTTAGACTCTAGAATTTTTTATTCTACTTGGAAAAGGATTATAATAAAAGAATCCACAATGGTTGCCTTAAGGAGCATTCTTGCAATTATTTGTCTGTGAAGGCTGGAGGCACAAATGATACCAACAAAGTCCTTCATTTGCCAAACTATCTCCAATGATACATATTACACTTGTACAACTTTCAGTTACAAGAAGTCAAGATGCTTTCATCAATACTGTCCATCTATTAATATAGCTATTCCAGTAGAATTTTGTAATATAAGGTAGATATAACTCCCCCATGATATGTCAAAACCCTCAGAAATAGAAACAACTAATAGGTGAAAAGAAGTCAAATTGATTCTTTGATGGGACAACTGCCTAAAATTTGTGATTTATTTAAGACAATGAACTATGTTCCATGAGCAAGGGCTGTCAGCATGAAATGGGCTGACAGCACAAGAAAGGAAAAAGACTCTTGGAGTGCATCAGGGCTCTGCCACTCAAGGCAGGATGGATGAGTCTTTCATTTGGTCTACTTAATACACATCTATTTTATCTGATCACTTTTGATTAGTGCTGCGGTTTTCACTTTGTACTTTGACTAAAGAACTCTGATAAATGCAATGGGGAGAAAAAGTGAATGATAAAGGTCACAAGAACAAAAAATGAATTTCAGTAAAACAAGCAATATGAAAAAGATATTAATTAATATCTCTTAAGTTCTTCTGATACCACTACTGTTCCAACCATTCAAGGCAGGAATGGAATTCAGGGAAACTGAAATCTTTCAAGCAGTTTTCCTCTTTTCCTTTTCTTTTTAGTTTTCAAAACTGTTTTTTTCAAACAAAGTAGCTAAGGAGACTGATACTAAGGTACACACAGCCTAAGGTACACATAGCCTATGCTACCTTATTGTTCTCTTCCCCCTAGATTTGTTGATTAAGTATCTACCAAACAAATGGAACAAATAAGTTTCAAATCCTTTGTGATTTAAGAACTATTCCCTTAGACTAGCTGGTGAATGTTAGTCATGTTGTCTGACAGATTACCCAGCATCATACAACATTGTTTCTGCCCTGGTACAGGATAACTGAAACATTTAGAGTGAGAGCATAGCAAATGGCTAAGAGTTTTTTTTTTTAGAAATACCATTCACTTCTAAGGTTAAGAAGCTTTGGGGATTTACAAAATCGATTAATAATGCATATCACAGATATCAAATAGTGGGACTGTATGGATCACAGCAGACCAAACTTTGCAGTTTACTTTCCACAAGTTACCCAGTATTACTTTTTTTTTTTACCCCCCACTGTTTTTCTGACAAGCAGTAAAGGTAAAATGAAACCTTTGGCAGAGTAGTTTATACAAAAGCACTTTAGATTCCTCAGAAAGATGAATGTAACTTAGTTTAACACTACATATCACGCACAGCTTACAATTTTACAGCGTTACAGTAAAGAATAGTCTCTCTTAGTTGAGCTAGACTTAACCCCAAAAAGTTAAAGTTTTTATTCTTTTTTTCCCAAGCTTCAAAGCACTGAAATGCAGACAATCCAAGGGCAGTAGACCACAGGTTCTAATACTAATTGTCCAAACTAAGATGTCTTTGGTCTGGATTTCCTTTTATACTCATCCTTAAGCATATCCACAGCATTACAGAGATTCTCCATGACTTTACTTTTGACTAGCCCATTTCTGGAGAGCTGTGACCCATTAATATAAGAGCGGTAGATGACAGAGATACTCCTCTGTTGCTCATGAAACTGAATCACACTGGCAGTCTTTTATCAGATGCTTCAAGTTTGTCTCATTTCCTTTGAATTTGAAAAGCGTGGAAGTTGTCATTCTGACAGTCTTATTACATTATCATATGAATATTATCACCCAACAATTACACACAGGGCTGAGCTATTTTGTTTCCTCTGTATTTGATATGTGAGCTAGTGCTTCCTCTGTATTTAACATGTGAAAAATCATGTGAAATTTAAAAATTCAAAGCAGCCTAATATAATAGAAGTATAAGTACACAAATGCAAATATCCCACACTCTGGTTTGGATTCATTCCACCCATTTGAGAAATTGAAGCAGACAGACACTTCCAGCTCCCTCCACAGTCAATGGAGGGAGAGAACTCCAGAGGACAACTCAATCCACCAAAGACCAGACTTGATCTGTGTTTCCAAGTACAAATGTCATACTACTAACAATACTGCAATGTCTTTTTATATAACAATTACCCTCTCTTCACATCAAAATTTCATTGAAAAAAAACATACGCTCCATCAAGTTAATGAAAAAAAGACTGATAAAATGTTGCCTAAAATCTCAACTTTGCAATTTGGATTTCAGGAAAATTTGCAGACCTGGCCTTTCAGCATGAGGTTAACCCTGTACAGGGGTTTGCCTTTATGTACACATGGTGTCTAACGTCCTTTGGGAAATGAACTGTTTGCTGAGATTGGACACATAATCACGCCATACACTTTGCCCAGGTGACACCCCATATTTCAACAGTAAAAAGGGACTTGAGAGGGATCCACTCAAGCTGAGAATGTTTATTACACCCTAAGGGCTCTCCTGAGAAGTCAGAATAGACCTGCTGCCTAACGGAAGATACAGCCCACTGATTTTTATATTAACACATTGATACTACTTTCGTGCACTTTCTTTTTTAGAAATCGTACCCACCTCGAAGTCGATTGAGGATATCCAGTTTGATTTTGCCGAAGGCACTAGGTGGCACTGTGTTCTGTCTTTTGTGGCACTGCTCATCCTCAATTTGCTAAAATCTGCACAGGTTTCACCAATTTATATTCTCTCACCAATCACTGCTTGCACATTAGCAAAAAAGATTCTTCAGCACTCATCATTACACTTTGCTATCCATCTCCAAGCTTTTTCTAGCCATCAAAATGGCCAGTGCTACTGAACTCAACATCATGCTTATTTTAAAAATGTTATGTTTGCCTGGCTAAAAACATGGCTTTCCTCTAGTGGAAAAGTTCATCATTCTCATTTAGTATGGAGAAGTGCAGTGCTGATTGCTCAACATCACAACAAAGAAAGCACAAATACCCCAGCCCTATATAGAGACTCATTGGCAGTCTTTATTTCTAAGGCTGCACCAGGAATGTTATTAGAACACAGGACTGAATGTTAGAACTGTAAATCTACACTTTTAATTACTTGCTTTCACCCTTACCATGCAGTTTCTGCCTAAAAGCTTACACAATTCTTCCTGTTTTTTTGTTGTTATCATAATGGTTGGATCGACAGGCCATAAGCAAAAAGGTGATGAACACATAATGTGTATACACAAAAATACAGAGAATGAAGGAGGTTTTGCTCAGAAGAGCTTTTCATCCATTAAACTTTCTGCTCAACAGTGAAGTGAGCAGATTAGAAGGAAAGGCAAGTCTCTGGATTTCCAGCCTATTACCCTACCTTGTTGACCACATAAAAATTTAAGATAACAGAACTTCTTTTGTAACTGTATCCTATTACTCTTTGAGGTGTGTGTGCATTGAAGTTTTCTTTGCTTGCATACTTGTGTATTACCTTAGCATGAGGTTAAAAACCTGTGGAAGCTATACTGATTGTAAATATTTAATCAAAGAAAGCTTTAGTCTCTGAAAAAAACCCACCATATATATATATATAGCATGCATGCTTTAGAGATAGTAAAATAATTACAAATGGAGTTTACCTCTAACAGGTAATTTCTGTTCAACTTGTGGGCATTTATCACTGAGTTTATCTTTTGATTTCTTCCCATGTGTGTCAACAAAGAACAATTTTCAGACAAATTAGCATTCAGTCGTGACGTACAAAGGCAACACATTCTCATCAAACACCCAACACACAGACACACACATACACTTTCAATTTGAGTTGCACATAGAGCAAACCTGCCCAACATATTGGTTACTGCATAATTTCCAGGTCCGTAAAGATCAGGTAGAAGTAAAAAACAACTCTGAAACAGCTACTGCTCAAAATAAAAGACCCTGAAAGCTCTGTAGTGTACCCATCAGAGTACAGGAGTGCAAAACAAATGGTCTAAATGCTGTTCCTACCTGTGTTGTCAAGCTGCTTGTTGATCTCAGGAAAGTCATTGGTCCTTTCTCTCTGGTTAGTCCCCTACTCTCCAGTCCATTCAAATTACAGCTGGAATTATATTCTCTGAAGTGTACCTACAGCATGCAATATAAAAAAGGTTGTAATAACAGTAAAGTCTCCTTAGGTACTACCCTAACTATGTTAATATGACTAAAACAACTTAGCACACTGATTACAATTCTAGAAAACATCTGTTTGCTTACCACTCACTCTTAACTTACCTCTTTCAGCATTTCCTGCAGGTTTAAGGCTTATCCTTTTACATATCAATCAGCAGTTTCAAGTTAGTTATTTTTAACATTAACAAGCTTCTAAGCCAATATACACTGAAATCTGGGCATGACAGCCAAAGGAAATTAAACCAAAATGATAGTTAACTCATTTTGAGTCAGTCATGAAAGTTCATTCTGGGTGTAAAATATCAGGAAACTTTCAGAACTGAAATTGCTTCCTTAGAGCAACATGCTTACTGCTTCCATTGTACTGTTTGGTAACTCCTAAAATATGAAAAAACCACCGTAACACAGTATAATAGCGAAATGTATCTTTGTTTTACAGAAACAGAGAGCATGACAAGAAATAAAATTAGTACTTCTGAAGTGCAGCTTTTGAAATTTAATTTTTGAAGAAGCTAGAGTTCAAAAGAGGAACCATACTTCACAATTCAAGGAAAATATTTGTGTTCAATTTTTCTACTTTTTGAAATTATGGCGAAATTAAAAGCTATATTACTAATAAATCCTTATCACATTTTAATAGCCTAACCATATGCAGGGACAGATTTTTTTTCTCTTGAATCAAATGTTTGTTGTTCCTGCTATAGGGATTACATACTATTTAGCACATACAATAGCAATGAGTGGGAATGCCTACAGTGTTGAAATTTTGAAAATATCCAACCATCCAGTGACTTTCTACACATGAATCATAGATTTTTAGGAAACTTTTCATGAAAATTGTAGCACCTGGCATCCCTCATTAACAGATTTACCAATTTTCCTCAGTAGGAATATTTTTTTGGCACTTCTCTCTTTTGTATAAATTATTCCTAATTAATTAAAATGAAATTCTTAAGATGTGTGAGTTCATTAACTCCTTTAATGAGAAAGAACATTTTGGACCTTATTATTAGACTGTCATCAGTATCTGTTAGACAGTTAAATTAATAAAGTGATTATATTCAAATAACTCAGGCATTTGCATTTTATTTTTAACATTACATGTCTCTCTTGCTTGCTCAGAGACTGGGGAAATTTTGCTGGTTGTGCAGAAGTACAGTCTGGATGGATTTCAGTGTATTGCATTCCTGGAGCTTCACAGGTATTTAGGGGTCAGAATAGCTGCGGTCTAGGAGACATCTACTTCAGGTCTACTGGAGCCTCAAGGAACAATTCAAGCAAGCAATTACTGTACAGATATCCTTTAAAAATAAAGGTATTGTGGTCCCTTTATTGTTAGAAAGCAAAAAGCCTGAAAGAAGAGTAGTGAGAATGGACATTTTGTGTCCTTGAAAGGATCAAGATAAAGCAAGACTCAGCAATAATTTGCTCCTGTACTGCACTCTCTGTATGCTACTGACAGGCTGTGAAAAATATCCATTGGCTAAAAGCAATATACAAGGCAGAACTAGAGCTGCAGATGTCTCCTATTCTTGTGAAAAGCCATGTGTGTTTTGTAAGGATCTTGTCATGCATCTTTCTCAGAAGTGATCCTCCAGCTATGCAGTAGCCCTTTAATGCTTTTCTGGGACACTGATTCAGTCAAGGCATAGAGAAGAGACACACAACCTTAGTTCAAAAAGAGAAATGTTACTATTTTGGAAATCTTAAGTCAGCCAGGTAAAAAAAAAAAACAAAAAACAACCTGGTACAAGTTAAAATATTAATTTATAGATCATCTTAACTCTCAAAATCTAGATCTGATTTTTAATAACAGGTATCTGCTTTATACAAATCCCTGCAAGAAGTCAGAACTGAAATTTTGGTCCCAAACATAATTTGATAGACAATGCAAGAATCTTTTTTCCCCCATCTCCTCAGCACTGATGGAAAAAAATCATGACTTTTCTTCTCTTTCTCATGTTTCCCAAGTCATAAACTTCACAACAATCAATAACAATGAAAAATAAAACAGACATATCTGGTCCAGCTCCTGCATGAACAAAATTATATTTTAAATTTTATAATCTTTAAAGCCAAACAAGATAAACTGCTGCTTATTTAGAGGCTGATAGATTTACCATAGCCACATGGAAAGAAACTACATGCGTGAGATTTGTTGCTCAACAGACAAGTACAAAGGAAGAAAGTGAAAGATTTTTTTCAACTTAATTAAGAAATGGTTCTGTGTCTTAGGCACTGGTGCCTTCTAGACAAGTGCAGCTGATGAGGAATTTAAAGCACTGCTTCTTCAATCAAGCCTGCTTCAGTTACAGAACTCAAACATTTAAAAAGAGAAATTTAGCTGAAAAAATAGTGTAACATCTGTACAACTGTTCAAATATTTCTGCCACAGCTTATTTCTTTCTTTGAGGCTTGAGTTAGCTACACAATTGAAAACCACAACAGTTACATTAAGGTTTATCCCAGAGATAATGATTGAAATTGTTATGTGTATCAGAGCTGTTATCATTTGGAACTAGTATTGGATACTTTGGCTTGAAACAATGCTGTCAATCACTATGAGAATACATATGATTCATAAGAGGTCTTTTTAGGTGAAGTGATGGAGGAACGTCCATGGAGAACAACTTCACTGGTACCTCTGCTCTCACATGAACATCCATCCTACTTTCCATTCCACTGTTCATTTAACCATAACAAAAAACCTACATCTGATGTCTGTGGCAGGCTCATAGCCCAAAAAGCCCATTAGTGGTGGAGCTGTGAGAGGGGAGGGACCATGCAAGCATTGTGTTAGGCAATTTATCCGTAACATTGGCTATAAAAAAAAAAAAAATCTAACTAGCATCCCTGTGGTAAAAACTTCTCAAAGCACTTTCGAATCCAGCTAGATGGTAGCTAAACAAAGATGAAGTCCAAACAAAAACTGCAGCTCCTCAGATATTCCAAATGTGGTAAAGATGCAGAATATGCCTCTAGAGCTGGGAGTCAAAACACAGAGGTAGGCAGGAAGGTTCTTAAGCAAAACATATAAACTAGGAGCAAAAAATGCCAGTTTGCCACTCTGGAAGACTCTGACTAATGTAACATTAACCCCAAGATAAGTGCACTTTAAACATTGTCTTGTTCTTCACAGTATAGTCATACAGTTGACCAGTAATCCAATTCAAATATTTACCAAAAATCCATGCAATCACTATCCTAAAATACAATTTATTCTTCTCTTTGTGCTAAAGAAAACCTCATTGGTTCAATAACAGATCCACTTATAAACAGTAAAAAAAGAAAACTGTGTGTGTCGACCTATTTATTTCTCCTCTCACTGAGAGATGCTATTTAAATCATTTATCCAGTTACATGTTGGAAACAGAACTAACATAACATTGTGCTTACAGCATTATGCCTTTGCTTTTCTGTGGGAAAACACCAATAGTACATAGACTCAAATTTCCAAGTACAGAACCTAAGTATTTTAACTGATAAAATTAAGTGAAACAATTTTATTTTTTTCCCATAAAAGTGTTGCAGAGATACCTGGACAGAGAGCTGCTATCTTCCATATTAGACTTCTGTGAAGTAGGAAGTGTATTTGCATTGTTTTACCAATGACCTTAATTCAAAGTGAGAAGATATTTGGTTTCTGTACATTGAATTAACTCCCTTCTTATTGAAAAACGGTTAAGTCTAATGATATATCCATCTTTAATTACCCAGTGATGGATATTAAGGATAGGCTGAAATTCTCCAAGCTAACTAAAATTATAGCATGAGAAACATGTTCTGATTTAAAATAACATTATATTTCACAAGATTTTTAATGGGCAGCTTTAATTTATTGCTTACAATAACTACAGTTCTTCAATTTATAATGCTATTTCTTGTTTCACATGTTATACACTACATGTTCTTATTTTCCTATGTGCATCAACTGGCTTTATATTAGAGTTTTAACAAGTCTTACATAGTGGTAGGTACTGAACTGCATGCCTGCATCCAAACTGGATGCTAGCATTCCTCTTCAGCAGATGACAATGATCTAAATTTTTACCATAACTTTTAAAGCACCAGAGACAGTTCCTTACATCCACTTTTCAAAAAGAAGACCATAAGGAAAAGCTGAAAGACTTCAACCTTTACTAAAAATTTGTGTTCTGTAAATGCTGAAAACAGGGAAATATCAGGATTAGCAAACCATTTGTGCCAGAATATTTTATGAACACATCAGTGAAGAGTAACTGGTTCAAGTTCAATTACAAGAACAGTGAATGCAACTCCCTTTGAAAATGCAAGGCTTCTCCGGAAATTTTATTTCAAAAAGGTAACTTTTTGGTGCTTTTGAAATTAAATAGGAACAAAACATCAAAAAGAAGTGCTTTCACATTTTTGCATTACCATCCCATTTTTTCTAGCACAATGGACAGAATTTAGCCCAAATTCTTAGGTAATTTTTAGCTTTCCCTGAATTTCTATTTATCACATTTAGTATTTCTCATTTTTTCCACAAATCACATTTTTGAAGTTCTCCTGACAAACATGATCTCATTACAGACATGCAGTGACATAACAATAAGTTAGTAATAATATACAAATTCTTTTAAACCTACTAATTACAGTAAGAAAAAATATAACATAAAGGCTTCTCTTCTCATTTTCACCAACAAACCAGTTTAAATACTGCACGTGAAACATTATTATTGGGCTTGTTCAGCAAAGTCGGGTTAAGTGACTGGTTTTGTTTCCCCAAAACAGATCCCATGGCATAACTAACTGAGCTCTAGACATTCACAGAAGCTTGAATTCAGAAAATAGAAGACTGAAATTTTTAATACATGTACCTTCTAAGGAGTTCATGTTTTATTTTAACTAAGTTATCGTAAAAATTAGCAGGAACTGTATTACAAGTTTTCCAGTTTCAGGTTCCCTTTCAGTAGCATACTTAAAAACGTACTTAAGTCCAAGATATGTAGAAAGAAATGTCTCAAGCACTCATTACCCTAGTCTTTGAGTAACTCATAGTTACTACTGCATCTGTGACAGAATTGTAATAAGGCAGTGCTACTATTTTTCTTTCACAAATTGAGCACCATGCCACAGAAAGACAGACCACAACGTTTTTTAAAAGCTCTTCAAAGCACACATTTCAGTAAATGAAGCTGGGATACTAAATTATTGTTCAAAACAGTCTGATTTGCTCAAGGTCATCTACAAATATTATGACAGAACCAACAGAAAAAGGAAATGTGTCTTCACAAGCCTCAAGCTAGTGTCTTTATCTTTGGGCCAAGATTTTTTCCATAATAAGTGTTAAGAGGACATAAGCATGTGCTCTCCTGAACAGGGAATCAACTTACTGAGTCAAAATCTAAATCCAGAGACCCGGAAAACAGGGCCAACTATTTGATTTTTATTATTTTGTAGTACAAAACAGCAAGAATGGTGATATATTGAATAGAATTCTGAGGCAAACAGAAAGTTGACACTGCACAAATGAGTAGTCAATTTTCTTTCCTCATCACCATCCTTTAATGTTACAGTACTCATACTGTATCACATTATGTCTTATTATAAAGTGCCTAAAGATGAAGTCATGAGGTCAATGCAAAGAGCAGAAATCATGACATGATTAAGCAGGATGTTAGGGAGACACTTAAAAGCATGTGCTATACAAGTGTTTTTATGAGAGATAGAGCTTTCAGGAGCAAAACTTGGGCATTCAATTTAGCAAAGCTGGCATTCTCCTGAGCTAACTAATTGAAATTAATTTGGTTTGTATATACTGGACTCTCACCACTATGGAAATATGCCTACTGAAATAATCTTCTTTCAATCATTTCAATAAGCATTTTCTTTCTGAGTCCTGAACTCATCTCTGTTGTTATAGAAACCTTCAGGGATTTCTGAACATGTTTTGCATGGGAAATTATTCAAAAAAGTTATACAAATTGCAGAGAAAACAGCCACTTTGGTTTTGAATACAATGGCATGCAAATATTACCAAAATTCACACTCTGTGAGTACACAAGGCTGATACAACAGTGAAAAATTAACCACTGATCAAACAAGGTCCAAACAGAGGAGTTACAAGCAGGTGCACAAGCTCTATGTCATCCCTAATTCCAATAACTCGTCAGTTTTTAACAGAAAATTTAAAATACAAGCTTTCTGCTGTGCTATGTTAGAAAGAAAGGACACTGCACAAAATGCAGACAAAAATGTCAGGTTTTGAACTTGTTCAACAGTTTTCTTCCTGAGAAGGGAATGTACATGCATGCTCGTCTTTTGCTGGGTCTGTAGAATAGTACACTTCCAATTATATCTAAATGCAAGACATAAACAAAGGGGAGAGCCCTCAGCAAGAAAAACTAGGATAGTTATTGTATCTTTTACATTCAAATGCCACACTTCCATTCAGTAATGATTAAATTCCAGTTTATATAAATAGCCAATTACAATAAAGACCACCAGGAGTGTTTTGTATTTCCAATCATTATGCTCTGTACTAGTATATCAGTGGACTATACTGCCTTGTATGGAATTATCAGTCTAGGGATGTGATTTTAATTTCTGAATTTCTTGACAGAGAACCTCCCCTGACAGAGTTCAAGGTACAGAGTTACAATCTGCAGATGCAGGGGAAAGCAAAGGAAGGCAGTAGTGAACTGAACAGTATCTGCACTCATCTGTACTCCAGCTTCTTCAGGGACTGCTATATTTTCTTTTCTATAGTAATTGAGATGATTCAGTTTAGAAAGCATCATTCCAATTTTTTTAAACACAATTTCTTTTGGAAAAAAATTATGGCTATGGCCTACACTCTAACAGGAAACTACAGATTAACTTGCATTGGAAATTTCACAGCTAATGAAAATGTCAGGCCACACAGTATGTTTTCTGTTTCTTTCTCTTGTGAATCCATTCAACAAAACAACTTTTCCGGGTTTTGCTGTCTCTCGCCTTTTGATACTTTCCTTCAGAGTCTTTCTTATGCTAGACAGCTTACCTTCTGTAGCAGTTATCAATGTAGGAGAAAACTAGTATTTCCTAGTTTTTACACTGATTTAAAATAAAAGGAAAATTTGATCAACAGAACATCAGCAAATTAAGGCACAGTAAAACATATCCCTAACGTTTAGGACAGATCCAAAACAATTATCTCTAAAATAGCTTAGAGGGATTATAAATACGCATTTCAGCAGGCAGGAGATTTAACACTGAATAAAAGAAAGATGCTGAACCCTCTTTTTTGGGCTTTGAACTGTATTCCAGAAATGCAAAGTGAAGAGTTAAATAACTGTGAACAGAGCATAGAGATTACATTTCTTAGCAGGAAACTGTCAACAATTATATATCTGCACTATGAGCCATTAACTGGGTAGCAGTCCTGTAGGTTCAGAAAGATGTTAATGGAACAGATGCCACATAACAGCATGGCTGCAGAAATATGTATTTTGCCATTTGTTATGCTAATGTCACGGTGTGCATCTGTCTGCAGATCAGCCTGATCCAAAGATCACCAAAGTGCACAGTAATCTTCTCAGTGACTTATGTAGCATTGGTGCAGGCTCTAGACAAATTTAAATCAAGACTGGTGACCTCTAGATAGATGCTACTAAATCCTGTTAAAATAGACTTAATTAGGCTTAATAACTTGAATTTGTCCTTAATGTGTTAGGTAAATTCTGCTGTTCCAGAGTTCACTGTGGTGGCTTAATACTGTGGTATTAAAGTAGCTTTCTCCTCTGCTTAATGCAATGCCATAATCCTTTACTAAGATCATTGTCATGACTCTATATCAAAGACATAATGGTTATATATTATTGGACAAAGTCTTCTTTAATGTTAGATTTGGCAAAAGTAGTTTCTAGTGCTTAAGTAAAGAGGCTCAGCCATATACTTCATCAATGAATTCTTGGCATCAAGGTTTGTGTAAAAATGTTATTCATTTATTTGCAGTTTCTTTAAACTCATTTGATTAAGTGTTTATTATTCAGTATGCAAAGGGCAATTAAAAGAGCGCTTTAGCTGCCTTGTGGGCTATTAAACATTAAGAAACAATGCTATACAGAAACCTCTACCCAAATTGTCACCATCTTCATACTACATTTTAACCTAACAGCATCTTCTGTCCAATTTCAATATTTAGCTCAATATTTTAACTTGTTGGCATCTCTTCTCTTCCCAGTGCTGCATTAGCTACCAAGGGAGTACAACTGCTGCATCATCTTTGTTGTCATCTCTGATAGAACAGGTAAAGTCATAGTCCAACAATGGGCAATATATTGTAAATAACAGGTAACAATTCTGCCTTCTGAATGTGATACACATCAACTATTAATGCTATGCCTAACTTTTTTCTAAACAGACAAGTAATCTGACAACCACGAGCAGTGTACAAAGAAAGATCCTATTTTCTTGCTTCTAGAAGCCGTCTACGGGGAATGATAATATGGGGGTATCAGTACATGAGGAAATGTAAGACAAGACAAGTGAGAATACGCAGCTGATTGCCTTCTGTGCGTGAGCAAATGGATGAAGCGTGCAGCAGCATAGAAAAAAGACACTGTAGGAATGAAAACCAGGACAGCATAGAGGCCATTGTTAGTATCCACATACTATTCTTTCAGAGTGACAAATAAGATCTTGTCAAACCTTATTATGCAAACCATCTTCTAAATCATGTTATGAGTGCCTTAGTTTGCAGTTGGACTCTCCCCAGCCATCACTAAGCCTTGTAATTGTCACAGCTTGCTCTGTGTGAAGTCTGTCCCTACTCTGTCCCTTTCTTCTCCCCCACTTTCCCCAGTTTTTCCACTATGAAAACCTGTAGTTCTCTGGAGTGATTCGCAGTGCTCTCACAAACAGTCATTTTCTCTCACTAGCAATGGTCTACAATAATCCTTAGAGTTATCTAGTCTGTTTTCATTTTTCTCAGTGGACTAATACCAGAAATGCCAGAAATCATGGTCAGTATCACTGACGCAATATTTTTTTGTATACATCTAAATTCCTGCTGTGTTTACTGAATGGAGCAACAGAGCATTTCACAGTTTCCTACTTCTAAGCAGACTGCCCTAATGATAGTATTTGTAAATATGCCATCTTTCCTTTGCTTCCAAAACAGAGCCCTTCAGCACCTACTTAAGTCTCTGTTTATTTGGATATTTTGTTTTGTTTTGTTTAAAATCCAGCAATCTCCTCAGATCACATATGTTTTGGCTAAAATAAAGTACTTTAAGCAATTATGCATAATCATGCTTATCAAAACTTTTGTGGAGATGCTATTCATACACTTCATAGCAAATGTTCAGGTTAGTGGAGTTCTCTTTAGGTTGTATTACATCCTGGTCTTTACATGTAGTACACAAACATGTATATGTAAACACTTTTGCAAACCCATTCCCTATGCACACTTAGACCAGTGGCATTCTACAGACATTATTCAAAGTAAAGCAACTTATCTTTTAATCAACAGAGCTTTATCAACAGAGAGACACTGTTTTGTTAAAATTTCTTGTTAGTACTGTAATGTTTTACTTCATAAAAGCTTTAACATCTAAATTTCTACTCAATTCTATCAGATATCCCTGTAGAAGGGAACATACTGAAATGAACACACCAATTCTTTAAAAGGGTTTTTTTGGTGCTTTAGGAACATAAAAGAGATTATATGGTCCAAGCAATGAAGAGCCAGCTCCCAAATCACTGCCTAACATAATCTTTCAAAAGATCTTCATAGGAAAATTTTGAACTTTTGAAACTCATTCTGAGTACTGAACGGTTGTGTTTAAAGCATACAGGAACAAGGAACATAAGCCACATTTTATATGCGTCCAACAGATGACTAAAATAGGAACCAGAAATTATATTTCTATATATATTAGAAATGATCTTGTTGAAAATCAACCTCATATAGAATTCTAAACTGCACAGAAACCAAATTAAAGTCTATTTTATATAACATGCATTCTACAGAACACTGTAAGTTGGACAGCCATATTGGCTTTTATCTCTATTTTATAATTCTTTGTAAATTACTTACAATATAATATTACAATATATATAGAATATATAATGAATATGTAATGGTTTATCTACAATTATAGTTTATATAAAATACAGAATAATGCAACATTATAAAGAATCATATTATCATTCTTTTAAAGCCGTGCAGAATGATTGTATCTAAATGTGGAAAGTGTCCGACACAAGATTTCTTTTTACAAAATTCACTGTTCTACCTATGGGACTCCACTAGCAGTGAGAATCAATTGGTCCAGCACCAGGGAAAATAAATTAGGCCCTGCTAGAGATATTACCAGCACTCTGTTCAGACACACACAGAGACATATTACACCATTCCTTGTTGTTTACTCAATATTTTATCTATTCAAGCAGTGATAACAGTGATTATAATGATACATTGTTCTTATTATGTAGAGAGTCCAAAGATTGTGATCAAAAGAACAGCAACTTAATAGAAAGGACAGGGTAAAATGTTTACTGCAACAGTGAAAATTTCTGGTTTAAAGTCACTGAAAAATTAAGCAAGTTCAAATTATGCTACTAAAGTCAAGACTCACACTGACATTGACTTTGGTCTTTTATTTGGTCACCTACCTTCTATTGACATAAACAGAAATTCTCCTCACCAATACTTCTCACAGCTTCAGAAGAGGTGGCCATGTTAACACATGCTCACTATACTAAATTTCTCAGTTGGTAAAACCTCTGGTCAACTTCATACTTCCCTACTTTACAGACTGCAACAGTCTTATCTTCCAGACTAAAAGGCTGCTCATGTGAATAAGCATGCACTTAAATGGTATATTGTAACAAATCCAAACATCTACATGCCTAGGCACCAAATAAAAATCAAGACTCCTGTGAAAGCCACAAAAAAGTTAATGCTCTAAAAATAGCTATCAACATTATAAAATGCTTAGATAATAAGAGAGATTTGCACAGCCAGATTAGGACTTAAAACATTCCAAAGAGATAATTTGCTTTCTGTGTATTAAAATCCTATTATAAAGGAAATTAACAGAAAAGTACTAAGAATGCTAAATCTCGAAAGCAAAGCATTGCAAAGCATACAAATCAGCATGAAGTTAAGAGGAACTGCTGCGTAATATGACAAAAGGATGTGGTTATTTTTCTTCTGACACACCATGATTCTATGGTGAAACAGCCCAGTGAAAGGCTGGCCCAGAGTTAGAACAAGGAAGGAAGAGAAGTATTCTCCCTGGAGAGAGAAAGCAAGCCATCCCTTTTCAACAACACACAGTAGTGTGAAGTTACACTTACTGGCTGAGGCAGAATAAGTCAAAATTATAGGACTGGTCTTCCTTACCGAAGCAAATACATTGTAGCCATTTCACAACCACAGATAAAGCAATCTTTATTATCCCTTTGTTTTCTCAGTGATTCTCAGAGTAGGACCTCCTGCAATACGTGCATTCCCCTGAATTCAAAGATCCCAGAACTGCCTTAGGATCAGCCTGTCTCTGGGGGAATTAATGAGATGTGGAACAGAATTTAACAACAGATGACAGTGTGAAAGCAAATGCTTTAATTCCTTTTTTGATCTGATACAATGACTAAAGCAAGCAGCATCAACCACAAAAGAACAAAGATCTCAAACTGCAGCTGGCAAAGCATGAGCAAGACAGGACTTAAACAAGGTGCAGTGGTGTTTTCAGATTTTAAACAGTAAAAGGCCAAAGGAGGTAAATACCTGGCTCTTTAAAAATCTAGACAAAGAGCTAACTATTATGTTTATAATAATACTACCAAGCAACCAAAACCTGTTTTCCATAAGACAACTGAACTTGCAGAATAGACCCCCCAAAAAACAAAGAAAGCATCATCATAAATCTACCAATCCCTCAATATAAGATGAAGAAAAGACTGAATTGGGTGTGCTCCTTCATTAAGAAATATACCTTTGAAAGTTGTGTTTTAAAGACATGGGACAAAAAGCAAAAGAAGAAAAATCAGTAGTCTAAGAAATATGTTTCCATTAGAGATATGACTCTTCCAAGGTATGCAGATCCAGGTATGATCACAGGAACAAATATTTTGGTAGATATCATTCTCACACTTGGTGAGATAGGACTACCATGAGAGGAACAAAGACTTAAGAAAGACTGTGCAAGTTCTTTGGGAAGTTTTCCCTCTAAGGGTCTCAGGTAGTATAGGAAGAAAAACAAGAACAACCCCCCCCTGAACTTTCAGGATAACAAAAATAAAATAAAAACAAAAAACTAGAGCCTGACAAATATTCAGGGATCTTGGTCACATCAATAATGCCACACGAGAGGAACTGCAGACTCAGGGCTCCATTTCCTTCTGATACTGCTGGAGTATGATCCTTCACCCCATCTCTCACTCAATAACAGGCTTCTCAAGATGTTGGAAAGAATATTTTTCAGTTTTCATGGGAACTATATACAGTATTTTGTGAAAGTTTCCATGTTCTTCCTTTGACGTGGAAAACCTATGGATTCTGTCAAGATTAGAGCCTCATCTGACTCAGTCTCTGCTTACTAAGGCTCTTGATTACCTTTTTAGTATTTTTCTTTCTGTAAAATCAAATGACATGGAAAATCTGTTGCATAAGATCTCTTCTGAAAAATTCAGTAACATAGAGTTGTTCGGCATAGGGTCTCTCAGCTTCAGCAGTTACCTGTTTCAGTTGCTCAAAGACTAAAATTTTCAGAGTTTTACTTCAGAATCCAACACAACAGTTTTCCATCAGAGTGTGGAGTAATTAACTTGGACTACAGCATGGTTTTATAGTAGTTTTAACAGTTTAGAACAACGTTTGGCAAAGGCACTAATTATAATCAGATGCCTTTTCAGGCAATCACTGCATATAACTGTGTGCACAATATGTTTAGCCCAACTGAGTCCTCATTTCAGACAGGACTTCTTCTGTAACAGCAACATGCAAATTTTCTGGCTTACAACCATAGCGACAGAGTAAGCAATTACCTAGACCTCATAGAGCAAAAAACCAACTAGCAGAAAGTCTCATAAAGCCAAGCTGAGAAAATACAGATCTAATTTTAACAAGATATGGAAGCCTTGTATAAAGTCATGGCTTTTTAAATATCAACAAACAATTAAGTTGAAACACTTGTCCTACAAGGTTTTGGGTGAAAGGAAGAAGATAAAAATATTAGAGTACTAAAGCTCCAGTAGGTTCAAAGTTCTTAGATATTCCCTACATCAGATTTTTTATATTAAACTTTGAACATGGTGTTTCTTGCTTTGATTGCCTTAAATATATAAAAAAAGAATAATTACCACTTGAAGATTCTCAGTAATTCTCATTTCAGTGTAATTACAGTTAGTGATTAGAATATCTTTTCTATTGCATTATAGTTCTTCCTTAGCACCAAAGAACAGTGATACAAGTTATTTGCATAATTATCTTCAGCTAAAGGAGGAGCACAGCTTAACACAAGAGTTGCCATTGCTTCCACTGGAGCTTCTACAACCTCCTGCATAATACCCTGTAGTGTTGTGCAATGAACAGTTTGTGTCACTTCATTATCTGTATAATCTATTCTATTGAACACAGTCTTTTCAGACAATTTATCCATAGGCACTTTTGGCTGGTCACAGGTTCTCTCAGGGAAAGATCTCCTTCACACCTCGAAGACCAAGAATCACGTTTCAGATATTAACTACTTCTAGACTGCCTGCCTTACCCATCAAGGTTCAAGCACAGATAGGACAGCCTCAGCTGATCATTTCCTGAGTTGAGAAATGGATCTCTGCATCTTAATATATCATAAATGTTTGATGTATCATTAGCATTGTGAGTTAGTAAGAATACTCCTAGGAACCCCACTAAAAAAATTGTTATAAAGTTCTCATTTATCAACATTTATGAACGTTTAGCTTCCAATTTCTTGAACCATTAATCCAAGTTTTCTTAATAAGCTATGCCAAAAAAGTTACCAGCAAAAAGTAATTTATAGAATGATTTTTGCTTACTAACTTTTTTAGAATAGAAACAATGTCAGCACATGAATTATATGCCAATAAAGCAATATACTTGAATAACTTTCCAGTCACGTATTGGAAGAAAACAATATCAGCTTAAAGAAATATGGATGAGTTCTTTACTCTCTGACTCTCACTGAATGCAGCTAAATGACAGTGATACTCTTGATCAAGGCTGTGGTGGAAGCAGACTTAACTGCAAGGTTCAAGCGAACGACTTGAACTTCACTCACAGGCTTAACTGCAAGGTTCAAGCAAATGATTTATTTGAGCTTCACTTACAGACTTAACACGCCACTATTGCAGGTTTTACAGATACAATGGAGGAATGCACTACTGCAATTTTTTAAGGCAAGAGTAACACTATTACAACCACAAGTGATTCACAGACAACCACAAGCACACACACATTTACAAACTTAAAGCTTAAATAATGTTCACTTACCCCTCCAGTTAAGGGCTCTCAATCCCAGGGAAGTCACCTCTACCAGCGTCCCGATCAAGCGGGGGAAGGGTTTCCTTCACAAGCCAACTGTGTAGTTGTAGAAGTGACTCCCCCCATTTCCAACCTGAATCTCATGGGTTTTATCCCCTGACTTGTGGAACAGTGTTTATGACTATGTCTGAGTGGATTATGATACATCTGAGTGGAGCTTCCCCCTTATCTTTCCTTTGCTGGTCTGTGATTCTTTGAGTACACATGGTTGTCATTTGAAAGTGAAGCTCGAACTCTCCAGTTGTGGGGGTTTTTTTACCTTGCCTCAGGCAACTGAATAGTGGTTGGATTGAGACTCAGGGCATACTATTTTTTAAAGGATTTCAAGGCTCCGTTCAGGTTTTGGTTCTTTGAATGGCACAGCCACCACCCTGTTTGGTTTAGGGTTTATCAGACAACCCAGGGCTAAGCTGTCTCCACAGCTCCCCATGAGTCATCTCTGCAGAGAGACAGGGCCTCAAGGCAATTCAAGGCTGGGTCACTTTTGTAACCCCCCATGAGTCGCCTGTGTGCACTTGACAGGATGAAACTCTGAACTGGACAATCCACACAAAGGTCTAAATTATATTTTGATCTATATGTTCTGTATCTTCCATCCTAGGACTACATGATAACAAAGTATACACTGTTTCTCACAGACCTTCCTTTCTTTCCTCTTGATAATACTATTGTTAATTTGTTCAGCAATTGATCTCTATCTCCATTCAACTAATTTAGCATTGTGATAGCAATAACTGTTTTACCCTGACAGCTAATACTAAGCAACAAAAGCCCTAACCTAGTTATAAGTGAGGTTTTCCTACCAGGGGAGCTAGGTGCAAAAGCTGTATTCAAAAGCTTTGAGCATTTTAAGAGTGTGCCAAGACCTACAATAGCACCTAACCTGCCCTTTTAGTCTGTAGCCACAGAGCAAATGCAGCAAGGGAAGTTTGTCTGGAACCTCTGCTACAGTTCCTGTGAGTGATCTTCAGCAAGTAGTCCAATTTCTGTGCATCTGTTGTTCTTCTCTAAAGCAGGGATAAGAAGTATTTCTCCTTTCTCCCTAGTGCTATGTGGCGTGAACTTTCATACCTTTATCTTTTCTCAATACTTGTATTTATGGAACATCCACTTCTTGGTACTGTGAAACTCCACTGTCATGGGGAGAGAGGGAGGAGAGAAGAGTTTCATAGAATGATAGAATGGTTTGGTTTGGAAAGGACCTTAAAGATCATCTAGTTCTAACCCCCTTGCCATAGGCAGGGACACCTTCCACTACACCAGGTTGCTCAAAGCCCCATCCAACCTGGCCTTGAACATTTCAAAGGA
>JANZLQ010000092.1:20032469-20042859 GCA_026212715.1 Elanus axillaris
TCCAGCATGTCAACTGCACCACGCAGCTTGGTGTCATCAGCAAACTTGCTGAGGGTGCACTCCATCCCACTGCCCATAGTGCCAACAAAAATGTTAAACAGTGCTAGTCCCAATATCGACCCCTGAGGAACACCACTTGTCTCTGCTTTCCACTTGGACATTGGGCCTTTGGCTACAACACTGAGTGTGACCATCCAGCCAATTCCTTATCCACTGAGTAGTTCATCCATCAAATCCATCTCCTGTCGTGCAGGACAGTGTCAAATGCTATGCACCAGTCCAGGTAGATGATGTCAGTTGCTCCTCCCTTATCCACTAACACAGTAGCCCCATTGTAGAAGGCCACCAAATTTGTCAGGCACAATTTGCCCTTAGTAAAGCCATGTTGGCTGTCACCAATCACCTCTATTTTCCATGTGCCATAGCATAATTTCCAGGAGGATCCACTCCATGATTTTGCTGGACACAGAGGTGAGACTGACTGGCATGTAGTTTTCCAGGTCTTCCTTTTTTTCCTTTTTTTTTTTTTTGGTGAAGTTGGAGGATTCACGTTATGATCTGATGTTTCAAAAACAGAAAGTATGGCAAGAATTTGTCTGGGAAGTGAGGGAAGGAGGTGGAAGCTTCTTATATCTAGCCAGTCACATCATTAGAGGCTGGCTCATTTCTATTCCATGGCAACTACAGTTTTTTCAGACATACATGAGACAGCAGTAAGTCTACAACAGGGTCTGTATTACCGTTGCAATAGTACTAATAGTATCCAAGACAAGTAATTTAAAGCTAAATATTTATTAGAAATCCTGGATATGCTCTGTAACATATACTATTGCATTCTTGGCAGTTACAAGTCAGCTGATCTAAAGATAGCTGAGTTTTACTCCTATAAGCTGTGATTATTATCTCTAAATTATATGAGACAGGGACTGTTTGCTGCTATCATGCTTTTTGCAAAGTATGAACTGATATGGCTCTATTCTTAGGTCACATATCTGGTTTGTAATACAATATAACTAACATGGGTTTGGTGCAGATATTTTTTGGAGTCTAACATAGCTTTTCTCAAAACTTAATTTCAGAAATGCATCAAGCTGAATACATGTTAGGCACAACATGTGCAGCAAAAAAATTTATGCTCCTCACCCTCCTCTTTCTCCCAGTCAACCGCTAATTAGCATAAACTAAGATTGTAGCTAATTTCTATCATTGAGTCATTTGCAAGAATGTGCTCCATTTCCAGACTGAATAAGACCTCCAACCTACTTCATATAAACCAATATCTTCTGTAGAAAAAATATGTTGAAGGATGACCACATTTGTGTGAGTTTTCCTCAAGCATGCAAAAAGAATTGAGGAAATCATCCTCTACCCAGAAAAGCAATTATGTACATTCTTACCTTCCCCACGCGACTGTAAAATGATTAAATTTCAGTGATCTGAATGCAAGCAAGCCTTCTACTTTTGCTAGTCAGTTCAACATTGGAACTTTTTTTAAAAAAATTCACATTTTTATAGCTACACATTGGAAATCGTTCCAATAGAAATTTGTGCCAATGCAAAGAAGCACTCAAAAAGCCATTGTAAGAGATATTCCATACTCAGACCAGGAATGGAAATTAAAACAGAACTGAATCCTCTTTAAGATCTCTTGCAAGAGGACTCAGTTTCAGTGAAAGCCAATTCTAACAGTAAAAATGGAGACTACTGTTGGAACATGTCAAATATTTAAAACAAAACCAAGCAGCCTACCTCCTAATTGCACATAAATAACCTGGCACTGAGGACAACATCTTGCCATGAAATCTTTTTAATGGAACCTGGGAAATAATTTTAAAGGGAAAATGTTACATTAGAAAGACACTCTGAAATTCTTTAACAGCCACTTCCAAGTTCTTTCAGCCTTTACTAATTAAAGGAGTTGATGATTCTAATAACCTCTCCACCACTTTCTCCATTTTTTTCCTACATTATATAAGCAGCTGATGAAAAATAGCAGGTTAGATAATAAGTGAAATGCTCTATCTAGCAAGCTGTCACAAGACATTTATGGTTCAAGAAGGTCAGGATGAATATATCCCATTAAATCAAACCAAAATAAATCTCTGCTCTCTTACATCATTCAATCAGCTCATTACTCATGATGTAACTCTATTCCAGCTTGCTTTGCTTTTGAGACACTTTCTTTGTAGCTTACTTTTGTCAGGAACTTCCAGAAATGCTGTCTGATCTTACTCTTTAGTCATTATTTGGTCTCTTTTTAATAACAATAATTTATTCACTGAGTTTATGGACTTTTTAAAGATCTGCTCTTTATTTCCAGTTTCTTAGATATTGGAAAGTATTCAGCAATTTTTGTGCAAGGCCCTTTTTGTTATATGTGTGATTCAAAGCAACTGGCTACTGATATTCACACAGTAAATCAGATTTATTTTCAGGCAGATAAATGAGCTGCTCAGCATGATGCTAAGTTTTAATACAATAGTTTTAAAGATTTAACAGATATTTAAATGGAATCATTGCTTAAGCCCAGTGTGATTTTGGCAAATGCGTATACCAGCCTGGAAAATTCAAGCCTGGTCCTTCACAAGGCTACATTTGTATACTTAGCTCAGAGTGTGAGGGATACTAGAAAACATCTATGGATACATGATCCTGTGACACACACATCCTCTTGCTAGCAGGGATGAGCTGGCTTTGCCATAGGACTGAGCTGGCTGGAAGCCATGTGAATGTGCTGGTGAAGGACAGCACGCAGCTTAGCAGCATGCTGCTGTTCTACAGGCTTTATTTGTTCAGACTCAGCTCAGCACTAACTTGGTCCCACAGTGTTTTGTGGAGCATGGGGGGTGGGGAGAGCTTACATCTGGCTGCAAAGGACTGCACACAGATCTAACGTACAAAGGACAAGGATTAGACTTCAGCTCACGCTTCCTCATAGCCATTCACTCGCTCCTGATTGTACCCTGCAGATTTGTAAAGGCTGAAAGTGGATAAAGGAAAAAGAAATGCTTAATGCTAAGGAGAAAGTGCAGAACAAGGATCCTGCCATCCCTTCAAAGTTTACACTACATAGCTTTTGGTCAAACATGAGCTAGAGGACTCACACAGGAACTACTGTATGAAATGCAATAGGCGGAGCTCTCTAGATTGGACAGATGACCTAATTGCTTCTAGAAGTAGGTGCAGCAAAACTGGCAGACACTGTGACATAGCTTGTTTTGGAAGAATAGATTGGATTTTATCACCAGACTTGCAAAGGGTCAAACTGCTTTCCAAAAACATTATGTACCATCATTCCTAGGCCAAATGCAAGTATCACAGGTAAGCACTCCCAATGTTCATCTGTAGGAACAGCTTTTATTGGCAGTTAAACAAAACAAAACTCCACAATGTTCCATTTCCCTACTACTAAGTTACTAGTCTTAACAGGAAATAAAGATACTCTTTCTAGTCATCACTGGGAACTCTGGTCACGTCAGAACTACGCGCCAATAGATTGCTAGAATGCGTGTGACCTGAACAAAACACTTCAGTAGAGTAAGATATATCAAGAATTGGGTGTTTTTATTTTAAGATCCTGAACTTCCAGGAAAAAAAGTCAGTGTGAGCTGAAGCACCTTTTTCATTTATATTTAAGCCCTTTCTTAGTAGAACTTGGGTTTACTCATGTGAATGTTGTATCACTTGAAAAAAATGGCTTTTTGTGCATTTACATGTCACAATCAAACCCATTTTCACAATTTGAGGAGATGAAAGAAACATCATAGCATCTCGCTTGTCATAGTGAAAAGATAAGGTTAACACATATGGTATTTTGTTTCCCATTCTGAAATGGGCTACAGCTATTCAATGATGAGTATCTTTATGAGTAGTCTCTGCACTTAAAATTGCTTAACTTCTGTGTGGATGAATGAAACAAAAGCATCAACAGTAAGAAAGAAATATTTCATATCTGTACAATGCTTTTTCTGTGCCTTGCTGAGAAGGCTCACCCAGGGTAGCATCACTCTATCTAAACCTTATTCTTATATCTACTACTGGTCACTGTCAGAGAAAGGACATGGGACTAGACAAACATTTAGATTAGTTCACATTCATAAAACATGAAGTAAAGTGGAAGTGGTGCCTCCTTTGCTTCCTTTCCCTACACAAAGCATTTATGAAAACTAAATCCTCCAGGCTTTGCTTATATTTACACATGCAAACAGTGAAAGAAATTTAATTAAGTCAACTGAAGTATAAAAAAAACCCCAAGACTGCATTGTCTTGTTACTGCAGCTTTTTTCAGCAAGAGATCAAAATACCTCCTCACAAGAAAAGCACTTCACATAAGTATTGTGTCTGTTTTATTGTCAAAACCAGGGCTTTTTGTTGTGTGTCTCTCTAATTTTTACTGTATTAAAAAACACATTTTAATGTCCTAACTAATGCTAACATCATTCTGGGAGAAGTTGCTAACATAGCTCCCACCGAAGTTCTGCAATCAAATCCCATGACCAGGCCAACCAACAATTCTTTTTTTTTTTTCTTTTGTACCATCAAATATGAGACTCCTTCCCACCATCTCAAAGAAGCTTTCTTAGAAATGCTTCAGATATGTTCCTATATCAGCTGCTTCACATATGATGAGATAATCAACTCTTCTGTGAGATTTCCTTTATTTGCATTTTAATATGCTCATCAACCTGATTAGGGAATGGGGATCCAAATTCTCTAGAGGAAAGCATGCTCACTACAAAGTACTGTATTTGACTGCTATAATACAAGAAGGTTTAAATACTATATTCTAATCACCTAATGAGTAAAATTTTTTTCCCATAGGCTCCTTACATCCACCTTCTATGTCAATCAAGCATTTATATTCTTCAGACATTGCCACTAAACCAGACAAACTTGTATTTTATAGTTCACACTTATTAGTTTAAAACTGATACTTAAGAGAATTTTGTGATTCCAAATACCTAGACCCATAGGAAAAACAGGCTAAAAGCCTGTAAAGGTCTACTCAGACATTTTATTGCTCTGAAGTTTCCTGCATGTAGGAAATCAGCAGTGAACTGATAGAGCAGGTATGCGCTCCTTGCATAGTAATTTTGGTTGCCAAAATAATAGCACAAGTAGCTGTACTTGTATCTGCTGGATTTAGGAGTTGACATACAGTTGGGTTTCTTTTTCTGAAAATGTCAGTGTAACAAAACTCTACGGCTTCCACATCACTATGCCTACTATTTCAGGAACCTCAGAAAACTACTGAGTAGAACAGTAGCTTCAGGGTGCATAGCATATGTCTTAAAGAATGTTGGTTGCACTATGGTTGCAATACAGCAGTAGTTATCCCTCCCATAATATTCTACTGATTGACATATCTCAAAAAGCTAAACACGATAAATCTCTAGGAAATAACACACTTCAATTGAAATGTCACCTTTGGAGCACTTTGACCACCGTGAAGGTAAGAATGGTAATTTTCTGTGCTCTGTTCAAGCACAGAAACTCTATTGTCATTTTCTGAAAAAAAATTTCCAACTTCAATTTAGGATCTAACTTTTCAGAGGAGTTGCTGAGCTGGAGAGTGGAAAAGGGAGAGATCATGCAATTTAGAAAGAGAGCAAATCTTTTCATTGCTTCTATCACTTTTTGTTCCTTACATTCCTGCCTTGAGGAGAATTTACTTAATATTATTTTTCAAAAAACTGTTCCAACTTCAGAGTAGCCAGCCAAATATGTCAGGCAAAATCCAGGCAGACCATTGTATTCCTTTTTAATGTTACATTCTTGAACAACTTCCTTCATGAATTAATGAGCTTGTCAATTAAGTTTAGAGCCTCAGTAAACCACCTATATTAAATATGACTTGGATATGAGGGAAGACTGTCAGATCAAATGAAGAAGATTAATGTGGGATTCTCAGAGCAGACGTATAATCTGCTGACTTTTGGGTGGAAAAATACAACAGGCTGTTGTTTAGAGTTCCACTCACTGCTCTGGATTTGCAAGCATCTTCAGAGTTTCCAATCTTTATTTATTCATTTTAGGAAAAGAAACATCCTTTTCTAAGAATTTATGAGACTAAGCTTCACATTAATTTTCATGCCACAAACTAATGAATCAAACTGCTTAAACTTTTTTTTTAATTATGCCTCAAATTCCATTGCAACTTAACGCATCAAAATTCATGGTTCATGGTTGTTGATTTGCATTGGTGGGGGGGCATGTTGGGTTTTAGGTTGGTTTTTTGTTTTGTTTTTTTCAAAACCATGTACTACTTCTGCTTGAGTACCTATTTACATGTTAACCTGAGTACTGTAGCCTGTCTCATTATCTATCAGGCTGCACTGGAAATAGACACTTAGCATTTTTCCTCCCTATCTATGCATCTCAAGCCCTGATTCTTCACCTGGTCCTGTACATGTTTAAGCTCATACATGTATAAGAGATTCACCAAAATCAACCAGATAATAACCATATTTGATCTAACCTTATGGATATGATAAGTATGATAACAAAGGAAGAAAACTAATGCCCAGTATTTAAGGCTGATGTTTTCAAGTAAATCCAAAGGACTGATGTGTCAAAATCCTCATAGTCTGTATATTCCAGTGTAATATTTTTCTGATTTGACTATATTTCTATGTGCAAATTAATTCCCAACAGAAATGTGTGTTAGGCTTTAAATAAGCAAGAAAGACAGATTTGCAAAAATAATCCTATTTATAACACTCAAGACTTTTTACTTACTACCTGTAGCAAAGCAAATTAGCCTGTTCCTCAGCAGGAGCTTTCTCAATGAGAAGCAACAGATTCCTCACTGATGGAAGGCTTTCAATGTATCTCTCAAGAGCTTAGAGTTAGCTGCCTGACTTTATTTTGGTTTACACAGCATTTTAGCTACTTTCCACTGAAGATTTTGTTGTATGCATGCTTATTTTAAAATCTCTTGCAAAACAGATCCAAGGTAGGACCTGCCATATAAGTACAAGGAAGATCACCAAGTAAAGGAGACCTAAAGGTACTTCTCTAGGTAAGTTTGCAGTCCATTTGATAATCAGTCTTGGGGAAAAAAAGTCCTGATTTTTAACACAATGTACAACAACCCTTATTTGTTATACCTGAACTTTACCTTGCTTTTTGTGGTTTACTTAGTGGTCATGATACATGGGTAGTGTTAACAAAGGACAATAGACTTTTAACATGCATATTTAGGGGGATTGTTTTTGACAAAAGTTTTGGATAATTTCTACCACAATCATGTAAATTCCAATAGACATCTGACTGGTTTACAGGCAAAGGAAGAATTTTGGATAAAGTTTCAGACTACAAGCTCAAGGTATTTCTTAAGCAGATCACTACTTGTTTTCCTGATGAACTAATAAGATCTGCTGTCTCTCCTAGAGTTTAGTCATCATGCCAGCTGACCCACAGATGCTCTGAAATAAACCAGAAGAAACTACTCCAACCTCCCACACAACTAGTTCCTCACTACCTTGTGCTTTCTATGTAGTTCGTTTAAAAGCTGAAGATGATGCATATTAGCTTGTGTTGCTCACTGCATATAGTCCTTCAGGCACTTCTACTGAAGTGTTTTCTGTTCAATACTTTCTAAGATGCTACAAATCTTTCCCATTTACCTTGATCATAAACGATCTCTAGGGAAATGTTCTACTATTTATTTAAAGCATTGATGGAAGTTTCTGAATTATTTATAATTCTTAAAAATAGTTAACCCCATAAAAATGACAACTCATTAAAATAGTCTATTTCCATACGTAGGTCTATGGTTCTATTGATAACTTAGAGAACCATGAATTCTTTTCTCCTCAAGAAAAGCAATGAAAGCTGCAGCGATAAGGTGCCTTTTAACACCATGCTACACATTCACAGCTAGATGTACTGGATTTTTTGTTGACTGTGAGCATTACCTGTGTAGTGATTTAATTTACTGGAAGACCACAGGGGACCTTCCTGCACACAATGCAGTAGCAATATTACTTGGCTGCCCCTTGCCAAAGAAACATATGGAAAACTGATTAAAAAGTGCTAAAAAGATAATCTTTTCTGACTGACTCAAACTATTAATCAGAAATAAAACATAATATTGTGTAACTATTTTGTTAAAAGTACATAGTAAAAAAAAAAGACCAAGGAGGAAAATTTAGGGACTGAGGTTATGATTTGCTAAAGCTGGGATCTAGTCAGAATGTCTATATAGTACTATAGTACTATATATAGTATTATATATATATATATATCAGTACTATATATATTATTGGTCAATGTTATCCTGGAGGGATGGTACTACTGGATCACTGCCAACCTTTTTCTTAAAGTTTTCTTATTATTTTTCTGTCTTTTTTTGGTGGTATTTCTCAGAATCACACTACCAGCTGTTATTGCTTCAGGCTATGCAGAGGATTTGCACGTATCCATTGCCAAATAGCAAGGAAGCTACTGTAGAAATACTATTCTATAACGTATTTGTAGATAAGTCATTCTTAGAAAAGATACCCTCAGCTATGACTTTCATTCTTTCCTTAATAGGTACATTCTTATTACAAATGATAGCTCACACAATACGTAAGACCTAGCTAGTGCACTGTAATTACAAGTGAAGGCTAATGATTCTTCTAATCTTTGGTTTTTTTGTATGGCATCATCCTATTTAAGATCATAAGAACAGTAATAATGGAGCATTAATAAGAGGCACAGCTACATCCACCATTTTAAGAGAGGCCTCTTCCCCTCTTGTCTCCAGCCTCACTAGTGGAGGGAAGGAGGGAAGAAGGGAAGGACAAAAGAAAAAACTAAATCTCATTTTACACCTTAAGACAGCCTGGAATTGCTAAGCCTGTTCCCTACCAGAATGGAAGAAACAATATCAGGTAACAAAACCTTAAGGATGACTGATTTGTCTTATATCCTTGTTGTAGTAAACACCAGAGCTGAAGTCAGCTGTAAATCACATCAGTATGTTGGGTCAAAGGCTGAAGTGCCCAAGATGCCACAGATACAAGACAAATGAGGAGAATCACTGCCCAACCAAGGAGGACTCACCCTCAGCACTTAAATTTGGTCACTGCTTATGATTTTTAAATCTTCTAAGCCACTGATAAAGCTAACCCTAAATAACAGTTCCTAAGGTTCAATCCAAACAGCAACCAAAAAGAGAGAGATTAAAATCCAAGCCTACCTTATAGGGAAGGGCCCTTTTAAATACCTCTTTCCCCTCCACTCTGGCCCCATATCATCCCTTATGCCTCTCCCAGGTTAAGATAATCTCACATTCAGGCTCAGCATTGACACCCCAACAGGAACAAATGACAATGAGAAGAACAAGGTCCTGCAGCCTGCTTCACACAAACACCCTTGTTTCTCCTTTGAGATGGTCACTGGAAGTCTAAGCCTCCTGGCTCAGGAAGAGGCTCAAACATAGCAGTTTCTGTCAGGCAGGTAGTTTCCAGTCAGCCCTCCTGGGACAGGGTCATTGCAACATCCCCAGGTTGACAGCCCTATCCTTCTGCCCCACACAACCCTCTCAGCTTCTCTTTAGTTGCCTCTGAATGCAAGCTTTTTGACAGAGCAAATCAGAGAGAAAAGGGTTTGTCAACAAATTGCCACTATGGCCTCTTTATTTAGCTACCTGGAGATCATACAGAACTGCAGAAAAATACTATTGCCTACAAGAAGTTGCATAACTAAAGTTGTTAGAAACTATCATAATGAACATCATTACAAAAAGAGAGTACAATAAAAGTGGGTTTCTAGCTTTTTTATTTTTATCATTGTTTTATAAAAGGTGACAGACAGGGCAACCCTCACTCTTCAGATTATTCTTCGAAAGTACCCTACTAAATTAATTTTCAAGGAAACTATCAGTCATGTCACTGATAGAGGAAATTTTATTGCCTTTGAAACATGCATGCACCTCTCAAACTCAGATGGGCTTGGGACTCATGTTTTGTAAGTCAGGATAAGGAAAGAATGTAGACATTTTAGCTGAGTCTTCAAACACAAGATTGGCAATAATTCCACCATGAATAGAATAGAATATTTCAGTTGGAAGGGACCTACAATGATCATCTGGTCTAACCGCTGACCACACTGAGCACACTGCTCCAGTGTGGGTCCCCCACGGGGTCACAGGTCCTGGCAGAAAACCTGCTCTGTGGGCTCCTCTCTCCACAGATCCCCAGGTCCTGCCAGGAACCTGCTCCAGTGCGGGCTTCCCACGGGGTCATAGCCTCCTTCGGGGACCCACCTGCTCCGGCGTGGGGTCCTCCCCAGGCTGCAGGTGGCTATCTGCTCCACCATGGACTTCCATGGACTGCAGGGGGACAACCTGCCTCACCATGGTCTTCCCCACGGGCTGCAGGGGAATCTCTGCTCCGGCACC
>JANZLQ010000092.1:20051368-20078852 GCA_026212715.1 Elanus axillaris
GATTCCTCTGTAGAATTCTTAAAGTAAATTTATCTGAGCTCACACAACAATCCTTTTAACTATTTAATACAATGTTGTCAAGGTACATTGCTTTTCCTTAACAGCTTCACAACCACCAGTGACAGAAAATATGTCACATATGCTTTGCATAACATAAAATAGTTTTTTTCTTCTTCATTTATAAATTTAGTACAGGCTCAGGATATCAATTTTATTTCATTTCACTTACTCTCTTAAACACAATTGATAGTAAAGCTGTTTCTCCACGACAAAAAAATAAGAGTTTTTTTATATTTCAGCAGGACATTTTTCTATCTCCTACAATAATTAGCCTGTCTATCTCCACCATGAAAGTTAACTATTTCAATTCACTATCTTGACTTCATACCCATGCTTGTGAGCACAGTTGTAAAAGGTCATGGCTTGGTTGTAACTACATCTGTAACAAGTCCTGGTAAAGAAAGGGGAAAGGGGAAAAGGGTTGTCATAAAATGACACCTTCTAAAAACTTCTGCACCTATACCCACCTCTGCCTCCTTCCCTGATCCTTTCTGACTTGCACTAAGTGCTGTCTGCCAACCCTTCAAATAATTTTAAATGAAACAGGCACTAGAAAGCAAGGGTCACCACTTGCATTGGAGTGGTGCTTGGAGACCTCCTCAGGAATCAAAGACTGTGAAATTGATGTTGTATATACCAAAGAAATAACACTTAGACACTACCAGATACAGGGCAGGGGATGGAAAGCAGATGCTCATTTTACAGCTGGAAAACAGTCTCCACAAGATTAAATTATTTGCCCAAGGTCAGTGCTTGAGGCTGGTAAAACAGAAAACTGAACTATTTGGAATTCCTAGTCTAGCACTTAAGCACCTAAAAAAAGCCTTTCTTTCACTATTTTTGGAGAACTGTTCTTAAATGTATTTTACTTGGTACATGTAAAGTAGAGGAATAACGTGGCACATATGTGAAGTGAATAAATACAGCTCCATTCCAAGGTGCCAGAGACGATGGCTTAGATCTTCTGCAAATTTAACAATGAAGTGTCAGAATCAGAGTTAGTCAGAAACTAACTCTTTGAAGTTTCATGTAATAACAACAGGCAACCTCTGCTCTTCTCCCCAAGCAATTATGCAGGCATCTTGGGATATCAGGGACCACTTAGTAGGAAGACAGGTATTGAAATTACAATGGAGCCATATTTATATGATCAAAGATGTTTCACTGGCAATAGCTTTACTAGTAAATATATGGAAGGGTCCACTTTTTCTTATAGAAAGATGGATGAGCAATAGCATCTCACAACTCTTCAGCTTGCAGTGATTTGCATAACACTGAAGATGCAACCTTTTAAATATACAGCTAAAGTGAAAATTCATTTTATCACCTTATTTAAATGTGTCTCAGGGTAATCATTATCATTGCATCTGAGCATCTCACACATACCAACAGGTAATATCTGGAATATCTAAAGGGACAAAAGACAGGTCATATACCTCATATTGTGGAAGGGGTAAAAGACAACCCAAAAATTCTCTCACTGTGGGACTGAACTACATTTCATTTATTTAATCCCTATAGTCCCCCTAATGCAGTCACCTATGAGGAAATTAGTATTTTATAAGAGCCAACCATTCAGTCCCCTTCCCATCACCATAATTTTTCATGGGGTCACACTATCACAAGATGTCAAATACTAAATAGTTATCCATTATAGCAATACAGATCTAACTTGAACTCATGAACTACATCTTATTATCAATAAACTCAGCTATCTCATTTAACAAAGTCTTTAGCTTATGTGTTTCTACAGGATTTGGGAAGGACAGAGTATTGCTTGAGTTGAAATGAAAATTGAACCAACATCTAATTACAAAGCACTTTATCAAAACTGTCAAGCAAATGGTTCTTACAAATTATTGAGTTACTTATGGGCTTCTAAAGAGTAAACTCCACTGCCAAAACACATTCCTTGCAGCAAACCAACAGTAGCTGTGACAGATTAAATCACAGGGAATAAAAGATGCAATCCTGAGAAAAGATAAGGGGTCCAGAGGCAGCTACAGACCAACTGCTGTTAGCACTGGCTAGGTTAGTATGAACTGCAGATCATGTGACAAGGAGAAGTTGTCTAACCATCCCTCCTTTTACCCCACTGCACTTTCCCCTCCTCTGTCTCTGGAGTACAAAGGCTGAGATTACTCTTTGTTAACCTAAATACTTGAAAAGAGCAATACCATGACATTATTCATCTGAAAGTTACCACATAACTTATTCAAGCAAACAAGAAAATTCAGGTGGTGTGCTGCATTTGTAGAATCACTGGTTTTCACAAGGCTATGTCACTGAAGTCATACCTTCCACCAGCTTTTCTTTTTAAACCAGTACACATTGTTCAACAGCATATAGTTACTATTATTATAATGGAGATAATGCCACTGTGACTTTACTATTAAATGAAGAGGATGTTCTAGTTATAATTATGAGTTAAATTACCAAATTAAAAAAATAACTTTGTTTGCTATAACAAATTTCAATCATACAAACCAGTTCAGAGTCAATGGGTCATTTTAAAAACTGTTTGATGCAACATGTTACAAGGAAAAAGGCACTAATGTGGTTCAATCTTCATTCTTCCAGGAATAAGACATCTGATGTTCTAAAGTCATTCCCTGTAAACCTTTGTTGCCAAGGTAGCCTGAAGTCTAGAAGCTTTTCTGAATAGCTCACAGTCAAGTGTGTTCAAGCTACTGAAGAATTCTTTATGGTATGAATTAAAATTAAATACTTCAGCTCAGCCCTGAAATAGCTTGAGACTTCAGGTCTGTCTTCAGAAAGATCTGGAGATTCTCTGAAAGTGTGAATGTTACGCTGGCCACAATTCAGCTGTTTTCAAACTGTCTATCAACAATGAATTTTTGGGTCAAGCATTTACATCAGAACACACAACCTTTCAGGAAGTGTTTGTTTTAGCATTGCAGTTCTGATTCTCACTGTATCATTAAGTTAGGCATCCAGGGGTTTAGTATTTATACTACACTGTTTGCAGCAGTCAAGTACAAAAGCCATGGTTAACAAAGAGTTTTCTAACCTGCATCTTAGAGTTGTGGAAGGAAGTTCATCTAGGGCATTGCTACTTGTCTTGAGAAATCTCACAAACTCACTTAGCGCAGAATGTGTTGCAACTTTCCTCAATAAACTATAACACAGTTAACGTGTTACAGACAAGTCCTAGGCAAGGACTCCTACTAAGCATCATGGTCCTAGGCTCACTAAAAGAGATGAATAAGTAATTTCTGCTCAGCTCAGTGTTCAGTTTTAGAGATTCTACATTCCCAGATCATCAGAGAAAAAGTAATTTAGGAATGTGGAAAAAAAGCTTTTTGAACCAGCTATGAAAAGCATGCTCTGGTTTTCATTGAAGACCTAAGGATGATTCCCTCTCCCTAGCTTATTGCAACACTCTCAAAAATTTCTATGAATACAAATCTTAACACACCCTAACTAGTAAATCAGTCATTCAAGAAAATGTTTATTCCAGAACATAACTGAAATGTAAACAATTTACTCAAATTGCCTTTAATTGCTTGCAAACAATTCATGAGAACATTAATGTTCATCTGTTGATTAAAAACTTGACTCCAAGTTATCTGTTCTCTGTCAAAATAAACATCAGTGCTACTACAAATTCATTCAAAATGCTAAATTCAGAATTTTATCATCTGTGTGCCAATAGACACTTCATTTCATAGAGAATATACATCACTGAATGGTGATAAATAACAAGGGCTTATCTGGTTATATAAGTCAGTTATCTCCTACATTCAATACCAAATACATAATACCTAATTAATTTTTAAAATCATAGTTAACTAGTTATCAATGTCTTTATTGCTCCGAGATTAACCATTAACCAGCTTTTTCCTTGTGCTTGCTAAAATCAACAGAAACTTTGCTTGAATAAGAACAGAAGAAGCATTAAACAAACATTGCATTACTGAAAGAGAAACGATAATAATAATCAACACAGGCTCTCTTATTAATAGATAACTACACTAGATAAAACGTAAGATAGAACTTACACACATAGACTATAATTACAGAAATACTGCTGGCACATACATATTGCATAAGCTGCCAGAAAGGTTACTAACCAAAGATTCAATATATAGAATAAAATCCATTCCTGAATACTGTATCTCTCTCCTATCATATTACTTTATCTAATCTAGGATTCTGGGGGAGATTAGAGTTTTCAGATCTGTCTTCTGGGGTGGCTAAATACAATAAATATCCTTCAGAATACAACTTCGTATTTCAGTCACAGGATTTACTGTAGTTGGCTTTGCTGCCAAGGTATATTTGTCAGGCATTTGTTTTTTCTCTACCTATCACCGTTAAAAGATTGTGAGTGGTTAAATAGAACAAAGGAAAAACAGCCAGAAAATTTGTATGATTTAATTAAAGAAAGAAATCAAGGGGATTATAGCCAACAAAGGAAGCTTAAGTGAAAAATTTACTACCTCTGGAAGTAACTCCTTGTGTAAGGTAATAAAATACCTGGCATTTGGGGTTCATTGTGAAATGAATCGTATATCTTCTGCTGCATGCTGTTCACTACACAACTCTTCCACAAGCCTCTGAATAAAATCACTACTTCCAACAGCTGCAGCTGGATCTTGTTTTAGGCTGAATAATATTTCTTTAATATTTATCTCATCTTTCTATTGATACATGAGACCTGTCTAGACTCTGTCTGCCAGACCAAAATCCTGGCTTCAATTTCCTCTTGTTTTTCTAAGTAACTGATGACAGAAAAAAAAAAAAAAAGGATTTCCATGCTCTCTGAGACAGAAGCAGGCTGGGCTACTCTTGTTAATCCTCACCCAGGAAACATTTATCACTTCATGATACTCAATCATAGTTCTTAATTGGCTCTTATGAAAGAAAAAAAGTAAATATTAAAATCATTTTATTCAAATTAGGCTGTGGAAGAAAAATTAAAAGTTTTTAAAAGAATAATATTATACACTTTGAGAAATTGCAATTTTTAAATTTATTTTGGTTGGGATGGGGCCCAAGGTTTGGCCAGACATACATTTAGAGCCTTGTTACAACTGATGTCATGCCATCAGAGTAAAAGGCAATCCTCATTCAAGAGCATGGGCAATTCAGACTTAAAAAAAAACCTTAACACAGATCTGGTAACAGCAAACTGGAGTTTTCATACTGATTTATGTAGAAGGCAGAATAGGGCCCAAGAAAGAATAAAGGTGGTCTAGAGACTAGTGTGCTAGTCTATGATATGTAGGCACCTGATTCATTTCATCTGTACACTACAAGTTTAAGGGAACATGGGCCAGTCACCTTGGCTTTCTGTGATCTTTCTATAATGGATCACACAGTATCTTTCAGTGATTTTTCTGACCATAGATAATAGAATAATTGTGGGGTGCTCCTGCTTTTTTACGGGAATAGATACAAAAATATGGTCATAGTCATATTTCAACATTTAGACATCTAGTTTCATTACTAGCTCACTGTACAACTTCAGTCAATTAACCTCTGAATGCCTGGTTTTATTCATGTATAAAATAGGTAAGTCACCTTCTCAAGTTTCATCCAATCTGAAACAAAAATTTCTGAAAGTTTCTACTATCCCCCTGTTCAGAAGTAGCATCATGTTTTTTTTTCTGGACTGTAAAACAACAACCACTACCACACACACACAGAAAACAACACAATTTTTAGCCCAGTAGTGCACTGTGCGCTAGCTCAATTATCATATGATTTATCTTCGCTGTTTGTGCCCAGACTCTGCATCAAGCACTCATCTTTCTGAACAAGCTAAACCAGAAAAAAAGGAAAACATAACAAAACAATCATTTTTCTCTACACATTTGTTTGGAAGGGAATTTTAGTGATTTTAATGAATTTAGAGAACGGATGAAATCCTCGGCTCATCATTAACTTCAAGAACTTCACTGCATTTAGGAATACTGCAATTTCAGCTGCCACAGTCCTGGCAATTCTGTGTCATGGTGTTAACATAATGACGGTCTAAAAGGGTCACAGCTCTTTCCTTTGCCATTAACAATGCCTGGATCTCACTTCCAAAAATACTTCTCTGCAGCTCTGTTCAGCCTCCCTCTGTATGTAAATCATATCTAAATTTATCTAATCTTTATATTGCATATTATTTTGGACATCATTCATGACAAAAAAAAAAAAAATTCCCCTGATGGCAATAGAAGCGCTTAGAATTGGTTTCCTATGGATTTGTTTTATGTGGAATCAACATGAATTTTTTCATGACATCAGATGGGAATCTGAACAAAACCACTCATGGTTTTTTCTTAAGGTTTCACATTTTATTAATAAATACATGTCTGATGAGATCTACATTCCTGTAAGACAAAAAATGAGAGAACCAATTGGAGACAACTGAAGAGTTAACACGTCTATAAGAAAGTTCACAGGCAGAGCCAAAGAGAGAACCAAAAGTTGATGACAAGCAACCAAATGACAAATAGAAATAACTGAGAAAGTCATGCTGTATTTCAATTACTGCTGCCAAATGTCATTTGCACATAAAATTGAAACAGAATGCCTGTAAAAATCCATAGTTGCTTGCCAACTGCTTAACAAATCTTTGGTGAAAATTAAGCCTAGATTGCATTTCTTATATTGTATTGGAGAAATTGATTTTTAACGTAGTTAACCTTGTTTCTTCTAAAAGTTTTCTCTACATTATGAAATGCTCCTTGTTTCCCACTGAGCTCTATTGCATTCATTTCTTAATTCTGTTATTCTATTTTAGAAAGTTTTTTCCTCATTATTCCTCTGCAGGAGTATACAATAGACATATCACATCTGCTTTAGGCAAGCAAAGGTTCTAGTAAGTGTTAATAAGAAAAACAGTAAGAACACTTGTGTAAGTGTGCAGATGGAAGCCCTCAAAATCACCTGATGAGAACTTTCTTTATTAATTAAAAGTTAATTTAGAGATGGGAAAGCCATCTACGTGGTACTGGTGCATTGGCTTTCAAAGATACCATGCTTCCAAACTAAATGGATGCTTTAGAAAATTTGAGCCTTTACATGGGCAGAATGCTTCACACCACTCTCTTTAGACAAACACAGAATGGATCACAGTGAAAGTACGTAGGCTTTTCCACAATGCCCTAATTCAAATAAAATAAAGGAAAAGTTCATAGTTACTCCAGTCAAAACCAAGTTAGGACAGTAATAAACACCAGAAGTCTTTGATTCCAGTCTGCACAGATAAATTATCCTTACATACTCCTCTATGCCTGTTAAGTTTTGTTTAGGGTTTTACTTGTCTTCCAAAATATATACAGCATTCTGGTTTCTGATCTCAAATTTCTTTTTATGACTTCTGTTACCAAAACCCATGTAAATAGCAAAGAGAAGATTCCCAGGAGTAAGGGTCACCTGATAGCCAACCTTACAGCTTGCCTTTTTATACCAGCAACATGTGGGTTTCTGAAAACACCTGGTGATGTTGAGTCATCACAGCGCCTTCTGCTGTTTATAAGTGCAGATATTTTAACACATCAAATAAGTGAAAACAGAGAGGAAATCTAATTGAATTAGACATATCATATTGCATTGGTTATACACTCTTTATCCAACAGACTGAAAAGGCTAGGGCTACAAATCCTAATAGATCCACATGTATAATTTTATTCGTAATGACTGCTTTTCTCTTCTTGTTAATGCAGAAACTAGTGGTTACAACTGGAACTAACCTTAATTAGCTGCGGATGAAATGCAATGCAAATCTCAAAATCAAATGGTTGTTGGAGGAAAACAGTTTCTTCCCTTCCATTCTTGCCATGTTTTCCAATGGTGTCCATCTTCTCACACTCAGATTTACCCAGCAAAGCAACTTACTGCTGTTGGTTTACACAGCACTGGTTCCTATAGTTTCATGATGAGATGTTAATGTGCTGGGTCATTCAGGGCTGTTATCTGTACTCACTCAGATGGTGTCATTCCTGCTGGCATAAAAGTCAGACCTTTCTTATCCAACAATCTGAACAGTGTCTGTGGAGGAGGGAACATCCCTGCCAGCAGGAAGACGATTCAGAGAAGGGAGTATGTTCATCATTCCTTACAGGTTTTTTCTCATTGCTGGCAGGAATTTGGATGTTCAAGTCCAGAAGGAAAAAAAAAAAAAAAGAATTCCATCCTGTAAAGGTGTGCAGAGCAACTGATCTCAAAACTTCTTGGCCTACTTGATACACACAGATACTTTGAATTACTGATGTTATAAATGAATACTGCTTTGCTGCCTCCTTTCCAACTGTTTCTCTTCCTCCCTTTCAAAATGTTAATCTTCACAAAGAAATCCTTCATTTCTAATATGCACTGAGGCTATCTTAAGCTGAATTTGAGTGATGTCGGGTCACTTATTTTGTAGACATCCACAAATCAATGAGTTACAAGTGGAAAAAAAAATCTATAGCTTACATTGCAATAGGTCAGACTAGATAGTTGTAAGTGTTCTTTCTGGCTTATTACTCCATATCTGTAAGACATTACTTTCTGGGAAAAAAAAAAACCCTAACACCCAAAACCTAAAAGCAGGAATATTTTAAATGAACAAGGCTTCAATACCTGTATGAAGATCCTTAAACAATAGCTTTGTTTTCTGAAGTGCAGCAAAACTAAGAGCTTCCAATAACCTATTAAAACACTTCATTTCAATTTATACTTCAGTAAAAAATTAGAGAAGTCATTTCTAGTGTCTTACAGATATTACTAAATCTGAAGCCTAAAAATTTCTTAGTTGGCTAATGAAGACAGCTGTGCAGATAAACACAAAAGTAGAAGTAGCATGCCAACCTGCAACGCATAGCCAGCCCTCGGACATGACAACCCACGACATCCATGGCGTGTATGTGAACATTGAGTCTGTGACCAAAGGAATTATGTGAGTCAAAGAAGAGTATATTCCCCATTGTTTATCTCTGATGAACATAAAAATGAGGAAGGAGGTAAATTAGCAGCCTCGATATTTCTAATTTAAAATTAGATACTGCATAAGGATGTAAAAAGGTTTGATTACAGCATTGGATTCATTTACAGCAACATGATTCCAGACATTGTTGTGCATTTTATAGTTACTTTGGAATCCTGATACTTTGCAACTTTCTGCTACAAAAGTTTCCCAATTAAAATAGAAAAAAATATAGTTCACTATGTAAGACTTTTTAAATGAGTGTACAATTTAAATGTTATTGTTTCTTCCAAAATGGGTCTCTTTGGAATATACAACAGTTGTGATTTTTCAGGGGAGCAAGAAGAATATACATAATATGGCAATTGTAGCTGAGAAATGATATGACTCCATCAGTTTTACATACACTAACCAAGAAGGTTGCAGCAGAATTATGGGCAGTATTTTTAAAAGAATACTCACAGTTAGAAACCTCATCTGACATTATATATTCCTGCTAGTAAATAGCTCTGGAACTACTTATCACAGCTTGCATGGTTTGCATATTAATGTTGTAATCACCAGAAATGCAAGGTATGTCTCAGCAAGCAGAGAATTTGGGACTCAGGCACAGAACTTTAATGCCAAAGGACAACAGTTTTACATGGGGAGTGGTGCTGTCTCCCACCAACAGTACCGAAGGAGCAGCTCCCATTGAAATCTGTGAGGCCTGACAGCAGTCAGCTCCTGGACTGGGTCCAGAAAGAAGTGTTCCTGGTAAAGCAAGGAGACTTTGTCAGTACAGCACCTGGTAGTTCAGAGCACTTTTCTGTTCAGCAAGAGTTTCAACAGACTGTGTGTATGTGTGAAGGCACATACGCCCCCCCCTCCCCAGCCTTCATGTGAAGGAAGGACATCACATAAACCATAGAGCCAATCCTGGCCTTAATTAAACTGGCATAACTGCACCAACCTCTCTGACTAATATTGTTGAGGTTTATAAAAGTCAAGCCAATAAGACAGTTACTTGCCTATTCTTTGTTTAAATTTTTTGTAAAGGCACTTCCCTGTGACACTGTGGAGCAAACAGATCAACAGTATTTATATTCTTAATGGGGCCATTAGGTATTCCGAATGCCTCAGATAAATAATTGCCAAAGCCCTCATCTTCTTCCTGCAGTTTCTACAGCCTTGCCATCTGAATTACCTACAGTCAGCAGGTCTCATTTTGTGGATTAATCAGACTCTGGATATTGTACAGATGAAAAGTCAGGTCTCAAGAACTAGAAATGAATGTACAATAGATGTTATAAATTTCTTAATAGAAGGAAACCATGGAAGGAAGAAAGAGTGAGTCAGAGAAAGCAATAACATTGTGAACCCTTCTCTAGAGATAAGCTAGCCCAATTCAGAAAATATAGCGATTCTCAGTTCAATTACTAAAGCTTTTTGGTTTGTTTAGGATTTTTTTCACATACAAAAAAGAATTTTTTCCTTCCCATGGTTCTCGCATTTCATGTTGTTCCCAATGCCATCTTAACTGCTATGGGGAGAAAATGGATTTTGGAATTGTGATCTGCTTTTCAAAGCATAACACAAGCTCAGATCCCCAGCAAAGACACCAGGTGCATGCAAAAACAGAACTCAAGAGAAAAATAAAGGCAAATAAGAGGCTATTGCATTACAAACACTGGAACAGAGTATCCTTGTAATAACTTCAGATGTTGAAAATTACAACTCACATGCACTGTTAACTGTAACTTATATTTAAATGCCCACCTCATTATTATAATTCTACACAAAAAACTCCGGAACTTGCTTACAAGATTTTGTTGGAAGTTAATACAGAAATAACGTAACCCCTGGCCAATGCAACACAGTAGCATACAGAAGGAACCAAATATAAAGATGCATCTTTTTAGTAGCTGAAACCAGCAAGAACAAACTATAAACAACTCAGTATAATTTTTGTATTTGACAACTGGAGTTCCACTGATGTTCTGGTTGTGCTTTGTGTTATACCCATCTTACCCAATGCTTCCCACAAGACAGGCTCACTTCAGGTGTAACATTACTGCATAAAGTTAATGCAGTGAGGACTCTTTTTAAGGCCTCCACAGATGCTATCATTTAAGTCATCATGGGCAGAGTCCTACTGCAGGATAATCACAAATGAATGATTGATACAGAACAAAGACATCTGTTGGTTTGTAGCTTATAAGAACCTCCCACTTCTCCTAGGGAACATTTGCCTAATTTTTCTCTTCTATATGCATGAACTATGGGAATAAGTAGGAATCTTTTCAATGACACCAGTGGGGTTTGAATTAATCCTCCTTACGTATAATGAAATTTAGCCTGTCAAATCCCTGCAGTAGTATTTCATATAATATGCAAACTCAATGTGTTACGTGGTTAGAAGATTAAGTCCTTATTAGGGCATGGAAACACTGAAGATATAAATATGGGGCCTAATTTAGCAAAGCACTTAAGTGCATGCTTAATTTTAAGCATATGAATAACCCATTACAGCTAGATTTCAAATTATGCACATTTTTAAATATTTTGCTGGAAGCACTATTCCAGTAAGTGTCCTGGAACCAGCTAAGACAGATGAACTATTTCTTTTTCATAAAAGGATCAGTGAGACAAAGGAAAAAAATGTATAATTGGTTTTGGAGTAGAAGAGAGATATGCTGTCAGGGTAGAAAGCATTATTTGCTTTCACTGTTACATTTCCTTTGAGATACAGCTGTCACCCCAAGTATTTTTATATCTTGCAGCCTTTATTCCTGCTTTTATTTTATTATCTTTTTTTGGAATAATCACATCCCCTGGCTTCTTATCTCCTGTCCTTTATATATTTCCCCCATATTCTTTGCCTACTATTCTACTCCGTTCTTCCAGAGAACAAGGTGAGAAGAGGCATTTGCACTGTGCCAGGCCCTCAGCTCCTAAGCTTTGTGATATAAATTTTGTTTACTGAATGCCTCAGGCTCATTATATTTTCCTTCCTTTATTGATTCTGGATATCTGACAGTTACAGATTATAGAAGATGGCCCATGTAGCAGCCTCTTGAGCATGTATCCCTACTCTGTCATATGGATTGCTGAGGCTGCTGTAGTTTTTCTCTCATTCACAATCTCTACAGGTTCTGTGGATCTTTCTTAAACACAGGTTTCACCCTAGTATTAAAGGCTAGTATTCTTTTCTAATAGGTCCCATTTCCCTAGAATCTGACCAGTTCTTCTAGGATCTAAACAATAAGCTAAGTGCCTCAACTGCCTCCTTCATTTGGGGAACTGAAGATGGGTATCAGTTACCTATTCCTGTTAGTAGAAGGAACTATGAGGCAAAGTAAGCATGCTAGGCTCTGCAGGCCAGTGTAATGCCTGGGTGCAAGACTGTCTTCTTCATAGTATGTTTATGAGGATTCTGGAGAACAAATATATCTGCTGAGGCCTTCAGCATTCAGCTGAACTTTTAGTTTCCCACCAGCAAGAAAAAGCATGATGTATGCAGGTTGGAAATTCTCACTGGGAAAGAGGGTAGTGTTCATACCAACCACTTGCAGCTAGCTCACTTGGGCACCTACAATATATTCCACAGACAGTTAATGGACAGAGGTGGTGGCTCTTGCCTGCGCCCTTTGGTGCTCCAGGTCTCAATTAAATGCTAAATGGAAAGAGAAAAGCTGCATGTGAAAAGGATTATACTTGGTGGGTTTTAAGCCATTTTCAGGAATAGAGTGAGAGGGATGAAACCCAAGAAAATAGGCATGTACTGTATATTTGTACCAAGTACAGAATTGAAATGCCATCATGCGGACAGTGTGAGTAAATTTAACCAGGAGCCTCTCTTAACAAAAGTAGGATCTTTCAACAAGCTGGAATGCAGACTGCACCAAGACTCACACTGTTTAAATTTTTACAAGTAGTGAACACTACCTCCGTATCTCAGCCATAATGTGATCTCCTGTGCACCTGTAATCCCCTTATCATACTGTATATTTGCATTTTGTTTAAACATTTAGAACTCAAGGTAGAAGAAAACACTTCTAAAACTCTCAACAGCTTGAATGGTCAATGAAATGAAGCACTGAAAGTTACATCCCTACTCTTTGCAGAAACAGGATTCATTTCCAAGGCTGTCTGAATACATCGTGCCCAGGAAATTCGTGACACCTCCCTTACTTCTAAGTTTTCATTTTACTGGAAAAAGTCAGCTGAAAATGATGGAGTTGAGTTCAAGTGAAAGAACTTGACTTATAAGCTTGAAGGCTTCTGTTGTCTTCATGAACAATATAAAGCAGATGATACATGAAAGGAATATAAGGATTCTCACACATAATTGGATTACTTCAGCCTGTAAATGAGGAAAGCTTATCAAAGTTAGTAAGGCATAGATGGTCAATTTGTAAATCCTAAATATTAATTAATGAAAATCTTGTTTTCTGTTTTAGAATAATGTGGGTTTTTTAGATCCAGAAATTTCACTCAAAACCCATCTTTGATCAAGCTCACCCTTGCTCCAATGCAGGATTATCTATCATTCATTCAAAGACAAAGACCCTTATACAAACTGTATGTTTTCACAATTATCATAATTGTATACTAACACTCAAAAACCATCTTAGGGCAGATTAAACTAAGAGATGATGTATAAAGCTCAAGCTTTCTTTTTATAGGAATCAGACAAGTTTACTTAAAACCATCCATGTTTATGAGGTGAGCCTTACATACATTAATTTTCATTCATTCTTAGTACTCAGGTAATACAAGAGAAATTGCTTAAAAGCAAGTGGCAGAATCCATGATGTATTACACAAAATCTAGTGCAACAGTAATCTACCGGAATGGAACTACAAAGGAATCTGGAAATTATTAGTAAGTATATTCCAATTAAAAGAATGGGGGTTTACTTCATTATGGACTATAAGAAAAAGTGTTCAAAATTATGAAAGAACATTGATTTATAGGTGAAAAAAGGGTTGCATATTTTTCCCCACAGCCAATAGCAGTCTATTTTCCCTGCAGTATTTATTTATTACTGTGACAAAAGTACGATTTAATGCAGGGTGTAGCTGTTAATAACCACTTATCCTAGAATAGTCTGTAGAGTATATTAGTATTGTCTACTTAAAAAACTTAATAACCAAGATTTTAGCAGACTACATATTCTGGCGCATCTTCCTTTCTAGATGTTAAAGTTCTACATGGAACACTATCACAGTATTATTTTCAGGATTTGATCACATGCAGTTTAACAAATGAATCTTCTGTCTGAATACCTCAGCATATTAAGAGACAGCTCATGCTGGTCATGATAGCAGTTCAAGAACTTTTTAGTCAATTAAGAAGCATACATGTAAAAACCATGCTTTTATTTTCTCAAAATGCCTTTTACTCCAGCACATTGAAATCACATCATGTGCAAGTGTGAAATATCTAAATAGAACTAAAACCTGCATAGCTTTTGCCGTGGCTCTGAAAAAAGGGATAAAATCCTCTGTACAGCTGGATCTCATGAGTAGGAACAAACCCACTCCCCCTCCACTCTTTAACAGTGATTTAATTTGTTTTATTCTGTAGATTTTGTCACAGCAACTTTATTAAACCTTTCTGAAATAAGCAGGAAAATAAATCTTATGATAATATAATTTCAAAGTAAATTATATCATTTAATTAATTAAAGGGTATTCAAGAAGGATCTCAAAGATAAGCCAAAACCATATTAGCAGTGGCAGCTATGGTTTTGGCTTATCTCTTTGTTTACTTTTAAGTTTGGTGACCTATCTTGGTGGCCAACTTGTAAGATCTGGGATTCAGCTGGCCAAACTTTAAAAGGTTTAATGATCTTTTCTTGTATTCCAGAGACTTATCGGCATGGATTGCTTCCTTCATATTTTTCTGCCCTTTCAAATATTACTTGGAAATGATAAACACAGGCTGACTGTATAAAACAGGTGGCAAAAGGCAGAGATTTCATATTCTGTCAGAAAGACCCACATGTGGTGTCAAATGAAAAACTCCACCAAGAGACAGTGTTTTCACTGAAAGTATTCATAAATACCTTATGAAAAAGACCAAGACATCATTGGCATAACAATACTGCAGGTCGTATACAGGCTTTTTCTTTAAAAAAATTGCTACACATACAAGCCAGATAACCCACATTCAATTTCACATTGATATGGTAAAAAATCCATGCTTTATATTTCTATAGGAAATCAGACACGTATTAAGCAGCTCAGCCTATGTGCTAGTACTTTGTGGCAATGCATTAAGGTGTACTTAAAGTAGAGTGTTACTCAATGTTTCAAAGTTTATGAAGTAACACTTGATTTTTCAATTTTTCCTTTCTTCTTCCCTTTCTTTCTTCCCAGGCAGAGTAAGGAGGCAAATAACCCTGCTATGGGGTATCAATATATTACTTGCTGAATACCACATATTAAGCCACTGATCAGAATAGAGGGCACGTTGTAGTTGTGCTGAATTTTAGCCATTACAAGTAGTTTTCTCTCAGTTTTAATGGACAGGTTTTCATATCATTACACTGGTATAACGGCCTAAGGAAAAGCAAACAAAAGATAAAGACACAAAGTGCAATCAAAACTCAGCAGTTTAAAGCCAGCCACCTGCCTTGTTTTTAATGCAATTTATTTTATTGCCTTGTGTACTACTAACACTAAACCACTGCATCATTCAGCTGAAAGGGTAAATTTGGGATCTGTTCAGCTCTCAGCTTTGTCCCTGGTGCACTGCAATTACAGAAACACCTGGTTTGAATAATTTCTCTGCACTCTACTGTAAAAATTCAGTGCTCAACAGACCAAAATTTCACCTCAATCTGCAATATAAATAATATATGTATAATGGACTCAGATTTGTAAAGGGCTGTGGACTTCTCCCCTGTGTCTTCAGTTACCATATTCATCATGGAACAACTTAAAAGGGGAAATGAGATTTGTTAAACTTTTTTCTGACATTTTATGCAATAAGCATTTTTTAAAAAGAGATTAATCTGGACCTTGGCCAAACCCTATCTATTCTGGAGATCAGCCTGGAATTGTCTTCGGGGAACGTGGTAGCTCTCCTTCCTGATATAAAGCAACTGCAATGCATCTCAGCCTATCACCTACCATCACTTAATGGGACTAACAGTTTGCAGGTATATCTGAAAATAAAATGGTTTTTATATTTCTGCACTATCTTCTTATTTGTTCAGAGTTCATTTTTCTGATTGCATTTTATCTGATGCTCATTTTGTGTCTCTCCTATATGTGATTTTTATTTGCAGAACATTGTCATCAAACTATACTCATACATTAATGTTGGAACACTCACACAGATGCATAGTAAAACAAAAACTTTTGAATGCACCTACAATAAACCCAACACTACCAAAGAGTTTATCAAACACTTGCAGATTTGATATTCAAAAAATGTCTGCACACTTACTAGTTTTGAAATCTTGCATGATGCTTAGAGCAACACAGAAGGTGAGCCTTGTCACGTCACCTACAATGCTTTGAATACAAGGTTATTTCTTTCTATGCAGGATGAACTAGTTGGCTGGCGCTGTCAGCATGTTATATAAATGTGCTAATCTGCATATGCAGCTATTTCATCTGTAGCTTCTACCATGCTTAGGTCTATAAACTTCAAGGTGCTCATACCTACAAAAAATTACTTTCCAGTCACCATGAAGTTCTTCAGCCAGTTAGTAAGTATTTTCACGTTTCTAAGGTGACAAAAATATATATCATACACACACCATAACCTAGAAATTGGATCACAGGGTACTGGACCAAGACCAGAAGCTATTAACAGCAGAAATGAAAAAGTTTAGTCATGCTACTTCACCTCCCCTCTCACCTTACCTGTAAGAATCTGCTCCATGGTCAAGAAAGCTTCCTCTTAGTTCTTGGCATGTGTACAAAGAGTGTATGAAGTAGCACCCAAAAATGGCAGCTATGCAAATATTACTTGGCTGAGCTAATTTACTTCTTTGGGAGTACCAACTAATCTGCAAATACTAGCAAATCTTGGGTCCTATGGCTGGAGAGCAATAATAAGAAGCAACAAATCCCACCTTGTATATTTGAGAGGAAGGTTTCAAAGACCAAAAATTTCATGATCTTGCTTAAGGCCTTTTTTACATGGGAGCGGAAATATACCCATCCATAGTGATTCTAGTGTTATACTTAAACAAATATTTTCCTTTTTTTAAATTTTTATTAAAAGAGAAATTGCCACCTCCTGATGCAGACTAGGTCAAAACAGGGCTGCTTGCTGCATTGTTTAAACTAAAAATCAATTGCTAGTATTTTTATGAATATGAAACATTCGCTTTACAAGCCTTAGTGGGTTGCTGCTAGTGGCCAAAGAATTGGTACATATTTTTGTTTCCTGTTTGGATGAGTGCTAAATCTCCTCTGGCTCAGATGCTCTGCATACATATTATTCCTTATCCTGGCAACATGTTGCTTTAACTTTTCCAAGAACCAGTGAAACACAGCAAATTATTCATTTCAAAAGGAATACAAACTACAAATATGGCTTGAGGAAATTTATTTCTAAAATGCAGCATAAAAGTAACAAAGTCTTCCTATAAGAAAATCCCACCTTAAGAACAAGCATCACAAGCTGCTTCAAAGAAAGATGCAAGAAACACAAGAAAACAGAGATACGGAAAATGGTTTTTAAATCCTTTCTTATATTTCCCATTTGGTTGTTACTTAGCTCATGGCATGAGTCTTTGACCACTAAATTTCCTTTTAAATCAAAAATATCTCTGCCTAAAGGAGTGGGACATTTAAATTAATGTGAACCGACTTCTGTTAACTGTATCTCTTGGGACCAAGCTTGGCACATTTATTGTATGGATGCAAAAAGATTTCCTATTTTTTGTCTTATGGATTTACCTCCTGTGTGCATGTACTGCAAAAGGAGAAATATAGTCTTTTCTCTTTCATTGTTATTTATTGAGTCCTACACCATTGCTATTAATCTTTTTAATTACCAGTTACAGATGGATTTGTTCTGATGATCTAAAGTTGAAAAAAAAACCATTCTGTGTTCTCCAGAATTTTCACATATTTAATTCTTTTTTACTACATTTAAAAAATTTTATTTTTATTAGAATTCCTTGAAGAGCCCTTTCTCCTCCAAGGCAGTTAGAGAACAAGCCCAGTTTGCAGTGCCTTATATAATAGCTCCTATTGGAGAAATACATCTGGGGCTGATTTCTTAACTGTTGTTGTTTTCATGGATTAAAAATTACTTCAAGCATTTGGTTTTCTAAAAAACGTGAGTGGGGACACAGAGGTATAAGAAAACTGATGTTAGTATGTAAATTGACATTTAGCCTGGGTGGAAGTTAACGAGCTCCATCCTGTCAAAGCCTGAAATTGCCCATGAGCTTTCCTACAAGATGCTTCAACAAATGAATATGAACAATTTTCCAACAAAAGAAAAGCTTCTGCAAGCTCAATTAAAACTTATCTTCAGGCTCTGAGCATTGCTATACATGAGATCGAAATTTACTCCAACTGCTGCTGTGATCAGTGGCACGGAGGATACAAATACATCAACCCTTGTATCTGTAAGCAAAACAAGAAGAGCAGGTATTGCAGATCTTGCAGAAGCCAGGCAAATGGAAGACCGGACCATCTCTTTGACGTGTATTCATTCGAATAATAACACATCTATTTCCAGTCTAGAAAATGAGCCACAGCATCAGTAGACAAAAATGTCACAGACCACAGTCTCTGCTTGAATGCTTATGTCCCATTCAGAGGAAGAGAGAGAATTGTGTGTTGCATGTGAGGAACCAGGTTTTCTATTATATTTAGTCTTGGATGACAAATGTTCTATAGCTATATCTGCTATAAAAAAGCTTTCTGACAAATGAATGGACAAGAGATACAATCTTTATAGTAATATCATTAAAGAGACAGATTGCAGCCCAAGTCCTCCTCAATCTCTTTAGCAACACTTTGAAAGAGCTATGCAACTCTGAAAGTCCCATTATTCAGCATAGCAGTGTGGTAGAAAAGCTCTTGAATGCCTTAGACAATTCAATGGTCTTGAATGCCCCAGAGAGAAGGCTGTTGGTGCTTGAACTTTTGCACCCAATGTTTCTTCACACACTGTTATCTGAACTCTTGCAAAATGCTGATCTCATAAATACTGGATTCTCTGCAATATTAGTAAGAGATACTACAATCTGACAGGGCTGTCAGTAGGCGACTGCTAACTATGCCTTTGAAACAGGTCCCTGAAAATGAAATGGCAACACTCTTCAGCTTCCTACATACATTTAATGTGACATGTACACCTTAGCATGTCTACAAAATATGCATATTTTAACCCCATGGATGAACAATCAGGTCCAAAGTCATACCTCACAGAGGGATTCCAGAGACATTCATGGATTTCTACCACAGGTTGTCAGAATTGCTATTAACCTAATCATTAGCAAAGAGAAGCATCCCAGATACAAGATGTAAATAGCTCCTGTTGAGCGCCTACAACACTGGCATCTTTTTAGGAATGGAGTTTCTAAAGCCCAGCTTCTCACTAAGCAGAAGCCTTCTAGTAGAAAAAGAATGGGAAATATTCTTTTAAGAGAGAAGCAACAGTTTGTGACAACCTGCTCGACCTCAAAAACGCACGTGTTGGAAACTCTGACAAGTCCTCTTCCTTCTCCTTCAATGGAGAACAAACATGTCTTGTTCTATTCTTTTCTTCGTATTGTTCCTTTTAAAGTGACAAATGAATAAATAAACAACATCTGGGTTGCAAAGTAGCCATCTGGGAAAGTCTTGGAAGTGAAGCATAGAAGGGCCCCCAGAGAATGCTCAAGAGACAGAGTAAAGAAATTTGAATGGAAAGTAAATGTAGGTGCACTCACCCAATAAAGAGGCTCCTGCTTATCCACATGTGTCTAGCAAGGCGCCCATCATTCACACTGCACCAGAGCTGTGACGGACTAACAGTCATCCATTGCTGGTGTTGCCAGAGAAACACGGGTACAGGATCAACATGTCTCCAGCAGTCTGACTGGAAAAACCCACAACTTAATGCAAGGCACACCATCCCCCTACTAGCCATTCCCTGCCAGTTACTTTTGAATACAGCTCTGCTTTAGACACACATTAAAGGTTTTTATACCAGACCTTTAAACAGCAATTCATTATGTGGTTTATTAGACCTGAAGTGCAGTTTCATGGTCAAATTGATTTAATGCTGATCTTGCCTTTTTCTTCCCCATCTGCAAGCTTCCATGCTCTCCCTCTTGTGCTGGCACCAGCATGGCACATTGGGCCCTGCAGCCAGCTTAATCAGGGAGTTGATTAAGCTGAATATTAATAATTCTTTGCTTTGGGGCCAGATCAGATTCCTGAACTGGCTGATTGCTTGGCTGCACAAAAACTAGTTCTGGCAGAAGGGACAGGATTAGATTGTAGTGCCAGCTCACTCTGCCCTTCCTAGCAGCACTGCAGACCTAGATTACCCAGACTTCTTTGGAAAGCATGTGTATAACTGTAATATCCATAATGAAAGACTCTTGAATCTCCCTCCCTCTCCAACTCTTCGCTTAAGGCCCAGGTGATGTGCTAGAACTGCACCAAGATTATTTTTGCTGCCTTTGCTTCAGATCTCTATTTTGCCAGCCTCACAACTGAATTAAACTGTTAATCAAGTACGGGGAAGGAAAGAATGAACCTTAGCATGCAAGTGATCAGAACAATTACTTAAATCCATTTTCTTAAAAATCGTGGTTTATCTGCTTATTTTATTAGATCATCAATTCACAAATACTTTCAACAAAAATTGAGATGGGTTCTGAATCACCATGCATTATAAAACCAACTGGAATCTCTCAGCCATAACTAGCAATTGAATTGAGATGTAGGTAGGAAAGTAACACGTATAAGTTAATATCTTTGGCAGGAATTTCATTCAGATCACTTGGTGTAAATGTTAATTTCAGGCATCAAAACAACAACCTTAGGATTTTTCTTTGCTGTGGTTTAAGCCCAGCCAGCAACTAAACACCAGGCAGCCGCTCACTCACTCCCCCTCACCCACACAATGGGATGGGGGAGAAAATCAGGGAAAATAAGTAAAACTCATGGGTTGAAACAAGAATGGTTTAATAGAACAGAAAAGAAGAAACTAATAATTATAATGATAACACTAATAAAATGACAACAGCAATAATAAAAGGATTGGAATGTACAAATGATGCACAGTGCAATTGCTCACCACCTGCCGATCGACGCCCAGTTAGTCCCCGAGCAGCGATCCCTCGCCCCCACGCCACCCAGTTTATATACTGGATGTGACACCCCCTGGTATGGAATACCCCGTTGGCCAGTTGGGGTCAGCTGCCCTGGCTGTGTCCCCTCCCAACTTCTTGTGCCCTTCCAGCCTTCTCGCTGGCTGGGCATGAGAAGCTGAAAAATCCTTGACTTAGTATAAAGATTACTTGGCAACAACTGAAAACATCAGAGCATTATCCACATTCTTCTGGTACTGAACTCAAAACACAGCACTGTACCAGCTACTAGGAAGACAATTAACTCTATCCCAGCTGAAACCAGGACATTTTTCTTTTACCTATTTTCAGCTACTATGAGGAGGTAATAGGCTAAATGCTTCCCCAACTGCTCCTCTGTTCCAAATATCTGAATTACAGGATCTGCTCCCCTCCCAGTTGCACCATAACAGTGATTGTGATGGTAATAGGATTATCTAGTGTTAAATTCATTCAAGTTGCTTAATGACTTAAGAATTTCCTTGAGGCTTTTACTTTTCCAGCCAAGGAAGTGTTTTTCTTAAAACAAATTATGATAAAATAATAATTAAAGAAACCCTCTCCCCAAATGTTCATGGTTTAAGATATAAATAGAAAAGATTTTTCTTTTTAATTCAAACATATGCCTTCAATGTTGTGACAAAGTCCATTAGTATGTGTGCAGAAGAATTAAATTAACTGGTGGGAGTGGGTAGTAAAACAACTTACCATTCATTGTCCCAGTTGAGTGGAGGATTCAGAAAAAGAAAGATTAACTGAGGAGTGTGAAATGCAAAAAAAGGCTGATTCTACATACATATGCCTAGATCAGAGTTCCTCACAAGACCCACATCTGCCCTCTGTACTGCATGCAACAAGAACGACCTTGCCCCAGTCCATGACTGGGCCTTCTGGCTGCCACCGTACCACACAAAGAGTAAGAAGGAAAGGAAGTCCCTGCTGCTCTGTCCTTGCATATTTATCCACATCAACCCAGAGTCAGTTAAAAAGTCAGCCTGGAACATTTCTCTTGGCAATGGTCACCCTTTTGTTTACACTGCTCCAGTGTTTTGAGGCTCGTTTTCAATTTAACTGGGATCATCCCTTGAGCTGTGTTGCCAAACAGTTCCAGAAGCAACGTTCACACGTACCTCAGGATCACAGAGAGCACAGGCAGCCAGAGCTGCTTCATATAAGCTCAGTGCAAACACAACTGCAGTGTGAAACTCCGTGTCAGAACAGAAGAGCTTTATATCCACTTTGCTTTGACATAGGTGGTTAGGGGATTAAAAATTCCTGCAGTCTTAACAAAACAATCTTGTTATTAGCAAATTAGGGGGCTATTCTCCTATTATATCCTGCACTTGATGTACTGATTTTTGCAGAGCACACATAAAGACTCACATAGAATTAGTACTTAGTTACATAATGGAAGTTGTTAGAATAAAACATATAACCTATCAATAGATAACCTATGAAGTTTTATTGATCACATTTAATTCTCAAGAGTAAATGCTCATGAAGCTGGTCAATCAAACAGCAACTGCAGCTTTTCCTTCTTGAAAATATCTCTATAAAGGCCTAAAAATTTTTGATTAAAGGAAATCGGCTAAAAAGCCCTCATTAATGAAATAAACTACAAAGTCTCCACTGGGTTTAGATGGAAGGACTGTATAACAACTAGTGACCTGGAAAAAGGTGTGCTGCAACTATGATTTTTATGAGCATTTAAGTGTCCTGCAACAGGTACCTGACCTTATATCAGCTGCTATACTGAAAAGGTCTGGGTGCCTTTCTTGTAGACTTTCCTATTGTCCACCGCAGCAAGTAAATACATCAGAGACAACCAATATTTTTACAACTTTGTTATATATGTACTACATCCCCACCCCCTGCCCTAATACCTTACGAGTGTAATTCCACTTTTACTGAACAGAGTGATAGAAATTTCTACTGACTGATCTTAAATGATCATAAACCATGCAATTTAACGTTTTCCACTGTGGTTTCTTCTAAAGTCAAACTATCACATTTCACAGATTTTTTTTAAACTTACTTTTTAAAAAACACTCAGTTGTGTATACTTGGGAAAGTAATAAGGTAAGTCCTGTGCAGAAAATAACTCTCTAAAGGATAAGACCAAATTTCAAGAGAGGCAACATTTAAGCTTTACTGTGGGATATAGCTGTCCTACACTATTTGTCGGAACAGGTATGTAATACAGCTTAGGCAGGAATAAAAAAAAGAAAATAATATAGCTAGTCTCGTTTGGAGATGATGATGTTTAGCAATAAATAAGCTTTCATGGCTTATTGATCATGTACCAGAGTTTCAGCATTATAGCCTGATGAAAAAACAGAACAAGGCTATCCTTAGTCCATATGAAAAGCAACATATTGCTGCCAGTTTTGTTTCATTTTTTCCCCTTGTTTACCAAGTTGTGCACTCTGGTTTCATAGGTCATTATATATAATAGATATACATGCATTAGATAGATAGAATATACATTTCACTTCCTTGTGCACCTGACTGCATTGTAGCACCTAGCTACTTGATCAAAATGCTGCCAAACTCTTAACAGGTCTCCATCATAAAAGATGAAAATTAAAGGAGCGACATCATTCATTCAAGAATTAGATACTAAGGTAATAATATCCTGTTACTATGAAAAGTTGGAATGGAAAATGCATAACTTACAGACTTTTCTGCTCATGGGCATAAAGAATAGATTCTGCCATTGTACCTTTGTCATTGCTATTAAGTATAACCTCGACTAATCCAGGAGAGCATGACTTGTTCCTTCCTTCCCTCCTTACCAGCCCACAGCCAAATAATTCACTGAACTTTTATGTGGCTCTTTCAGAGAAAGATCAGTGGTTTCTCTTCACTTAAATTGTAAGCTCAATTCTGGCTGCCCAAAAATAAGGTTATGCTGTTAAATGCAGGCTGCACCACGTTAAAGGACAAAACTGCCCTGCTAGGCCTGGAAAGAAACCCCTTCTTATGCCTCTTGCATCTTCTAGGTCAAAAGATGGTTTAATAATCAAGAGACCAGTCAGTGAGTCACGTTCAATGAGAACCTGTGCTCAGCTGGAACTGGTGCAACAGCTCAGTCCTGGGCTACCTGTTAATTTACATACACAAGCTTAAAAGCTGGGCCAGAATCCAATCCTTCACAAGCACATTTGCAGTTAGTTACAGTCTTCCTGCACTGTCATCCATGCAGAACATAGCCTGAAATACTCTCATTACAATTTAATCTAAACCAATTGGTTTTATAATTTATTGTTATTTCTGGTTTGCAGAAAAATAACTCACAAAGTAAAATCAAACCACTAACAAGCAAGTATCTATTCCAACATCACTTCATGGACTCTTAAAAACTTCAACACTTCTAACTTCAGATTCATATTTGGAGAATACCTGCTTACATTTCAGCAAACCTATCAATTATTAAGTTTAACTATCAACCATGAATTCATTTACGTCAATCAGATTTTGTGTGAAATGCAGACTGGCATTAAAAGACAGCAAAGACATTTTTTGAAATTTCAGTTACAGGTTGATGGGAACAAAGTCCATGAAATAGAATGAGATTTTTGGCATGCTATTTTTACTGCTCCTGAGAAAACAAAAGCTTTGTAATTTATTAGAAACTGAAAATCTACCTTTGTTTAGTTTAGCTAAACAAAGGTTTAGCTTTGTGCCTCAGAGTCTCCTGATCACTGTCAGCAAGTGCTAAAAAGTTAAAAGGGAGGAAATATTGTAAAATGCCACTAGAAGGTAGCACAGTCTAAGATTGAATACGAGGACTCTTGGGCTCAATTCCAGCCTCTAGATATTTTCTGGGGATTAAATTCATTTATGTGCAGATAGCTGTCATGAAGCATACACACCTTATACATTTCCACATAAATAAATAAAAAGTTAAATCATGCATTGGCTGACTGCACTGTATATGGAGGGCAAAACTTAGCTTGGGGTATTGATAGCTTGTGCTTCTGCTCCCCCCTGCCCACCTATAAGCATCATATCAAGATAACCCAACACTTCTGTGAAATACACTAACATGCATTTGGAGATCATTGAAGGGGATCAGTGAGCATGCAACCAAGAGTAATGTAATGACACCAAGAAAAAGACAGAAATCTTTAGGCTGAATTCCATAAAAACTGTCTAAAGTCCATATGACTATGAAACAGACTCCAGGAGAAAACAGTGGGAAGCCTCCATCAACACTTTATTGACTGGACAAAGCAACAGGGGAAAAAAAATAATCACTAGGAATAATGCTTCATGCAGAAGGGAATAAATAATTTTATTCAATTCCTTCTTCCTTCTCTGCGCTGCTGTGTTTGACAGAGCTGGTAGCCCTGGCCTTGTGGTATTTCTCACCATGCCGGTTAGGTAGGTACCTGGAAGGAGGGACATATCTGGAATGCTCTGTCCAATTAACTGTAAGTTTCCAGGAGCAATCAAGGTAGTAGTGGGCAAAGTGCTGCTGCTTCTGGCAAAGCCTGAGGGAGAAAAACTGCTCATTGCTAGCCAGGCAACTATGCAGAGCAAGCAGTTGTACGCAGATGGCACCTCCTGGCCTGCAGCACAGCATGGGCTGCCCGAGACAGTGAACAGCAGCAGAAGCAAGCTCTGGTGAGTAAGAGGTGGCCTGCAAATCCCAGGCTGGGGAAGGAAGAAAGGAAGGAAGGAGGAAGCATTTCTTGAATTATAAAGCCCAACTGTAAGTTTCACGGCATATATGCATATCCATAGCAATTCTTTAAACGCAACATGATAATGCAAATAGTTGTAAATATTACTAATCCATGACATACATGAAATTGGTAATACCAGCTAGACAGAGAAAAAGAAGAAGTCTCTTCCTCCCTAGCAGATGTCCTTGAAATTCCCTCAAATGCTTAAACTCCATTCTAATAGTTTACCTTATCAACCCTGTCTCACAGAGCAAAGAAATGCATTTTTCAAAGATTATTGATGTGCTGTAGAATAGAAATCTAAAGGGGATACTGTCAAATTCATATGGTTAGAAATAAATAGGGTAATCTTCATAGTGCTGAAGTCACTAAAACAGATGTGATACTTTTATCTGTTGCCACATATATATACAGTTTATCAGTGCAATTACAGGTAGGGAAGATTATATTTATCTTTGCTTTCCTGTGAAATGGAAAAGAAGGAAATTATTTGTCTTCTAAAAGAATTGAATTGAGTGGAAATTGAAGACCTACCTGTTGTGATAAATAAACTATTTTTTTCTCTAAACTATCAAGTGAGAAATGGCAAACAAACAGCTAAAATTATATCATTAAACTATGCAAATGAAATGCATTTAAAAACAAATAAAACCAAACATATTTAGGTATTAATTTTTTTTTAATTCAGACAATTATAATGAAGATATTTCTAGTGCTTGGTAAAGTATACAGCCATTACCTTCTCCAATAATCTGCTAACACAAATGCCTTACAACTGTGCGCCAAAGCAAAAAAGGAAACTTGTCCCTTACCAACCAGACAGCAACTGCAGTTGGCCAGTAGCAACTTTGATACTGCAAGATCGTTTTAGCCACTATCATGAGAGCACTTCTCATTCCAGAAAAGCCATCTGTCAGTGTAACCTAGCCACCTCTATAGCCAAATAGGATACATAATGTTCCCTTCTTTTAGAGGTCAGTATAAAACTCGGTGATGGCTATTAGGGAAATTGTCGCATTCCTGGTTCACTGCACATCAAAATATTTGATGCTAAGGTCTACTTCTCTGACTACGTGGCTCTTTTTCCATCAGAAGAGCCTGCAGGCTTGCTGCTTTCCATTGACCAGTGTCTTCTTTGCCATAACACATCAATGCTTCTCATTGTGATTGTTCTTCTCTGTGTTATTTTCAAAGATTACATTATCTCCATCTCTCCCCCTCTTCCAAGTGGATATATGTGGATAAAACTTACATGGCAGAAACTATATCACCAAGGCACTGTGAGATTCATCTTTCTGATTGTCTTCGTTTCAGCTAGGATAGTTAAGTGTCTTCCTAGTGGCTGGTACAGTGCTGTGTTTTGCGTTCAGTACCAGAAGAATGTTGATAACGCTCTGATGTTTTCAGCTGCCGCTAAGTAATCTTTATACTAAGTCAAGGATTTTTCAGCTTCTCATGCCCAGCCAGCGAGAAGGCTGGAGGGGTACAAGAAGTTGGGAG
>JANZLQ010000092.1:20078952-20100904 GCA_026212715.1 Elanus axillaris
TTCTGTTCTATTAAACCATTCTTATCTCAACCCACGAGTTTTACTTCTTTTCCCTGATTTTCTCCCCCATCCCACTGTGTGGGTGAGGGGGAGTGAGTGAGCAGCTGTGTGGTGTTTAGTTGCTGGCTGGGGCTAGACTATGACACTGATAATGATAGCATATCAAAGAACAGAAAGCTGAGGAAGATGAGAAGGAAAAATAATTCTTTGTAAGTGATGGATGGACTAGTAATCTTGCCTTGTCTATATGTAGTGGCATCATATAGGACTGTCATATGTGGAATCAAATAGATCCACCAGGCTCTTTGGTTTATTCCGTGAAGATTTAATGGCAATTTTCAGATGAAGGTTGCTCACCAGCTTTTGCAAATGTGCATTTATTCATGCAACTTAATGCCAAAACAAATACCATTACTGTGTGCTTAGACCCAGCAAAACCAATACTGAGTTTTTACAGCTGACTTCACCAGACAACAAAAGCTCACAAACCTGTTAAGAAAACCATGTGAAAGAGAAATTCTCCCAAGGACCTCTGGGAAAATTAGTGACAAATACTAGATGTCTACAGTGGAAATATTTCAGCAGGGATGCTGATGTCATAAATCTTGGTAGCTCTGGCATACACTTTTCCACCATTCAAAGGTAAAGAGAGCAGGTGGTCAGACTGATCAGTCATTTCCTTAAATTTTCAGGCATCTGCTCATATGAATTACACAAGCACTGCCCATATGTTTTTAGATATCCTTTCAGCTCCTTTTAATAATGAAAGTGACATTTTTTATTTATAGCATGATTTTATAAAGCGTGTTATTCAAAAAGGTTTTAGAAGTGCTTTAAATAGCTTTTATGAAAGAATTTCTGGCCTAACAAAAAGTCTTAAAAGCCACAAGCATCTTGGTGTAAATACTTTTCACCTTCCCCTGCTTGCATTAGAAGAGTCATGTATGGCTCTGTTTGTTCGGTGTGTCAGGCTGCAAAACCTCAGCACACAAGTAATGTATTTGTTTACCATTCTTGTTTCTATCAAAGTCAGTCATTTCAATGGCTTCCTTGCTATTATGTATATTGTAGGTTTTGTCCAAACGCATTTAGGAGTCAGCTTGCAAAGACAAATGCTTTTTGCTGGGAACTTGCTATATTGAGGAGATACAGATTCCTTTATAAACTGTTCATTTAAGAAGTTCTTGAAGCTGGCATTAACCAGGGATTCTGAACTCAGTCCCAGAGACTTCCTTCAGGATTTCCTGTCAATGACCTTCTTCAATATACCTGAAATTCATGACTATGTACACAGGGTTGTCTGAGCTTCAGATTTAAAAGGTGACTCCTCCTTTGATCTCTGAGGTTAGCCAGCTTGGGACAAAACTTTAAAAGATCTCCAGATTTCAAGGCATTCTGGGTTCTACTTGTTTATAACAATTAAGGGACTGGATTTTCAAGAAAGTTTACAAGGTCAAATGGTCACAAGGATAATGGAATTTGAATTTAATCTTATGAGCTTAACTGCATGGTGTTTTAGGACAGGCCTTTGCAGAGAGAGCAGTGTTCATACCACTGAGAATTTGTAAAATGGTACGTCAGGCATTTTCCTGAAAGGTACATGCTGGAAAGGATTTAGGGCTTTCACCCGTTATGTATAGGAATGGTCATGCATCAGACAATCTAGAGAGGCTTTTGATCTAGGTGATGAGAAACTTGCATAAAAACATGTCAGGCACTGACAATTTAGAAAATTCCTGAGGTAGAGTTTCCCCTGTGGTTCAGATCAGTATGACTCAGGATTGTTGCAAAACTTGAAATCTAGCTAAGGGGAAAGAAGGATTTATGCAGAAAGGGATCATTCTGCTTCCCTGGAATGCTTTTTGTGAGGGTGGTAGCACAGATGTGTGTTCATGGCATCACTTTTAAGTGTCAGAAGTTGACACTATTGAAGAAGTTTTCTTCTACACCAGTACATTAGTTATCTCCTGGATATTCAAGACTTGTTTGCCCCTTGAGTGCGCTTGAGGGAAATATGACTCATGGCAATAAAACTACTTGCAGAAATGCGTTACTGCCAGCAGACAATAACAGAGTTGCCTATCTCCCCATAGGCATTTGCCATATATATCAAGATGTTTGTTATGAGCAACTGACTTCTCTAGAGGAGCCTAAATTCTTCCTGTACTCCTGTTGGGACATGTTCTGCCATACCAAGAAAAGTCAGTTTGACACACACACTAATAGACCTCATTTTACAGAATCACAGAACAGTGGACATCAGAAAGGACCTCTGGAGATCATCTACTTCAAACCCCTCACTCAAAGCAGGGTTGGACAGAGTGGCTTGCTCAGGACATTGTCCAGCCTCTGGCAGGGATCTCTTGCTCTTTGATCTTAGGTTTAGTTCATTGTTCTGCTTCTCAATCCAGAATCTCTGCCTGGAAATCTTTACGGTGAGATGGCTTCACAATTTCCCAGTGCTGGTCCAGCATTGGATTATGTGTCTGCTGCAGTCCCCTATAGGGAATAAGTGGGAAGAAAGCCCTGAATATACATGGAGTTGGAGAATGAGAGAGGCTAATAAAGCATTCACAAGTGAGCCATTTCAGTGGCCTGTCCTGACAATATTCACTAGAAAATGCCCAGTGGGATCACCTTAGAAGAACTGATTTTATTGCTCTGATCATTGGAGGGCTAACCATGACTCTGTAAAACCTTTTCCCTTTCTACAGGAATTATGAGCTGTTCAGGCAGGGGTATCCACACATCATTGGTTTTATATTCCTCACTGAAGCTGACTACATCAATTCCCACTGAACAAATTTCTAGCATGTCTCTCACTCTCCCTCTGTCCTGATACTTAAAGATTTTATTTGTTTTCTTATTGTCATACTTAATTCCATGCTGTCAACTTTGTTTTGTCTTAATTGCCAGGGATTTCTCTGTAAATAGCTTCATTGCACCCTTCAGGTTTGGGTTATGCAGTTTTAAAAGTGATTTTTGTCTTTGTAGAAGTTAAACTTTATATCAAACCTGCTATAACGTATATCTTTTAAAAGGGTAGAAGACTTCACACTGGAAATTAGTTGATACACATTCACACGAGACAAAACTCTAAAATGATAATCAAAATACTTAACATGGAAATAGCTGAAGCACAGGAATACTTAAATTATTCATTTCAGTAAAGAAAATTTATCCAAAGTAGGTTTATATCTATATGATCCACTCATTTTATAGCTTCATACACACGTACAAAAATCTTTTATGAAAAAGTGTCCTTCTAGTACACTCTCATATTCCTGGGCCAAATTATCAGCTGGTGTTGGCAAAGGAAGGTCCTTTAACTTCAGTGCTTAAAGCATGATTTCAGTGAAGACACTAATTTACAGATTTGAGACTAGAGCAAAACACCACCCATTAGTCCACATCCAGCAACAGTGGATTACAGATTGCTGCAGGCTCTGACAGGCATTAATTATGCTGTGATGCCTGGACCAGGTCAGATCAAAGGCCCGCTTAGCCTAGGATTTTTTTTCCAGCAGTGAATGCCTAAGGAAGTCTATGAGAGAAAGGCACATACCTCATGGTACTTATCTCAGCCTTCAGTGATCTACAGATCAGGCAGTTCTGAGGTCAAAGGTGCTATCTTAGGTTTTAACAGACAGATTAAGTCTTTTTTCCATAATTTTTTCTCATTCATTGATTACACTTCACATTTCCTAGATAACTTCTAGCCTCTAGCCAAAGTTATCTAGAATATTGTATGAACCTCCTAAGCATCCTCTTGGATGGATACTCTTTTTTTACAGGTTAGTAAACAGAGGTACAACCAGGAAGAGAGCTTGAATTTCAGAATTATGATCACTTGAAAATCCTACTATTTGCAAACAGATGCAAAACAAACCAAACAAAACAGTAACACCAAAACCAAATGATAATCAACACAAACAAGGTGGGCAGAATTCAGATTTCAGCCTCCTTCACACGATGCATATGCCGAGGCTGACAGAGTTAGATACTGCTTAAAGTTACCAGCTAATCACAACCAAACCTGTTCATGAAAACAAATCTATTCAACATGTTTTTTAACTCACAGGTGCCATTTAAAACCAAACTCAATCCTTGCTAGAGGGAGGCTTTTGGATCCTCAATGGATGTTGCCTACCACAGAAAGAGTTGAAGAATCATACTCATACTAAACTGAGGTTCTGCAGTGTACCTCTAGTCTTGTTGAATATGTTTCACATTGGCATTTAATTGTACTTGAGCACAGACACTTGAAATTAATATGCCTTATTTACAGTTAAAATACTTTTTCAACTGGCACTCTTTGTAAACAATGTATTAATATTAATTTCTAAACTTACTTCTAGATCAGTTAAGCTGCATCAACAAATTTGACACTAATGGTAGCAGATCTATGAAATACATGTGTTGAATATTTTATAATGTTGATATAATATCTGGAAATTAAAGAAAATTAGTTAAGCTGTGACTGAGTACAGAAGTAGGCCATATCCTGTATATTTTTAACTCATTTTCCACTAATTAGAGCAGAGGGTATGCTTAGTTAGGCATATAATTAAGCAATAATACCCTAGTGATTCAGTAAGCACTACTGGTAGTTTGCTAATTAATGACTTCATGAAATCTAATAGTAGTTCTCTTATCACTTCAATCAATGAGTTATTGATCTTAAAACCATATGGACATATCTGAAGAACTATTACCAACTGCACTCATATAACCTCATTTAAAACAGAACTTAATCATTGTTTTTCTGTAAGAGAAAATTAGCGTTTTTTAATATAGCATTTTCAACTATATACAGCAGTGTATAATTCTGTCACATTATAGTTAAATTACCAAAAAGTGTCACAAAGATAGACAATCTGCAAAAGCACAAAGAAAGAATACTAAATTTACGCTTGTTGGAAACCTTACATTCAGAGAGTATATAGATTTAAAAAGCTTATTATATCAACCAGATTCTCATCTTACCAATAAAGATTATTACATACTATATGCAGGATTAAGTCAAGTGAGTATGGAAGCTCATTCCTGTTTCTGGATCTAGATTATCTTTTAGGTACAGTGCAGAACTGAGTTTCTTGGGGGTTGTTGTATATTTATAAAAGCTGTCCAAGAAAATACAAATAAAATGGGAATACTCAGCGAATCTCTCCCTTAGTGCCACCCCTCCTATACCTCAAGACAGTGAACAGTGAGCATTACAAGTTTTCCTGATAACAAGACCAAAATTAACAATGACAGTACAATTACCTTTATAATTATTCCAGTAGCAGAAATAAATACAGGTCAGACATCCCTCAGGATGAGATTGATGCACTTGATTTTGAACAATAATCTAGTTTCAGTTAATGAAGCCTGTAATTTTTAAATAGCACCCTTCTTTGCTACATTAAGTGGTGCAAAAAGTCTAATGCGTGATTAATTTTTTAAAATTATAATGGTTCCAGAATATTTCATCACTGAATGATTCATTGGACAACACCAGATTTAAATATCTGGCAAAGATTTCCTCTTATAAAGAATTACACTCTACTAAACCCTGAACATAGCAGGCCAAAGTTGACCATTAATTTTTTTCTTCAGTTTCAAAGTGATTTGTCATTAAATATTAATCTCCACCCCAGAGGAACCAGAGCAAATGGCCTTAGGCACTGAGGCAAAAGAAGTGATCCTTGTGATTTTTTTTCAAGACCTGAGCAGTCTCCAAGGGTTGATAAGAAAGTAAGGAAAGGCTCTATTATCTTCTCTTGCCAGCCTTGGTAATGAAAACCCCATTTTGTCCAACACAGAATCACCTCCCTGGTGTCTTTGTCACAATACACAGCTGTGGAGTTTTCAGAGGGGTGATGCGATGTGCAAGTGCAGCACATCAATGCTGGACTGCAAAACCTATAAACCCTTTGTTCCCAGAGAACCACTCCATGCTTCTGTATTGGGTCTGGCTGAGATGGAATTAATTCTCCCCATAGCAGCCATCATAGTGCTGAGTTCTGCATTGCTAGCTAGAAAGGTGTTGAGAGCCTCCTGCCTCAGTTTAATTTTAAATGTTTGCTTTAGCATTCTGCCTAGGCAGCTCAGATCGAGCCTTCATCTTTCCATCCACACAGCCTCAATCCATCTCATATATTTCTACCTAGGGAATTCTAATAACTGTCTCATTAGTCTTTTCAGCCAAAAGAATCCCTTCAGATCCCAAATGGATCATCCAGAAAATCCATTTGTTCCACCAAGACAAATATTTATTTTTTTATTGTTTTAGCATTTTTCTTTTTTTTTGTAGGGCACAACCTCTAGTTTCCTATCAGGGCTTTCCCACCACACATTGCTCCATATTTTACCAAATTACCCCTGTCCTATCCCTGGGCTGCACAACATGGTTTACCAGTCACTGGGTGGAAGTTTACCAGAACAGAAACAGTTTTAAAATGTTCCACCTGAGGAAGCAGATACCCTGAATTTTACCAGGAATGCTGAAGGAATCATTCTTACACCTTTATGAAAAAGAGTAGTAGGCCTCATTTCCAGCTGGATGTTTGTGTCTCCAACTGGTCCTCTTCCTTGAGCCAAACCTCAGAAGACAAAAACTAATGCTTACTTCTGGAAGAGCCACGTTCAAGGGTGTAAAAGCTGAATTGCTCATTAGGGAGGAGGCAGCGGATAACAAATGTTCTATCCTTGCACATTGTTGCTTCACATATACATTAAGGTAAACAGGGGGAACAGAACTAGTTTCTGGGTTTGTGTTTGCAATATGAAACAAAACCAGAATTGTTCCTGCATGTTTAAAAGATCAACCACCCATACGAAGTATCTGAAACTGCTGGGGCTGTAAGTGTGATGATGATGCCCAGTTCATAAAGTTCATAGGTGAACTGGGCCGCGAAGAGGGTTTTCCTCATTTATGTTTGAAAGATCACTTTATGTCTGAAACAAATGACTGGTTTTCTTTTAATATGCATAAGGGGATAATGGTATAAATTTCATATATCCAGAGAGAAGTGTAATTCATGCTGCCATTTCATAACCATATCAAAGACCAGCTACAGCTAGCAACATGCATAAGATGAAGAAAACACCATAGTAAAGGTGGTGAGCTGAATTACCAAGCACTGTATTCCCTGCACTGAGTGGAAGGTGGCATGCTAAAACTTGAAAGGGAATGCAGCTGCTATGGTCCATTTATTCCTCCATCCTTCTGAGACTACAAACTAGCTGGCTGTGTGCAGCACCAACCCACTTAGTCATAGGATACAAACAAATAAGAGTCAGTACAACCCTAACTGAGAAGCAGACCAGCAACTAAAAGATTAAATGCTCTGCAGCTTGTTACCGGCCGTGTAAATAACCCACTCCTTCAAATAATTGTTTAAGAGGCAGTTTAAAGACCTTTTGGGTAATTGCTATATTTGGTTCCAGGATCAACATAGCCTGTTGCTAATGAATTACTTGTATTAGGTGTTAGATCCTGTATTCTTCAGCCTGCTGTAAAAGAAAATAAATTATATTGCATCTAAAGACTGCAAAGAAGAACAGTTAGGTGGCTATATGTTGAGCTTTAGACTGTGCAAATCCCAGCAATGATGCTACAAATTTTAGGTTGGTTAAATTATCCGAAGAGAGTAGCATCATGAAATTATGTTTTCCCTTTTTTTTTTTCTCTAAATACAAATGGTAAAAATAGCAGAAGATATTGCAGGAAATTGTAAAAAGCTGGCAGTTTCAGCCCAATTAAGGGAAACATTTAACTCTGGCCAAGAAGAGTTAATTGTAAGGCCACATCTAAAAATCAGGATGAGCTGGAACAAAAGCAACCATAATTATATCAAAAGTGCCTCATTAATGTAGTGTTAAGCATCCGAATATTGTAAGGAGGGGAGGGTGCAAGAATTAATAGTTTTATTGTAAAAATAAATTGCTCTGTTGTCCTTCTTTTTGTATTTCTATCTAAAGCTTCCACTAGTAATTGAGCTAGCTAAACGTATCCTTTGTTAGATGAAAACGTGGCCAGGCCGTTAGCTCCCTTTTTATCTGACATCTTAACAGGGTAAAGCTTGCTTTATAAAAATGAACACTGCAAAGGAAAATTAAGGTGGAAGAATTTACTAGGGAGCACACCATGTTACTTTTTAAGGCAAGTTCTTTTTTAAAAGATTTCAATCAGTGCTACTGTTTCTTTCAGTTTTAATAGAATCCATATATTTATATATTACATATAAAATTACAATAATGGCATTTCTTGTACAGAGTACATTAAATTTATCACTGATACACAATGAAATTGATAAATTGTGCTGTGCTTCTGTTGTAACATGTGACTGATTTTGTAATGACTGGCATAAGAAAAAGGTAATAGGATCACTCAGTGATCTTTTTTATGTGTTGTAGACACTGGCTATTTATGATACTTTACGGTAAGCCTTTGTAAAGGTGAAAAAATACAGGTACTACACATGGTAACTGCTAGTTATTTTTCTACAACAACGCTGATTGGTACCCTACTTTCATGATGTTGTAGGTGGAATGAAGATGTGGTTGGCCCCAAGCACACAAGAGACTACGCAAGTCTCAAGAAATTAATCCACAGAAATTACCAATATAAACCACATTCTGCAAAGCATGTGCTGGCTGAGAATATTCAGTTCTGAGTCCTACTCACAGTGCCTGTTGTGTTATGCATATTTGTCCAAAACAAGCCAGTCTCAAAAAGTTACCTTTACCCACCCCACTGAGATATTAGCATCTTGGGTTGCAATGGAATTTTGCTTTAGAAGACCTATAATAGGGGCAGAGGGCTATAGAGCCCCCCAGCACAAAGTTATGTGGATGACCACTGGTTTCTTTCTGAAATTCAGTAAAGAAAGCAAGCCTAGCAGCAATATACAGAGATTTAAAGACAAATGAGCATGCACTTTGTTATTGCTTTAGTTTGCATTTTAAATAAAGTGCATCCTCTCTGCAAAGATGTCATCGCCCCATTCTCACTTCTAAACCTGGATGTGATGCTAAATATTTTTAGCCTAAAATTAAATAATTTGATTTAAGTTGGTTTTACTTGAACAATCATTACCTGCACCAGGGCTAATACTAAGTCCTTCTTTGTCAGGCAGAGCCTGTCATGAATCCAGTGAAAGGTGCTGACTTTACTTTTCAGTTGTTTGACATTTATGTTAGATGAAGTCTAATAAGGCTAACAAGATCCACAAAAGCATTCAGATCTCCCTTCATCCCTAATGAGCACAACAGAGAAAGCAATGCACCAGAACAACTTCCAAAAGAGCACTCATGGAAAAGGTCTTCCTTATGCCATATAATTAACAGTTTTCTTAGGCTAACATCTAATAAACCCCTTCACATGTGCTTTATTTTAAGCGAGCATGGAATGTTAATGGAGTCAATGAAATTACTTGGAGCCTAAAATACTGGTGCATGCTCAAGCAGTCTACTAAATCAAGGCTTTTGTGAGTTAGAAGTCTGTACTTTACTACTTCTCTGAGTCAAATTGAAGAGGGACCTTTTACAGAGGTATATTTTTGCTTCCTCTTTTATATAATGGTAAGTCCTTATGTCACCTAATTCAGCACTTCTTCCAAGAAGCAGAAGTTATTTATATGCAGTGTATTAAAAGCATTTTCTTCATTGGCTTTTGAATTTGTCATCTTCAGTTTGGCTCAAAGTCTCCTGACTCTGTATTTGGACAAAAGTGTATCCTTTAGCAAATATGGTGTCTACCAATGTCCCTGAATAGTTCTCTTCCTTCTAGAATGCTTGCAGTCTTTTCAATCATTCCTCAGTTTGTGTCACCATATGCCTGAAAGCATTAATTTAAATTACATGACATGAAATAATTGTGTGAAATGGAATTGAGCCAGAACACAGGAAGCACCCTTTCTGTGTAAAGTGCATGGGATTTCAGTGTATATGCTGACATAAAACAAGATTCTGTCTACCGTCAGCCCCAGACACAAATGACATGTAACATACTATTGAGGCACTGGCTGAGTTCTGACCTTGATGAGGAAATATCTGCAGAATGACTTAGAGGAGACAATGAGAAATCAGTCCTGCCCGACAAATGGAATCTGCTGCTTCTCCCACATGAGGACCAAGAAACATTTTCAGGTAACCATCCATATTTACCTTGCTATGCCAGCAGAATACTAAGTAGAGCAGATGTAACAAGGTTCCTCTTTAAGACAGCTGATTTAATTACTCATGTGAGCTATATCCTGCATGTTCAGTGTCATATTATTCACAAATGTGCATTTCTAACAGACTTGTTTCCTATCCTTCCACAAGAAAAGTCACTGGCCATGTCCTCCACCATTGAAGGAGCTGCCACAGTGGAAATAACCTGTACCTCTTCACACACACAATGGCTCGTCCTGCACCCAAACAGCAGCAGCTGGCAAGCAATTCTAAACAAACAAAAGGCACTTGGATGATTGTTCATACAAATTAATGTCACTGAAAAATTATCCATCACAGTCCCACACTACAGAAACTGAAAGACATGGCTGTGGTTTAGACATCAAATCTGACAAACTTCCAAAATGCTTAGACTAAGTTACACCATGCAACTTGCCACACCATAGTCTCTGCACATCTCACAGGTTTGGAAAGTGTTCACCCTTCCACAGAAGAATGGAAAAGAGGTTTTTTCCACATCAGTGTTAGAAATAGGGACTGATCCTCATGGAACACTTTTGCTATTCTAAAGTTATAAGAAATCTGTTGGAGACTTGAGACTTTCTGCTGAGTTGTATTCTTGTGCTCTAAGCTTTGGGCTATTCTCTCTATGCCTCACATTTGCAGGTAAATCCTTTCAGCAATTCAAGACCACAATGACCCCTTCACTTTCAATTTGCTACATAACTTTATACATTTCTAACTTTCTTGTTGAGCTCAGCTTGTTTCCCTGTTTCATCTTCAATGCTTGTAAAAGATGAAGATAAAATCAAAGTGAGGTGGAGGAACAGAACCCCGGTGTCAGTGTTGAGGAGTTCAGCCCTGCCAGGTACCAAACACTCAGGAGCTGCTCAACATCTTGCAGAGACACAGCTTTGCGTTCTGTGACTTTGCCCATACGTTGTTATTTTTAGACTTGTTACTGCCTGTCTGCTGCAGTGTCATGATGATGCAGTCTCTGAAGGCTCTCTCTTCAATTCCTACCCGAACACAATGGCACTATCAAGAAAAGAAGCATTTTTAATCATTTTTGATTCTGAGCTGTCTTTTCCATTGCTAATAATGTTTCTTATTTCTCTGTGACTAGAGCAAAAGAAAATTATATACTTGCATATATATATATAAACAATCACTCAGAAAACTGCATATACCATCATTCACATTTCTTATTCATTACTGACAAGAATTTTAACTGGCTAATTTTCAGTTTTATCAAAACACTAAATTACAACTGCAATGACTTCTTTGATTTTTGAGGCAATTTTTTCCCCACAGAGAGATGGTTTGCTTTCAACAAACCATGAAAAGTCATGTATTCCAGGACCAAATCTAACGATTTATATTTTCCTATTGTTACCTTGCAATTGGAGATCTGTAGTTTACTCCTTTCCATGTGAATAGTGATTAACATAATAATTAGATTTTTTCATAAAGCCTTGATCGTCCCAAAGGAACTGCAGATATTCAGCTGAATATAAGCTATTCAGTTCTTTAAACAAAGGGCAGAGTTTTCAAGCAGCTATATTAGACCTGTTGATTTGGTTGGACAAATTAGAAAAGCATCTAGTTACACAACTTCTTCTTAACATCCCTTCTCCAGACAAGTTCCTGGGTACATAAGACTCATTTTTCCCACTTCATCATCTGATCTATTAAAAGATTTTACCTCTGTCTACAACCTTTTTTCTTCCTGTATTCTTAAACAAACAGAATGTCTAATGCCATCTCCAAATAAAAACATAACCTGAAAACTGGACTCCAGACTCTTCAAAATACATTTTCTACTTATTACATGAAGAAAATCACTCTGTCTTTTTAAAGACTTCTAAAAAATGCATGATGATGCAAGGAATTGTAGAGAAACTATTAACAGCATCAAGCCAGACTGAAGTGGAGCAACATGACTGTCTCCCTGCACAGCTCTTGACAAGGAGAGGTTTTACAGAGTTCTGTGAAGAGTTCTGGAAATCCAGGATTTCAGAGAGATTACAAAAATCCTCCCAAGATAGATTTTAGGTGATAAGGGCAGACACAGTCTCTCCAAAGCCTCATCATTTGCAGTGATGTAATCCTCACAGAGGATATGAAACTGTACTCATCTATCTTGGTTGATAGACAGGGTGAATGTTGAACACCTAAAACAAAAACATTGGGAAAAAAGTTTTCAAGCATTTATTGCTAGTGCAGCTTTAAAGACATGGTAAGTTTGAAGACTGCCATGTTGGCCTAGCTATTCCTAAGCAAATATTCAATAGCCCGTATCACTACACAGGCCTCTTGTTTAAGATTATCCACAATTAATTGATGTTTCAAGACTCAAAGAATTAAAACGGGTATCCTTGGAATAAAATACACAGAAAATCCTTGTACTGCAAAGTAGGAAAAGAACGTGGCCTCATGTTCTGGGGAGAGAGTGAAGTAGAAGAACAGCTGTATTTGGGAATAGTAAATTTGGTGCTTTACCACTAAATTTCTTCAATACCTTAAGCAGCAAATATTAGCTAGCACTGTCAATGCAGCACATCAGTACTCTACATGACACAGTATGGACTGCAGAATAAATCATACTTCTGATAAAATCAGTGGTGTCCCAATGAGGTCAATGGCAAAGACGTCTTAGGTCTACTTTCATTTCTTCACTGTCCACATTTGTGTAAATAATTTAATAGACGGCTAATAACCTAGGGTTTGTCCATTTGAATGGCCAAAGTAAGGGAACTCAGTTATTTTTCCTTCCTATATTAAGATTTTAATGAAGACGTGACTATACCATTTTGAATTATTCAGTGGGATAATGTAAGAAATAGAAATCAATACAGCCTTACTCAGTGTGCAAGTTTTCATTTTTCTCCTTTTCCTGGACAACACTAAAAAGCACATGAAAACAGCAGAAGAAAGTTTAGCGAAGCTACTAACCTCACTGTTATTTGTACTGTAGCTAATAATGCTTTCCTAGCTTACTTTCAAGTTATAATGAGTTACCTCGAACGTTTGGTGAATAGAGTACTTTGGATGACAACTTTGGTGGGAATTAATTCATCTGAAATTTGCTCCTGGGTAGCTATTAATTACTCACGGTAATTAGAAAGAAAAGCTTGAATGGCTGTTGCAGTTACAGTGTGATGTCTCAAAACATGTTTAACTACATCATTCCAGTTCTAATAATTGTTTCTCTCTTTTCCAACCTGATGAACTGACAGCAAAAGGAACTAAGGCCAAAGGAAAGGCTAGTATAGAGGGAAGGAGACAAACACTGGAAAACCTGGTGGTTGAAGGAGGTGTTAAAGCTTTGCAGAGAGTTGTATTTAGTCTGTTGGCATTGCTGTTGATCTTACTGTGAGAAAATTGTAGACATAGATAGTTTGAGCAACTTGTAAGGAGAAGGAATTCATCTTCCCAGGCTCACTTTGGATGGGACAGATTCAGTAGGGAACCTTGGCGGGATTGGTGGCAGCACTATGCCCTAGGGAACAAAATGCCTCACCATGGTGCATGAAAAGTGTTACTGCTGTAGAAAAAAGTGGCATCTATAAATTGTTTTACTAGTTGGCAGATTATCCTAACATGGAAACTGGAATAAAAGCCAGTGACGAGTACACTAAAGAAACATGGCTGATACGGTTGGAAACACAGGAAGGAGGTTAAGTAAAGTTGAAGAAAACACAGTTCATCATCCAGAGAAACCATGTCAAATGTAAAACTCAATGGAAGAGATGCAGAGAAAGCTGTACCAGTGAAAGAAATGCAAGAGCATAAAAAGACAGCAAATTAGATACAACATTGTGTTACACAACAACAGAAAATACTGCAAGAATTTAGAGCTACAGAGGGGGGTTTCAATCATATCACTTCCCTCTCTCTCCAGCCTGCTGTAAGCACTCAGTTTCATTATCATTATTATTCATTACCACAGAAGTGCTGAAGCAGTGTAAGTTCTAGAATCAGGAAACAAAAATTACCAGGGACTTAAGGAAATTTATTTTTGAGCAATAAAGTAGTGTTGATGGGGACAAAAGGCTTTATCTAATTGAAAGTAAACATCAAAGAGAACAAGTAATTATTTACTATGAAGCACAAAGCAATATGGACAATTTAATGTATGGAAAGTCATGGGTGAATAAAATGGAACACCTCCACCACCTCCACTGTGCCTATTCCCCTCAAGAATTTGTAGAAACTCCATTATTTGGGATACCTGAAGAGCAGATATTAGGCTTGCCCTCAGGTGCATCACTGCTTATTATCCTGCTGCTGCTCTCCCCCAGACAGCAGAGATGGTGGAAGGAGCAATTCGTTCTGCTAGTGAAACAACCAGCCAGGGAAGCATACTTGCCTTCCCCAACCACTCCCACTGTCGACAAGAACTCCCACAGTGAGCACCCTGCTGAGGAATTCACTCACTGAGACAGCTGCAGCTTGCAGCCCTGGGCCAAACATGTGACCAGGGGCTGCCTTATGTCCCCTGTAAGCACAGTGGCACTTGCCATTCCCAGCAGGGTGGGCCAACCACAGATCTTCACTGCTCCCTTGACAGTACAGGAGTAGGACTGCAGGCGTGCCTCATTCAGCAGTCTATGCCAAGCTTCACTCATGCCAATCTGATCCTGGACAAAGGACAAAGGAGATGTTGGGCAGCAATCCTGGAAAAATATACCACCTTCCATGGAGGTGAATATGGCACTATATATTATCTGGAACTATAGGCTATTTGGAAGGTGTACAAAGCACTGACTGGTGTTTTCATACCAGTTCCTCTTCACTGCTCTGCAAAATCAGACAGATGGTATTTAAACTGATTTTTTAAAAACATAAATACAAGAGGCTCATTCATTCTGTGGTTAATGTTCAGTGTTTCTGTTTTAAAGGGATTATGAGTTTAGGTTTGATGTAGCTTTCACTTGAAATTAAATCCCATCTCTATGTATGATTAAGTTATTTAATAACTTTTGCACAGGACCCAGATATCTTTGCTTTGTTCTAAAATACTCCGAACTCTACGCTTTTTTGCAAAAATTGGCTCAACTTCCTGCCCTGCAATCTATTGTCCTCACATCTTCATTAAAAACTGAGTTTAGATTTAATGCCAAAAAACATTTGTGTTGTGTGTCATCTCTTTAATCTTAAAAAGCCTGTGTCCCTCTGTGATATCCTTGGAATCCCTGCCCAAAACTCTAGCTTCAATGAGCTGGTGAATCTGATGCTGTAATAATTTCCTAGCAGCCAAGTCTTGTCAGCTCCCACTTTAGAGTCACCTACTGGGATGATGCATGTAATTTTGGTCAATTCTCTTTTATGCCAGAGGCTTCTGACTAACGATAGCTGTCATTCAAATACCCCAGATAAGGAGCAGGGATTCTCTTGAAGAAGTTTCAGGACAAATTTGTCTCTCCTGCCTTTTGCTAGCTGTTTTGTGGTGTACGTCTCCATCCACGAATCCTCAAGGAAGAATTAGCAGAGAAAAAGATGACACACAAAGACAGAACAGCTGTTGTTTTCAGAGCACAGAGGATAAGAAAGAGAGATACCCCTTTCCCTATGGGCTCCAGGAAAAAACAACACACACTAATGGAGCCTGAAATAGGTGGATTACAGGTAAGACTTCACAGGCTAAGCAATACTTGTAACAAGCACATATCTTTAAGGTGGGACAGAAACAAGCCACCATTTTATCCTTTCTTCTGGGACTAGACTACAGAGAGCCACAAGAGAGCTTTCCTCACTGTGAAACTAAGTGGGATGCCATGTGGAATAAATCATTAATATAATGGAAAGAAAAAAAATTCTTCCCCAGTTAACCCAAATTAAAAACCCACTGGTATTTTCTGGAAGAAAAAAACCACCTCTCAACCTTCTATAATCAATCCAGTTGACCCTAATCTTGAAAACACATCTTTGCCCTTGATGATTGATTTTAAATAGACTCATGATGTTCTTCTTCTTCATGTAGTAATTAGCATTTGTTTTCATGATGAGACTAGACCAGCATAACATCCCTTCTATCTCTCTACTATTGATACAGGCTTTTTTGAAAGATTGGAAGCAAGTGAATGCAGAAAAAGCCTCCAGAGAAATGAAAGCAGCTATGCTGACTTTCATTCCAGAGTCCACAGTCAAAGTGAATTGAACATCTGAGGTATGCACAGCAACCTGTGTTAGGCTGAGGATGTATGTGAGAAGTTCTCATGCACAAATTGTTGTCCAGAATCTCCTTCTCTCTCCTTGGGTTGCTTTATGTTATTTTGACATACACTCACAGTAAAAACAGAACAAGAGATGGTGATTCATATTGCAATGCGTGATAATAATCTTTCTGATAAACTGACATCTGTCTTATGCTCCCCAGCTAGCTGTGTTCCCACTTGCACACCCGCAATGGAGTCCTCAAAATTGACCTGGAGGTCAGTAGACGGTGTACAACTCACCATACAGAAACCCTGCTGTACTCCTTTTAGACCATGACAGTCTGGATCATTTGTGCACATTTGGTGCCCAGGGGATAGGATGGAATTTGCCCCTCCATTCAGTCTCCTACTTTTTATCCAATATTGTGGTCAGCAGAGATTCCTCCATCCACAGCAGGCTCTGAAAGGGAGGGACAGAGGGACTTGCTAGTCAAGCAAAAGCACAGCCTTCCTGACATTGATTGCACAGATATACCCCTTCAGTTTGGGCTGAAGGAAATTCCGGTTTTCTACACCTTTGTCTACATCCCTATATTCATGAAGCTGGATGGTGCAAGCCTGCATTGAGTCCCACAACTGGATATTGCAAACTGTATTTGAAAGAACTTGAGAAGACTAACGGCAGAGATTGCATGTCAAAAAAACAAAAACCATGTCAGTGAAGATTTGTAGCTTGAACTGATCCTTGCTTTATTTTCAGGGAGTTATTCACACTGTCCTTGTCAAACTCATAGTAGAATTTACTTTAAGAAGTAATGATTTTACTAATACTATAATTTGTATCACAAGTTCAAGCCCTCATTGCCATTAAACCAAATAAAATATGGTCCCAGCCCCTAAGAACCTACAGTTGAATCACTTGTTTCTATCACCAAGCCCTTAGGAAGCTTGTTAGCACTTGATCATAGGAAACACTCTCACAGAAAATTGATGTTTCCAAGCTTGCTACCAGCATTTTCCCTTCATCCAGTGCTGCTATTTTTTAAGCTACTATTTTGCACAAAACTTACAGAGTTTGATAAATCTTCGGATGCTATTCAAGAACAGCCTTGAGCCTGTGTGGGCACATTTCTCTCTTAACTCTCTCTTAAGAAAGGTCTTCTTTTTTAAAAAAATCCTTTTCTTGTTTGGAGAATCCAGCATGAGTAGTAATCACAGTCCTGGTCATGAGCATCTTGTGCTTAAAGGGACCCAGTATCAACTACCCAATACCCAATACAAGGAGGTCATCAAGAAGACGGAGCCAGGATCTTCATGGTATTGCATGGTAGGAGGATGAGAAATAATGGACATGAATTGAAACAAGACAGGTTCAAACAGGGTAGAAAGAAAAGCTTTTTCATGACCAGGACATTCAAGCAGTAGAACAAGTTGCTCAGAGACTAGATGTGGTCTCCATCCTTGAAGGTTTTTAAGATCAGACTACATAAAACCCTGGGTAACCTGGTCTGACTTCACAGAGGACAAAGCTTTGAGAAGGAGGTTGGACTAGACACTTCCCAAGGTCCCTCCTAACCTGAATTATCCTATGATTCTATACTTCAGTCTCTGAATTGAGGCAAAAAGCTGCCTTTTTAGCTGAAGGTTTTGACTAACCTTCTTACCTCCACATGCATCAGGTCCTAAATGCGTTTTGAGCATTTTGACTAGAAGGTCCCAAGAAGGTCCCTTTACAAATAGTTACTGAAAGCATTTCTGTTATAATGATATGGAAGGCAGAGGTTTTTATTTTTTGTTAACATTCATACATGGAAAAAGTGACCCTCAAAGGCTAATCTTTTCCTGAATTAAATTATGGCATTTTGGGAGTTAAATATATCTATGTACAGCCATTTGGTACATATATGGACACGATTGTAAGCAGAATTTTTAAAATAGGGAGGATCACTTACTGCCAAATCAAATTTAGGAGGATACTGGGAAGCAAAACAGAAAATGGAAAACCAGTAATAGTTCAGGCTTTTTCAGGTACAGCTAGAAGAAGCAGTACCCATGACTAGGCAACACTTTAATTTGCTTCAAGAGTGAGGAACACAGCCAGGGAGAGTCATATTATGCAAAATGGGTTTTCGGCTAAGTTGGTTGCCCTCTGTTCAGTACGTTCCAGGCTGGCTCAAGATACATGATGTGAAAACAATCTCTAAGGCAGGTTTCATATATAATATACAAATTTCTCCTCCCATGGGACCCAGGCTACATAATCAGACATTTTCCTAACCAACATAAAATGCTCAGTCAAAAAAATCCACTCTAGAAGCAAGCAGTAATCACAGTGTGAGCAGCACAGCTGAGAAAAATTATATTATCATTAACTTAACAAGAAACAGTTTTCCATAAACTAAAGTTAGAGCTAATCTCTCAGCAAAATGGAGCATCTTTTACCTGAAGAATTACAGAACAAAACACACAAAATCAGCAGAGTGCTAATTCTATGCATTAACTGGAGTTTCTTACAGATGTATTTTAACACTATCCCTCTCCCCTCCCCAAAATCAGTAATTCCATTAACAGCATTATTAGTTCTCCTTTAAAAGCTAATTACACCTAACTCCAGTCATAATGTCTAATTACTGGTTTATTCACTCCGAGTGGTTTATAACATGATGAGAAATTACTGAGATGAAATTAGATCAAAGGGTAACATAAATGTATTTGCATTTCAAACTGCCTTCAAAGGCAGAGGTGGAGGTGGAGGGGGGGAGTGGAAAGGGTGGAAGAGAAACAGCAGCATGAAGGCACAGCTATATTTCCACAAGCAGTCAGCATCTGTTCCCTTCAGAGCTGTTCTTCATCCCTGTCCGCATACACATGTGCTGTATACCTTGGAGAAACATGCCAGACCAAAGCAGAGAGAGCATTTACCAGGGCTTCATAATGTGCCAAGAGATGCATGCAATTACTCTCATTGCCTTTGAAAGATAACAATAGGAAACCTGAAGCAAAAGGCTTCAGGAGAATTGTAGGGAGCTACACTAAACCAAGCCAATCCTGCAGTTTTCAAGGGCCTCTGTAGTGTTACCATAGTAAAAAGCTGCTACCTGAAATGTGTGTACAACAGATGGATAATAAGTTTTACCTCATTATCTCACAGCAAAATGGAGTGGCTTTTTTTATTTAAAATTTTCCCTATAAAAATAAAAATGGAACCATTAGCACTCCTAGAAACTTCAATGTTTCTCAGTCTATATGGGAGCTGATGTTGGGATAAGGGTGGAAACAGTGTTAGGCCAGGAGACAGGTGTGGTGGAGGAGCTTTACAAGGCACTAGTCTAAAAGTCTGGGGAGTCTTGAAATAAAATAGGAAAAAATCATTCCTCATAAAGCTCTCACCCATCAATACTTTCTCACATTCTTCTCATTTGCAGTCATAAGCAGTAACGAGTTTTCCTTTTTACACTTACCAAAGTTGTATAAAAGGCATCTCATCAGCAATTAAGTAACTTCAGCCCCAAATTACTACTTTTCTATCTTAGTTGAAAGGATAACATGAACATAGCTAGACTGTTCATTATTTCAGAGTGGGATGCAATGTTCATTCATGTCAATGAGAAGATTCCAGCAAAATTCTGTTGTCTTTTTAAACCCAGGTAGGTTAAACAGTGATTTACCTTAGTTCAGAAAGACAAAGCTCTTAGTCTTCTGCAAAGACATCTATCTCCTTGGGCAGCATGGGATGTTTAATGCAAATACTTGTAATACCAGATTGCACTTTTATAGGAAGACTGACTTAAGGACCAGCTCCATTCTAAACAAGACTCTAATAACCTCTTGAGGGCAGTAGCTTATGCAAGCAGTATCTCTTTTGTTTATGATTTAAAACAGGGGAGACATTGCACAATGGTTTAATGGTTTCATTTTGCTCATCTCATTCTTTGTCACAGTGTACAACATCTTTATCCTTTGTATTTCTGTCCTTTCAGGGACACATCAGTATAAACACTTTTTCAGTGACTGGTAGGAAACAAGGGAGTTGAACTTCATGCATGACAGCATCACATTAACAGAGACAGGTCATGAATTATATGGATAGTTTGTCATTCATTTCCTTTAGACTGTACAGCTAATTAAGAGCTGTACTTTTCATATGAATTCTGTAATTACTCTGACATATGCTAACTAAGCATCCCATCCCTGGCTAGTATTAGGACCACCATTAAACCACCATTACAGAGTGAAAGTTAATGGTTGTTTGTGGGTCTGATATTAGTCTGAACCATAAAAACTAATAGCTAAACTCTGTGTTATTGGTGATCCTTTTCTGTGATCTCTTGCTTGTATTTGTTAAAAACACACATACTACTCCATGAGAAAGAATGAGTCCATTTGAAAGACAGTCCCATCTTTTGGCCAGTTGAGAAGGCCATTTCATGAAAAAAAAAATCCTTTTGTCTATGAAAAAAATTATGCGAAAAAACTGCAGAAACAGACCTACCAATTTGAGACCTTAGATTGTTCACCTCCTCTCACATTTGAGCATCTCACAGTATCATATGTATGTTTACCATATTATAAACAGGAGGCACAGATTAGTTATAAACTGAAATATTTATATGGTAGCCCATTGCACTCTAGAGTCATCATCTCTATCAATGATTATTAATTAACCCTCTATTGCACAAATAAAACAATGCCTTTAAGACAAAAGACTGAAAGGCTGGGGTACAGATATAGTGTTGGAGAAGCAGGGTTTACGCTGGAACACTTTATTCTAAACATGTACTTCACAAGTAATGTGTATCAGGACCAATTTTCCTCTGATTTTTCCAAATGTATTAGATGAATTACCGAAGAAGGAAAGCTTACTTCCCCTCTTCTAGTATCACTACTTCTCTGTTAAGATCTCTATTCCTTTATCAAAATCAAATCTAACTTTGCTTTACGCATGAATGAGGCACTTGAGGACCTAAGCTGCAAGTCACATGGGACTAGATCTCATCCTAATTCATGAGTTATTAGCACAAATATCCAACTGATAACATTATGAATATGATTTAAATACAATAATAGAAAAAATAGTTCTCTTCTGTGCGTTCATGGCTTCTGGGACCTCTACACATTACTAGTATATAAACACTGAGAAAACACAAAATCCAGGAAGTTGCCCTACAAGATTTTACTAGGAAGGAGCTGAATGCAGGACTGAAAGATGCAGAGACATCAAAACCTTGAAATTTATTTGTCAGTTTTCTTCTGCACAAAATGATTGAACTGGTCCTCTGCAACTGTTACCTGTCCTTCTCACCAAGCTGTGACCACTCACAGAGAAGATGAGTAGACATAGAGAGAAAAAAACTTACACTCTTATAACCTCTACTTATCCAAATAAGTCAGTCTACCTGAAAGGATTACAGACAAATTAAGAGTGTAACTGGTTTTCACTAACGCATATTATACACTTTTCATATCTACAAGTGAGATAAAGAAATCAAAGAATGTAAGTGCATAAATTACACTGTTCTTTACTTAATCTCCCATTTTAAAACTTGTTTCCAAGTGTCCTGGTTTCAGCTGGGATAGAGTTAAATGTCTTCCTAGTAGCTGGTACAGTGCTGTGTTTTGAGTTCAGT
>JANZLQ010000092.1:20101004-20124687 GCA_026212715.1 Elanus axillaris
ATTATTAGTTTCTTCTTTTCTGTTCTATTAAACCATTCTTATCTCAACCCACGAGTTTTACTTCTTTTCCTGATTTTTTCCCCCATCCCACTGTGTGTGGGGGGAGTGACTGAGCGGCTGCATGGTGTTTAGTTGCTGGCTGGGGCTAAAGCACGACACCAAGTCAGTTGTACTTCAACATCTTTTTTACCTCTAACATGGATCAGTTAGTTTCTTTAAGAGAGCACACAGAAAGAAAAGGAGAAAATGCTAAGGTGAGGAGATGGAGATGTATGTTTCTCTTTTGACCTTCTTGACAAAGATAAGGCAGAGTCTGTTAAGCACCTATACAAAATATCCCTTATTCTTTTTACAGTCCTTTCCAATCTCTCTCATTTTTTGTTTGAAAGATTTGCTGCTGTCTTCACAAATCATTCTCTCTCCTTGACATGGTCTGACCTATGCTCTGCTGTGACTTTCCATAACCAACTGCATTCTGCTGGAGCATAGACTTTTGGGGACAGAGGGAAGAAACCACACATCGTTGCCACTTAATGTCCATACTAATGTCAAATCATTCAAGGCTTTTCATGATTTCATGACTCTTCCCTATTTTCTGGCTTTTCCTAGATGTGGCAACCAAATCCTCCTTCTCTTTGACAAATTATGACTATGACCTTAATTTCTTATGCCTAGGTGTAAAGCCAGATCCACAAATACTTTGCCAAGCACTGTACACACCACTGTATTAGAGACACTAACACCTCAGAATGCTTTTACTATTAAATTTACATGGAAACATCCCATTGCATATCAAACATCTCTCGTGTATGTAGGAAAGGTGGGACAGGGAATATCAGAAGATATCCATATTTTCACCTAATTGTTTACAATCAGTTCCACCTGCACAATTTTCCCACAGTTGCTTGGAAAGATGCCATTTCCTTCATGTCAAAGAACAAACAGGCTGTTTGTTGCCTAGCTTTATTTAGTAGCTGAAAGACAGACATTTGATAATTGTCACTAGACAGAGCAAATGGGATTTTCGAAGAAGCCTAAGGGAACTGATGCCATCATCCACTGAATTTCAAATGGAACTTGGCATCTAATTCTTTAGTATTTTAAGAAAGAAAAAAAAAAGGTGAAAGTTTCAATAAATGGCTTAGGCACATAAAGAAACGCTATCACTTACACTTGAGCAGTCAATGGCTAGCACTGAGTCCTACGGTTGAGCAAACAAATGCAAGCAAAAGAGGAACTGATTCAAATTGAACATTTACAAGATTCTGCTCAAACAGTTACAAGATTCTGCATTATTTAGGTTCTACTAGTTTTTAATAAGGGAATTACTTAAATACAAAATAGTTTTCAAACTTTGGGATTTGACTGGAGTCTTTTTTCTACTTCATATATCATGAAGGACACTAACAGTCTCCTCTCCTTGTGCATAATTTATCTCAAACAGATGAGTCCTTAGACAATATAGAAGCAGCAACAACTCTGATTAATGCCTCTGTCACACCATGCATTGATTGGTATTCCTCTAGTTGTTGGTATCCCTAGGAAAACTCTTCAGAAGATGCAGTGAGTTCCAGGTGCTATGTCCCATATAGCAATTACACTGACAGGGCATACAGACCTCACTCCATTGTATTTGAAGAGAACTCTGTCTAGCATGTATAGTTGCACGACTGATTGAATAGGCAAATCCTAACTGCTCTGCAGTCAGTGTGAAAATCCACATCCAAGCAAAGATGCCAATTAATGGTATTGCATGGTACACCATCTTGGTAGGATGAAGACATTGCTTCTCTTTTCAGATCGTATGTATGAGAACTTTAGAAAAAGCAGCCAACTTTTACTCTGTTCTTACAAAATTTTCCACAGTGTAATTTAAACTGGTATTTAAATTCCTAGTCTTTGCTATAATGCAAGCAACAATCCATCATAATCACTAATAGTGAAAGAAAGCACCTTGGGTGTGCATTTATGGCACTGACAATCAGCTCTGCTTGCTGCGGTGCATGCAGTCAGAGCTAGCTCTCTTGCCTGGAAGGAGGCAGAGCAGAAAGCAGCACTAACAAGTCATTTAGACACATTAACTAAGGACCATGCTCAAGCTAGGGAGAGTCATACTCTGTGTGACCTTAAACAAATCACCTCATGCTCTTACCCCTCTGTGCCTTAGCTACCAAGTATAACATGGAGATAAAAGTCATTCCAGTTCATAGGAACACTGTGCAAATTAACCTTTCCAAAATACAGCAAAAGCTTCTAATATACTGCTAGGTTTCTTTAGAAATACAGCCTCATAGCTGTTGCTGTTTAGGAATGGGTTGGCTTTTTTTGGCTGTTTGCTTGTTAATAAGGAAAAAGCCAAGGTGAATTAGAATAGTTTGCTATTCACCTCAGTTATTGCCTTCTATCACTTCCTCTGTTGACTGCTTCTCATTACTCAACTTCCATCAGTAAACATGATCTCCTATGATTGCTCCTTGGTGCTGAGACAAGTCAGCTACCCCTTTAATCCATTTTTGGAGGCTGTCAGTTTTTATTTCTTGCCTCAAAATGTTGTCTTCATCTTTGGTGTTCTGTCATTCTTAATCCACAGTGAACTTAAACACTCCATTCTGGAATGCATGCTTCAATTTTAAAATAAGGAACCATTACTTTATGTTACAGTCTCCCTCCCACAGGACAACTGATTAATCCAGACTACCACATAAGAAGTCTTCATGGTGATCATCTAGCAATTCATCACAATGACCAAAACCAACCCATAAGGCAGGTAGTATGATGCACGTAGGGATGGAAACAAAACTGGCATAACACACATATTGCCTGAGAGACTATAGGCTTCATGGTTTCACATGACTGTGCAAACTGCTGTCTTAGTTGACTTGACATATGTCTAGTAGCCTGACTGCCAAGGAAGTAGAAAGGCAGTTTAATCAAAACACTGGTCATGAGCACATCCCAGGATTCTGCAGGATAAGTATTTCTTCTGTGCATGTAAGAAGGAAGCACACCAGACATATGGACAGAGAATCACCAGAGAGGAAAAAATAGCTATTGTAACATACAGCCAAATGTGAAGAGGAATCAGCAGTTTGGGGAATCTATATGGGCTCCTAATTGGCAACAGAAGCTGCAAAATGTTCGAGGAACTTGTGAGGCAGCAGCAATCTGTTTATGATTCATTTGGCTAGCAAGACAAGCAAGGTGGCTGATGGCCTGACCTTTCTTCACAGAGAGCTGACAGACACTGTCTCTTCATTTGAAACAATTCTCTGGAAAGTAAGAAGTGATGGTGCATCTTTAACTAGACAATGCTTCTTATCAAGGAGCTGCACCTTTTACTCTAACGATTACAAAAACAAAGGACATACTACTTCAGTAATGAGAACAGAAGGCTCTTAAGGTGTCTACATTCCCTCTTTTCCCCATTAATAAAAGCTTTAGTTAATAACTTAGCCTATCTGTTGTTTCAAGGGCAAAACAACAGTCATATTTTCAGGTGTGTAGACAGTGATGAATTTTGGAAAGTTCCTATGAATAAACTTTTTCAGCCTTTGCCATATTGTCCTTTTTAGATTTTCCTAGTATGCTTTCTAGTGTCTTTTTAAGATAAAAACCTTTGCTAGAAAACAGGAGAGCACAGTGACTTTCAGAGTGTCTGTCCAATTCCAGATACCAAGATAGAGACAGCACAGAAAGACAGTTTTTGGAGATTAGATGGTCTATGCTTCCAAAGTACCTGAACTGGAGTACCACAGAGTCAGGACTCACACTTGAAATTCTTGTCTGAAGTACCTCATTCCCTACTGTTTTCTCTCTTTAGGTCATCATTTACTTCTCTGCAGATGGCACTGTGCATGACATGATGTTGAAATATCCACAGCTTGGAATACTCCAACATCTCAGGGCACATAATTGTTCAAAGTGGAATAGAGAAACTTGTGCATGAAATTAAGCAAAAGAGAAAGCAAAGCAGCAGAAGAGGCCTGTTTCAGCACAGCCTAATAAACAACAGTTCCCATGAGACAGATGTGTTCCTTGGAATGGAAGAAAACAGCTGTACTGAATCTTTACTGGGAACAATTTTTTTTCACATGAGATTCCTACCACCTATTTCTCTTACCTACTACATATAACTGACATCACAGCTCAAAGATTAGCCTTCGTGCTCAAAGAAATGAACACAGAACACCATTGCAGGTTTTAACCTTTTCTTCCTCCTCATTCCCTTCAGAAGATGAAGCCAAATAAGAGAGAGCAGTGAGCACTAAAAGTATAAAATCTCAAAATTTATGTCTTTGTTCTACTGTAACTCAGCAGTGTAGGGTAATGATAGCAAGGTTATTTTCTGAGCACATGGTTAAAGAATAAGAAGTCCTTAATAAAAGAGTTGTGTCCTTTTGGAATGTAAGTTATTCTCCAATGTTTCAAAAGTGACCACTGACATGAAAGGCACATACTGCAAAACTACTGACAAACCAAAATAGAGTTTCCAAGACAGCCTAGAAGTCATTAAGTCTTCTTGTTTCCAGAAGGTGTCAGCAATCCAACATCATCAGGTTTTGTACCATGGGATATAAAGTATGAAGACTGTAAACAAAATACACTTCTATGCTGACAGTTAATACTGCAGAAGAGATGACTGTTGCATCAGTAAGAAAGGTTTTACCTGGCATGTTCTAGCTAATCTCTGTAGGAAACTTTCTTACAGGTTTTCACAGACATATATTGACATTAATTTTCTCCTCCATACTCCATCCAGGCCTCAACTACAGGTGAGTTATTTGATTTGCAAGAAATCCTGTATTCTCAACATATCCTCATCACATGTCAACAGCCAAATGAGAACAACACAAGAACTCCTTCCTGTGTCAGACCTGTACGTTATTTATCATTCCTCTCATGGCAAGCTGATCTCCAAAACTCAGGTTTAAAAAGTTGATGAGGCTTGCTAGCTCCAGGGAGATCTAAGCTCTCATGGAAGAGCAGGCACATTTGGTAGCACTCCAGATACACCGAGGAATTGTCGAGTATATGTTTTCAGGCTGACACGCCATTTGTCAAAGTCAGTCAGGAGAATGTTACCAAAGACTGATTCTTTCACTGCACTTTGGAAATGTTATCTTGTGATTTGAGCAAACTGTTGACATAAAGAAGCCAGGTGGGATACTGAGTAATTCATTCCTGAAATCTACGATCTATGTAGTTAAAAAAATTATACAGAGTAGCTGTATGTCTGTGGCATGCAGTTTCTCAGATATTTTTATCGTATCAATGCAGTGTCAAACCACTTCCAACTATGAAATGCAAAAGAACTGCTCACAGATTCTGCTTTCAGTGTGTTGGGTATAAGGAAGCAGAAGGCAGGTCATATTCATGGTACTTTTGCAGAGATTTTTGCATGACTATTCGAGTGAAATTTTGGATTTGGAACTGCTTTATGGTCAGATAGATATTTCACAGACAGGTTAAATGAACTCTATTTTTCTCTCCTACTGATCACTTGGATTTAAAAGTTTTTGCCTGATTAGATCACATGATGGGCTGTATTTAGAGCTAGAGCTTTCCCTGTGATGCTGACACAGGATAAACATATCCTTTTAAATTGACAGTGGAAAGGGCCACTTCCTGGAAAAGGGAAAAAAATTCTATCACAGAGAGTGTGTTAACTTCAGGCACAAGGGAATGTTATACAAGGGAAATGAAAAAGAGAGATGGAAAAGCTAACCAAAATCAGATGGTTTCTGCTGACTTTCTGCATTACCTGGAACATGTCCCTGTAATTCTTGTGCAGAGAGGCACTTTGGTAGGGAAGGAAGAAGTTAGCTGTTATACAGACATACATGCAAAGGAGCTTGCAAGAGCGTCATTAAAGTAAAAAAGCCAAACATTCAGACACTAGGAAATGCTAGAACCAATGTTATTTCTGCAAACTTAGTTAAACCATCTTGTGTAAATGCATTACATCAGTGCCTTTAGTTATATGACCGCATACTGGTTTTCCACAGGACTGCAGCCTCATTCAGTGCACAGAATGGGCAGCAGGATTCAGTTTGACTGACATACAATCTTTGTTTTATTGCCTAGCATTTGACCCTTCTCTCTGCATCATAGGCAAATCCTAGTTTGAAAACAAAATTCTGTTTCCTTTTAAGCTTTTCAGTAGCACTTCTAACAGGATTTTTGTGACGTTAAATCTACAGTGCTGACAGGAGGTAAAAGATAGTGCTATTCCCATTTCACAGGCAAGGAATGCCAGCACAGAGGCAATGCTAAATTTAGCAAAATGTGAGTCACTGAAGATACAGGTTTTTTTCAGTATATATATATTATTCACACACCACTTAACTATGCACAAAGACTGAGTCATTACACTGAAGTTTCTGCAATTTACAGAAGTTTGCTTTGAATGACTTCCCATTAAATGTTTCAAGACTGCAAGTTTCTGATGGAAAACTGTGTCTGGTTTCCCACAGGAAATGAAACATATACAGTTGTGCCATCTGCTTATTCATGTGCTTTTAATACTCCTTCCACCTCATTTCTGAACTCGTTGGCTGGTTTCAAACAAAATTGGTTGAGGAAAAGGTCTCTAAGTGAATGCCTCTAGGCCTTACAAAAACTGGCAGCTAACAGGGAGTAAGACCCAAATTACAGCCTCCACTGAGAAAAAGGAGGTTACATCTCTCCCCGACCCTGTCCCTGTGCTGCCAGGCAATGACAGACCCCCTCAGCATACACAGCTTTCAACTAGCTGCTTACTAGAGGACTCAGCAAAAGTGCATGAAGCTAATATCCACGTTCCCCTTTGAGAAGCTGTGTTCTCATCTGGTGATAACAAAACAAAGCAAAACAGAGTAAAATCACCTCCAAGATACACAGTAACAAGCACAACTCCGTAATGATCGCTCACCGCAGTGCTGTGCTGCGCTGCCAGCCAAATGTCGCCCTCTTCTATCACTGCCAGAAGAGGTGCTTGGACCCAGCACAGTTTTCACTTCCAGAAATGCCAGAACACTTTCCGAAGGATGATCTGGTGCTCATCTGACAGGACACTAGCATAAAGATTTGGCATCACTTAGCCAAGAATAAAATGGACCTGTCTCAAAAGAGAAACCATGTCCCAGTCTTTTCCAAAAGTCAATCAAATATGCTGCAGTTCAGTGGAGGTGAAAGAAGCTAGTTTTGGGAAAGCAGCTGTTGAGCACAGTACAGCACAGCTTTCAAATAAACAGAAGGCTATGCCATCTCTATTAGCACCGCTATTCCCAAATTTCCTGGCAGTCACCATTATCTCCTTCCCTTTAGTCTGCCTTGGACTTGAGATTGTCATCACCATGTCCTACCCCTGCCCTCTTTATGACAGCCAGCAATTCCCCCCTGTACCTTTCTTTGACTGTAGTGACCAACAGTTGCAGACTCTGTGCTACTCATCTTATCAGCAAGTAGTGAGAATGTATGGGAACAATGTGGTGACATTGACCTTGTGATGCAGCCTCTGAGCTTTTCCTGTGCAGTCTGCTCAGGGAATGTGTACCAGACCTGCCGTGGCATTTGCAAACCAGGCAACGAAAACGATAACATTTTCATCAGCTTAGAGGTGTTTATGGCATACTAAATGCACTTTTATAGAAAATATAACTATAAGCAGAGGAAGAATTGGCTGCTTTTACCATAAAGCATTCCTAGATAGGGTGATGCAAGTGTTTGTGGCATAGAAAATTAAAGAAAGACACATTCAAAAAAAAAATGGTAATGGTGCAGCAGTAAATTCACACTCTCTCACCTAAAGATAGCTTCACAGCTCTCTAGCAACTGTACAGAAAGCAGAACCTACAGAGCAGCCAAGAAGATGCCAGCCGCAAAACCAGTCACATGCTGATTACTGCTGCTAGAAACATGCCCTCATTGCAATCCATTTAACATATCCCACCCTGGAGTTGTAAATGAAATGAGATCCCAGGCTGGTGTGTCTTATGCTTCTATCTCTCTACCAACACCATATGACTGGGATTAAAAGGACTGAGCCCATTGCTTGGTTCAACAGTTTCTTCCACACAGACCAATGACTGTGCACAAGCCCACTGTACCCCGTAACAACAGGATTTTCAGGGGCATGATCTTCCCATTTGGTGAAGTCAATGAAAATTGTGCTCTTGGTAGTGCAAGAGTGAGTACAGAGAAGGAAAATCTGGTCAAGTGAAGGCATAACAAAGCAGTCAGAGATATCATGGTTTACAAAAAGAAAAGATACTTCAGAAGGATGGGGTTTGATTTCCAACAGTTTTCTCAGGTGACAGCTGCTTTCTGCTGTGCAGCTCTGTAAAATGCCACTATGTCTGTGAATTCACCTGTGTGGTCTAAATCAAGAGAGGGCTCTCTGTCAGATAAATCTAGAAAAAAAATCTTGGTCCTTTCTTTCCCAAAATAAATAGCATTCAGAGCAGGAGCTGAAACCTGCTTTGAACAGGAGAGTGGAAACTCCAGCTGGGCAGTTCATCTCTCAGGACAGGTCTCCAAAGAGAGAAATACTAGCAGTCCCAGAGGATATAACTGCAAGATTAGCATATTCTTCTCTACTCTGTGCCTACTTGTGATATCATTTAGAAGAAATACTAAGCAAAATACTTAAAATGGGGTCTACAGAAACCCTCTATAACTGTGTCTCCTAGCTGGACTTTCTAACTGCCCAGTTGTTCACAGTGGATGCTGCAGCAGCTGGCTCTGTTTCCAAAGCAGTACGAAAAGGTTAACTAGGATTCAGTTCCACATGACAGTCAACTGGAAGGCACAACACAGCATATTACAGGTTAAATACAATTGGAAAGGGAGAAGGAAACAATACAAACTGAAGAAGTCAAATGCAGATGTGAATCTGACTTCTCTATAATCAGAATTCCAGTTTGGTTCATAAAAAATTCCTGGCATAAACCCCAGAACATAGATCATTTGGTCCATCAAGAAAAGGTCCAGCAATAAGTAACTTCACCCCATCTTATAATGGTGGTCTAGGCTAGAAAGTTGCGCTGAAAAATATGTGCACTCCTAGATTTCCATTTGATCTTCTACAAATTCAGTTCAAATTTGGCAAAGTATCTTCTGAGCTGTAAGCTATGTGACAGTCATACAAAATCAGATGAGAACTTGGCTTGAACAGCAGTTTTGTTTCCTAATGTTAGCAGAGTTCTTGAAATAAAAACATAAAAGCCATGCTAAATTTACACTATCAACAGTTAGTGAGAAATTCAAGGAGATTACAGAGCAAAATTTGGATAGTGAACTGTCTGTCACTGTTAGGCACCTCAAACAGGCAACTCACAGTGACTGTCTAGTCCTAAGTCAATGTTTGAAGACAGACCATCAGAAAAAAAAAATTGTAGTTATTGATGGTTCATTTGTAAGCTGATCTTTCAAGTGAAATCGTATTTTATACCTAACTCTATGCTTCTTTTTGTGTGTTGAAGAGATGAGAGGAATCTCATTTTAGTCAACTTCTGAAACAGCTGAGGAGACGCCACCACGATCTGCTTGAATACATACTCTTGCATAGACCTCATATTTGCCAGTTAAAATATTTTTCAGCAGCGAGCACCCATCTGGATTCTAACCTGAAATAACACAAAAATTACTACAACAATTCTAAATATACTGGTACACATATTATATAATGTTCTACTGCTTTATACCTCACCATAATAGTTGAGAAATAATGGAGAAAGACTTTGGCTATGTCCTGAATAATAAAGTATCAAGATCAAGAAAAATGTTGTATGTATCCTTGACTCATAGATCAAATGGGCCCTAATAAAAACTGAAGTTAGCTGGTTATCCAATAATCTGAGGATTTGATCCTCTTAGTTTTATTTTCCAAGTTGTTCAGCTTGCTGACTATTTTCTGTTTCTTTCCCTCCTCCCCTTTTGCTACTACATATCTCATTAGGAGGATGAGGTTCTGGTCAAGCCCTTGGAGGGGGGCTCTGAAACAAAGGAAATCATGTCATAATCATCTTAGAAAAATATATACACACACAAGAAAGTATCCCCTGCAGAAACAGCCATTATTGAATATTACACAAAGCTGGGCATTTTAAGGCATTGTTTAATTTAATTGCTAGTACTCATTTTAATTAGCAAGAGTTATATTTCTACCATAGCAAGCAATAGCATAGTAACAATGTGGGAAATTTGAAGAAGATTTTTTTTCCACTTGATTGAAACCACTGAAGATATCTGGCTTCCTCAAGAGCTGCACACTTAGCCCAGGAATGTGACAACAGATTACAGCAAGGTATCAAACCAAATGTCCCATCATAATCCCCCTGCTTGTAGCCTCTACCATAACACTAAGTCTTCCAGGACAGGAACTGCATCTGCAATGCCTTTTGTGACATAGCTTTGGTCTGAAGTGGAAATTATAGGACTAAATTCATAATAATATATCTGTGACTTCTCTAAAGTTTTCCCATATTAGCATTAGGCTTAGCATAATGGTACAGGATAAACAAAAAAAAAAAAAAAAAAAAAAAGAAGAGAAAGGTATAAGGAACTGTGGAGAGGACAAAAGCAATCTAATCAGTGGTTATGAAATGTTATTTTAGTGGATATGCACAGCATGTAAGCAGCAGTGGCAGGTACTCCAAAATGAACAACAGCAGAGAAAAGCTGAATTTTCATGTAAGGGTGCTCCTACTGTTTCATACATTAAGGGCCATTAATGTTAAATTTTAGGTCTCATGCATGCATGAGACAGACTGAACTTCACCATTTTCTAGCCCTCTTCTGAAGTGCTAAATGTGGATTTGGGTAGTCTGCATGGGCACTGGGGATATCCAGTCCCAGAGTCTAGGGAAGCCAGTCCCTCAGAGCTGCAAACTACAAGCATGCTGCTTGTGCAGGACCGAAACCTGGCTCCTGAAATGGGTATCGCTGCAGGGGTCATTCCTTGGGGTACTGGCAACCGTTAAGTGCCTGGAGGGCTTCCTCTGCTTGCCTGCTACTTTTCTAGTCTCTCTGTCCTCACACTTTTAGCCTGTCCTTTAGGGTTGCTACTAGTGCATATCTGCCTCATCGTTCAGTATGGTAAGCAGGAGGAGGGGTAAGAAAAGGGAAGCAGCAGTGGTTGCATTAGGATGGGCAGACTGCGAAAGCTCTAAGGAGGAGCTGATTTGCTCTGTAACAGGCCCAGGAGGCCCTGTATACAGCAGCATTTGACACACCTGCTAGAAACTGCTAGCAAACTACTCTCCAGTCTCCTGTCCAGACACGCAAAAATATTCAATGACAGAAATGGTCTGTCCATGTAAGAAAGCCTGTACATGCAAACGGATTTCACAGAGCAAGGCCTCTGCTGATTAAAGCAGCTTGCAACTGTGACAAAGAGGACATAAATCTATTTTCTCCTACCCACAGTGATTAAAAATTATTTTCTACCACTTCAAACACACAAAATAGATCAAGATAAGCAGCATGGACCAGTAACTTAATTATTCTTGCCCTCGTGACAAGTGGCTCTCCTTAGAAACATTTCTATTTCTCCGTAGGAATGTCCCTCCATTATGCACAAGGAGAAACATCTGCTTCTGACAGTGCATAAACAGTGATGTTTGTATCTCCGATGGCTGCGGGCTAATAAGAGCAAACCAGATTTGGCTCAGAACATAAATGGTGCCAAGAAAAACAACGTCTGTGCAAGCTGTTTTGGCTTGCATGTCCAGAGCCCAGCAAGACTGTAAGCAGGCAGACAATAGTTCACACAGGTTTTGCATTGGAGTGCTGGCGGTTTTTTGTTTTGCAGCACACTGCATACAAAGCTTTGCACACAAAGTCAAAGGAAACAAAATCTCAGTGAATGCTAGAAAAAACAGAATTTTGCTTTGAACACAAGAGAAAAGCATAATGAATAGCTGTGATAGTTTCCCTCACCATCATTATTCACCAACACAAGAAAATGGAGACCTTGGTCAACCATATTTGTGAATCATTTTCTTTTTTAAGTCATATCTTATGTTTTCAGGGATCTTGGATAAGCTCCAGCTGGCTTTAAAATGAAATATATTGTCTCTTCAGGTCAACATTACACTTTTCCTCAGCTCCACCTGGGTCTAGTGAGGGCTTACTCTTTTGCTCTATTTCAGACCTTTGTTTCAAGGACTTTTACAAGTTTTCTGGAAGTGCTGAGGAAGAGGATGTAGGCTACGCAGACCAGATGGGCAAACAGCAGACAGCTAATTTTATTGCCCCTTGGTCCCACAAGATGATGAAACAGGCCAAAACTGGAAAAGCTCTATTCAAGTCAATGGACCAACATTCAGAGAAGCTGCAATGCAACTGAAATGCCTTTTGTGCCTTCTCTAGTCAGCCTAATGGGCCTGGGGGTGAGGATTTGACCCTTTACACTGTTGGAAGAAAGCACTAATTACTTTGAAAGTAAAAAGAACTTGTCCTTTAGATTACATAACCTGTGTTGCTGCTGTCCTACATAACTACAGGGGACTAAATAATATGTAATGGAATGAAAGCTGCAAAACTGGGCTGGGAAAATTTGCTGAAATAATTAATACCACCAGTCAATTATGTTGATTTATACATTCAGTATTCCAGGCAAAGCTGGCCACTGTAGGTTATTATCCTGAGGAGTCAATGTATTCAACTGCTATGCAAAAACAAAGAGAAAAAGTCAAGGAATGTAATTTGTAACATTTACAGTGTGTACTGCATAAGGAAAAGTCATGCCAGAAAATGGATGGAGAAAGAAAGAGAAGCAAGATATGAAGGATTGCTTAGCACATAGCCAAAAGTATAATGCAATACTAACTCCTTGAATATATTGTTATTTGCAGAGTCCCTTTATCTTGCTTTTCTGGTATTATTCAAAATCCAAAGGTAGAGTTTCTGCTGCGTATGACTGTGTAGATACATACAAAACCACACATGCACATACATATATATATATATATAAAACAACTTTACAAGAATGACTATTGGGTCTCAAAGGACTTCAAAGTATGAACTGATACAATTTCTATCTGTACGTAAAGTTATCATGGTAATGATATTGTCAGTTAAGGATAAAATAACAATTTGCATTATTATCCACTGTAATGCAAATTGTTATTTTTACCAGCAAATACATGGCTGGTTTTAGCCTCAGTGGCAGGATGAATGCTAAATCAGAGCTGATGAATAATTCATAGATCTTATATAATGCAATGGCTCATTATGGGATTCGTGTTTGAAGAATGACTTCTCCTGGTTAGACACTGTTTAGATTCTGGGCCAGTGACACCCTGGCATGACCTGCCTGCAATGAGATAATGATCTGCTGATGAAAGGGTTGATTTGTTGTCTGTTTTTTTTTTAAGCCATTAAAATTTTATTGAGTTTTCATTACACAGACATATCTACAGAAGACTGAAATAAGCAAATACACAAATTCAGCAAGCACGTTCCACTCACTAAGTTGATTGCAGAGTTAACAACTGTGCAAAGTAAACAAAAGGCCCGTTGACATCACATACTAAGCAAAATGTAGTGCAGCAGGAAGAATAGTGCACTTGGCATTAGGAAATCTGAGTCCATTCCCAGCTCTGCCAGCTGCCTGGAACATGACAGAAACACAGGGAAGTGATTTCCCTCCATGTCCTTGGGTAGGAAAGACAGGAAAGGATTAAAGACTGTAACTTTCAGAGGACAGGGACTGAGCCTTGGTGGTGTTACAACTAGACCATATGCTTGACTGAGATGTCGTCTCCAAGGTAGCTAAACCAAAGATACCTGGCATTTATGAAAGATGGGGAGCGAGTGGTGAGGATAAAGGGTCTGTGGCTCTTCACCTATGCTGTTCCAGCATGATGGGAGAGAGTTATTCACAGATATAAAATGAGCAGGAATCCCAAAGCTTTAGGAAATTTAGAATAACTGATTATACATTTTTCCAAATGTCATGGGAGCTTGTTTGAAGATCTCATTTAAAAAACAGAACTTGCAAGAACATATTTTTCTCTAGCACAGAATGCCTTATTGTTGTTTTCAGAGGGGTTTTTTAGGGTGGCAGTGGTTTGGTTTGGTTTTTTACACTCATCTCCCACCTGTTATAAATGGTTCTACTAATTAGAAAGGTAAAAAAAAAAAAATGAAGGAAAAACTCAACAGGATTGTAAAATGCTGCTCTGGAAGTTCTTGTAACTAACAACAGACAACATTATCGTTACAAAACAGATAACAAAATTAAACCTATCTCTTCCTCAAAGGAGTTTCAGAGGGTGATTCAGTTCATATGTCTCAGAGTGAAAGAAAATAAATCATAACTGATATGGGCTGAAGGGTTGTATATTTCTTGATCCAGGTTATTCCATGATGAGGTGTTATACTCAATTTCTTGTACTGTTCCTCCATACCACCTGCTATAGAACACGATATTGATCTAGAGGTCTAAACAATATGACAGTTCCAACACCCTTATTTCTTTATGGGCTGTATCTATCAATGGGATGTATGGATAGAAAGAATACTACATAGCAAACCGTGCACTCTCCACACATGTTAAGGTATAGTTCAGAGTCCTGGCTCTAATTTAGTACAGGCTTTGTCAGGAATCCCCATACCCTTTTTCTCATGTCGACAAAACAGCCTATTTCCAGTCTCTGTTCCACACTGCATGGTTTAAGGGGCCAGTGTTGAAATTACTGGGTTTCTCATTTGAAGAGATTACTCATAACAGGAGGAGAAGTAATTTTTCTCTCATCTTCTTGATGACCATGAAAAAATATATAATTCCTTAGAGTTCCTGCGTTTCTCTGATTCAAAATAATTAGGAAAGAGATACACACAGCAGGGAACTAATTTACACATAGGTCACGCCTTTGGGAAATGATTTATAGCCACCATTGGCTTTAACAAATTCTGCCTCACTGTAATTGTTAGTTCCCAAGAGAACTTGATAAAAGCCAAGGAGTCAAAAGGAAGGCTAACACCTCACTGCCCATATTACTTCAACTGCTCCTAAAAAAGAGTATAAGTGAGAATTGTTCTGCTAAATTTAAAATTCCTTTGTGACTCAGAGATTTAGTAAAAATCTCTGTTCCTCTGAGGCCCACACCTGGGGTTCTGCAAGGTCTAGTTCTATAATGACCACTGAGGTAGCTGTCAGAAACCAGCCTGCACAGCCCAGAACAGCAGCATGCAGAAATACCAGCCTGGCACCCAAAAGCATCACAGCAGTGTTAGTAGATGAGAATAGGGGACCCACAGCAGGAGAAATAACACCCAGAAGCAGCAGCTGTTGTGCTACTGCACTGAGGTAGCTCCTTCAGCATCTCTGTGCCAGACTACGCTTCCTTCAGACATGCAAGCACTAGGCTAGGAGGTAAGACTGAGTAAGGAGTGTTATTGGGTGGAAGCATTCCTGGACTTTTCCAGAGAAGGAACAGTCATCAACTTGCTCAAATACCATTGTGGAAGGTGCAACTGCTGTCCAGATATTCCAGTTAAATATCACAGCAGGTGCAGACAGCACACACATCAGTGCAAGCTAGTGCCTGGAGTTATTCCTAAATATCTTCACTTTATATTGCCTAAACTAGCTAAATTATAGCTAGACCAGGTATGTTACATGTGTTCCTGCAGTTTGATCAGTGCTCTTTAAGATCAGAGCTGTGACAATTCAGATCAAAATAGGGACTAAGCATTTCTAGTTTGACTCTTAACTTATTCCATTTGATGAAAGTCTTTTAGCTATCAATCAAGTGCATTCTTGCAAGCCTTCTAGTTTTGTAAGGGATTATGATTAGCTGATGGCATGTTTTTGCTCAGATATACTGCCATCTAAGAATAAATAGGGCACCAGTGTAAAATAACTACTCACAAAAAAAAAAAATAAATCCAACCTAAATTTATTATTGATGCTGTGTTGTCTCTAGTTACACAAGAGACTTTGGCATACCTTCAGCCCAAGGAATCCTTTGCTTTTAAGTAGCACATCATCTCATGATTTGACTACAAGTTAGATGCCTTACAATATGCTCTCCACATGTGAGCACGCAGCTGCTCTGCTCCTATTGCTCTAGAGACAGGGGATGGAAGGGAAGATTACAGATAGATATGGTTATGAGATGAAAAGCACATTTTTTATGTTCAGCAATTCTGAAACATACATAGTGCTGTCTTTTGTATACAATGTTCTTTTCCATTTAACCACAATGACAAAATGATAATTGTCTGGCTACAAATGTGTCCATTTAAAAATGTACATAAACTGACAACCAGAGGAAAAAAAATTACTATCTCAAAATCAGAGGCCAATTTTTCTAAACTATACATCCTACTACTACTGAGGGTAACAAATCACTCGGACCTCCCCACTAAGCAGAGTTAGACAATACCACTGTATAGGTAGGAGACTCCTACAATACACCTAAAGCACTTTCTGGAACTGATAACTCATGATAGCTAATAGAATTACTTGCTACCCAAGTCTGCTTATTCTGTATGTTGAGCTAATGATGCTGTTTCCCATTGAATGGGATACTTGCTATGCCCATTAAGGATCTCAAATTACTTTTACCAATAGTAGATCCATCAAGCCAAGTACTCCATGAAGAGATTTATATAGATGTATGCAACAGCTCAGGCAGTGACATTTAAGTTCATCATAATGTACAACTTCCTTTTAGCATGATCTTAAATTTCTAATTAAGAAATTTACCTCTTACTTAACTGTCCACTTTTCTCTTGTATGTAAGCAGCTGTGCTAGCTGCTATATGGCACTTTTATAGTACTGCTAGTAGCAGTTAAGTAGCTTTGCTTGAGAAGTGACAGCAGTTTGGTAGTAAAGTCACCACCTCTATATTCTTAAAGTGCAGAAAGTGTTTTGAGAATTCTCAAGAAGAAAGGCTGGTATAGACCACAAAATCTGTGAATTACTAACTCATTTAACTAGTGATGGGAGGGTAGTGCTTTTTTAAAGTCAGTTCTGCCCCCGTTTGTGAATATGTGTAGGTGTCAGCATACAGAGTCCCAAGGCAACGCAACCTCTCCTCTTGGACATTAATATTGTAACAACTAGAATTTCTCTCTATATTGTGTTCACGTGAATTCAGTTACAATCACTGCAGCAAAGAAGTGGTTAAACCAGCATGAACTGTGCGAAGATAAAATTAAAGGTCTTCCTGAGGCAGAGAAGCACTGCAGCCCCCACATCACACCTGCATCTCGGTTACCACATGGGCAGTTTATCCTGCTGTGCGTAGTGCAACACGGCGCCAAGATCCCTCAGCCTTGCTGGATAACCTTGCTGCTTCTGGATTAACCGGAACAGGGCTGCTCATCTTAAGCCATAGCATTACATTTGCTTCTGCTATTCTGGGGACTTGTGCTATACATTGCACCACCCCAGCCTGTCTGGAGTTACTTCGGTGATCTCTATCAATGATGCATTGCAGCATGGAACTTTGGCCTTGTCTATGCTTACACCAACTAGTCAGGGTGGCCTTCAAGCCCAGACTTATCTATCAGCTACATCCTGAAAGCCTTAAACTTCAATTGCTGGTTGTATGATGGCCAATCTCTTCAGAAGCATTACTGAATATCAGAATTTAAAGCCAAGCCTGCCCCAGCTGATTTTCAAGTCTTGTCCTTTCTGGAGTGGAACTGCAAAAACGAGCCAAGCGAGTCTTTGAGTTATCTCCCCACCTTTGGCTTTCTGCTTTCTCATTTTTGTTTTGTTTTTTGTTTTTTTTTTTTTGTTTGGTTGTTTTTTTAACTTGAAGAAGTGACCTATTTCTGTAGTCTTTCTACAGAGAAAACCCACAGAGCTGTGTGGATTTAACACAGGTCTCAAGATAAGATATAGATAAGGAAAGGACTATTCAGATGGCTCAGGTGATCCTACACACTTTTTGTCCAGATCAGTTGTAGAAGTAGGCTATGCTTCTAGATGCCATCCAGCAGAAAAGCATTCCAGTGCAGTAAGGCAGGACAGTGTTTATAGTCCAATTCATCTGCAGCCTACTTCATGATAGCTTCTCCCCTGTGAATAGGCTCAGGTAAAGCTTATAAAGTCCTTTGAATATATAACAGCTAAGTATCACAATTACATTTTTAGTGGACCTGATCTATTTCCCCCACCATAGCAAAGAAATAATGGAGTGTCTCAGTTACTATATTCTCCCTTCCATGTTTTCATATGCCCATTATTTTTTTTTATTATTTTTTAGAATCATCACCCTGGCATAGGGCACAATGACTTAGCCATCAAAACTGAACCATAGTGATTATAACACAAATGCTGCTCCAAAGCTGAAAGCATTAATCACTTCTGCAAATAAAGGACTATTTACTAACACTTTTATCTGAGCTCAGAGAAAACACTTGTAAAATAGCCCTTTGTTTGCACCTCAAACTAAAGGGCAAAATGTTACTGTGGGTCTGCAATTTGTCATCTAGAAACATATAATGAGTGTCTGAGGGGACAGGCACGGTCCTGATTCTGCTGCTTTTGTTACAGGGCACTCTGCAATATCAACCAGCTCTCCTGTTTTCTCAATTGCTCTTACTTTTTTAAACTGTAGCTTTTAAAGTTACAGCCCTAGGAGGATAAAGAAGGTAAGTCAACACTGCTGAGCTACAGCATAGCAACATGAGCAGTTTATTATAGTACAAAACCGGCAAGTGAGAAGGAGAGTAGAAATATCACCTAATTAACAGGTGATGAAGGTATAAATCCAAATGACCTCTTTCATATATACAAGATGCAAGAAACAAACAGTTGGGGGGGGAGGGAGGACTCCAGCTGTAGGGATCATAGTATTTATTTGTTGATCTCATCTTGCTAATTCTGTTCAGTTATTCCAAGAATGTATTTCAATGGGCTTTTTTTTCTTTTTCAGCTCAGAGTGATTTATTTATGCTGCACTCAGATATGATGTCCTTCCTTTTGCTGCTGAAAATCACTCCATACTTTGCCCAAGAGCAAGCTATGTATGAAACCAAAGGGTAGCAAGAGAGGAAATTCACTTTACAGAAACAAAGCTACAAAATTTAATGCTACAAAACCTGTGAATTTTTTTGATGCCACTTTTCTGGATATTTTTCATTTGAGTATCAGATCAGCTGATAATTACTCTGTACATAACACAGGCACCTCAAAGTAGAGCAAATCTACCACTGTCTCTGGGGGATCTGTGAAGTTTAAATGCCTTAATGAAATTTCAGGTTTGTTCATATTTATGTTAGTCTGTGACACTCTGTGTGCCTGTTCAATAGCTCTTCCTTCTGCAGCTAGTAATAGGTTTCATACAAATCTAGATAAATTGAGTTTCTATAAGACAGGGAAATTAATAGTTTTAAAATTCAATTAATTTCTGTCTATAATTTAAGATTTTGCTGCCAGGTATTAACATACTTGTTTCCTGAATGCTGACAAGCAGAACAACTTGTATTGATTTGCAGTATTCACCCTCCATATGACATCACTGACAGCTTCATTACATGGGATGCTAAATTTTTTTCCATGTGGTCACCCTTAATGAGATTAAATATACTTTGTATTTTCAAGCCATTTATTTGGAAGGAATTGTGATTGGATTGTCATCACATCAAGGTTATTTAACCTAATATACAGCAGAAAGAAAAAAACAAAAAAAAAGCACTTCTGAAAGAGAGGTCATCAACTGATGTTATTTAGAAAGTACATTACTCAAGTAATTTTTGTGAGATATTGAAGAGGTATTTTATTTGCAATCCTATGCCATTCGAGTTATCCAGAGGTGCTTTGCATATTTATAATGCACACTCTTAGGACAACTCATTTCCTGTTTGGAATAAGAACTCAGGTCCCACTTAAGTCAATGGGAATTTTGCCATCAACTTTAATGAAATCAGTATTTGGTTCTTACTAAATATATAACTCAGCTTCAAACTATTCCAAAATACTGGCATGAATTATCACTAACTTCTACCCCTGTTGCAGAATTGTTAACACAATAATCGGGCTGGAGGTGTAAAAGCAGCAACAGCAATAGAGCCTACATTTGTGAAAGAGGGTTACAGTAGCACCATTTAAACACTGTGTCATCCATGTTATGGTGTTAATCTGCATGAGTTTCGGGATTAATCTGTCTTCTCTAATTTAAATCATATTATACGTAACCCACAGGGATAGAATAATATTTTGTTCCAGATAAATATGCTGCTATAATCAGTATATTTTCAGGCATTTCATACATAAGAAATGTCAATATTATTTGAATGTATAATACATACAAATAAATAGATTACACCTATCTCAAAGGCTTTTCTTTAAGATAAAATAAAATTCTATACCTCAACTGGTACTTCAAATAACAAATTTTTTTCCTGATCCACTACATAAAACAATTATGCAAATTTCTACTAGTCCTCTGTTTCTGTAATATTTATGATTGAGAGTTCAACACGATCATAATTTGGCTGACTGGGAGATTGTAAAAGAGGCACAAATAAAGCATTGTGCCAAACAAAAAATCCATAGTTCGTAAGCAATACAATGTTCATTAACAGCTGCTTCCTCCCAAAGGACTCCCACCGGCAGAGAATCTCACGCTCTCGTTTCCAAGGAGTTGTGTGTGGTTGTTGCAGACTCAAACTAACTTCCACAGCTAATTCTGTTTCACATAATTCAAGCATTTCAATGGTGATTATTTGCTAGCTAATCTCCCTCAGCTCATCCTCTTACAGGCACAGAATATTGACCAAACAAGCATTTATGATGTATCTCTAAGAAACATTACACAAGAAAACTTAATAGATGTTGTTGGCCTAAACAGGAAAGCACACTGCAGTCCATGTGCAGTAATTTCCACCCACACACCTCGCATCTGTAAACGGGACTGGACACAGTCCTCTGAAAATTTAATAGTGTCACTGTGAAAATTTCTTTATACAAGTGCCTAGTGAAAGTAGGACTTTGCATTGTTAAGGAGACTCTCTCCTAACATTAATGTGTTTTTTACTGTCTAGCTGCGGATAATTCTAAATAATCATCTGCTTCCAGTCTATTCCAGTACAGCTGGCTTGAAGGCTTGCGTTTCACTTTCCATCCAATAATTGCTGAGAAGAGGTGATAAAGGATGCAAAACTCAGGCTTTAAAGGGCTTCTTTTTTAGGGATCCAAAAATGGAAAGATATTGGTTTCTACAATGACCCTTTCTGAATTTCTATTCATGCTGTTTGCATCTCTCTCCACTTCCTAGAAAAGGGCTGCTGTTACATGGCAGAGGGACATCAAAGTTGTTTCCAACTCCAGCCAATTCTGTCATACTAGAAAAGTGGGAGAGATAATGATCCCATCACTAATAAAGAAAGCCATAGTAATTATGAGAAGGAGTTATAATCTGCTGAAATGCACTTGAGTATCAAGGAACTACAACCACTTCCAGGGAGATAAGGCCCCTCCTCTGCCTTGCACTGACCACCTGGTCAGTGCAGATATGTATTTGGCCAAAGAGCTTTGCATGCTACAAGCAGTGCCTAATAACTTCCATTATTTTACTTATCTTGTAATCTGCACAATCTGTAATCTCCAGTTAGCATAGATGGTTTTATATAAAAAAATGCACAGTTCAGAAGTCAGTTACCTATGCCATACAGTCATCAGGAAGTAAATAATGACATCCATAACTGGTTTAGTTCAAGCCTTTAGTTCATCTAAAAGCAAAACTTCTAAATCTACCATAAAGATCAGCCCTCCTACACAACAAGCAGAAGACCAATGCAAGGTTTTTGACAGCCAGTAGTCCTCACTTTGATGTGAATGGATGCAAGTGATTCTCTCTTTTAATGATCATTAACATTCACAGAAAACCTGCTAATGTCTTTTCACCTTGTCTCCAAAAACTAACCATTCCTCCTAATTCCCTCCTCAGTTATCCAAGCAATTAGAACCATACCCCAGCCTCCTCTCTAGTTACAAAGCCTAGTTAGTGATTACACCCACAGTGGCTGGGGAATGGGAGAGAGGGAAGCAACACACATCAGTGACAACAAAAAAAATTATTGTCAGATGCCTGCTGGTTTTGTACACTTGCACCTTATAATAATAACTGTATAATGAGGACACCAGTGGTCCTAATGTGCTGTTATTGAAACAAAACCAACTGTACTGTGAGTCCTCTAAGTAGTTTGATCACACGATCAACATCAAAATTGTTACCAGCAGTCCCTCCTTTTTTCCCTTGTGCTTTCCACCCTCCCCTGTCAGGTCTCTTTCTCTTCTTGGCATTTAAGGTTTCTGGGACAGTTTTCTTTCTTTGCTTTCTCCCCCTGCGTACACCTACTGGCAATTAAAGGAGTACAATTACAGAAAATCAATGGTGTATTTTCTACCCTACTCTAGCAGAATAGAATAGAATTCCAAACTATTACTGGGAGAAGTGTCATAAAGTGCATATGAACTCAGGGCTGTTTAAATATTAGAACTAAACTGAAAGAAGGAGGCGGGTGGGGGGGAGGACATCACTAGTGGTGTACAGAAAATCCTAAACTGTTTGGAACATGTTTCAGATGATAGATAAATAAAAATACAGATGTGAGTGCACCACAAAAAAAGCCTCTGCTGAAACCCTGCAAAGCCAGAGGTATTCCTTGAGAGAGCCTATAAAACCAGTACCATTCAGCCACATATATACCTCCAGAAGCCACCATGCTGCACTGTGTGGTAGATGGAAGGCAAGACATGGTTACAAATAGCCATGATGGCACAAGTAGGTGAAGTCATCAGACTTCTGACCTCCAGTCCTGTGATTTAGTCACAGATTATGTTATCCTTTTAGTTGCAATATGCAAGCATCTATACAGATCCTTAGCAGTACAGACTAATGGAAGTGGGTATGTGTGGCTAGCAAGATTATGTATTATTCTGTCCCTCAGAAGAGCCTTGTAAACTGAGTCCCACAAATCACTGAGTTCAACTTGTGCCTCATTTTAAGTAAACTCAAAATAATGTCAAGCATGCCTGATGCTCTCGTGTATGTGTTGCAGGATGAAAGAGAATGAAGTGAATCAACAAGCTTTTAGATTTATTTGTTGTTGGTGTATTGCAAAACTAGTAATTTAAAGAGAAAATAAGTAGGTTCTCAATAGATTTGCAAGGTTCACACCTGTTATTAGGAGCAGCTTTACCTTGCTCAGCAGAGAACTCCCCTACCCTTTGAAGATCAAGCGAAAAATCTCTCACAAGCTCTGGTGTGTCTGCTCCTCCACTGGTGCATTAACAACAAAGTGCAGAAATGAACTGACAGCTTTTCACTTCTTTCCCTAATTACCAATCACAGCAGCTGCTTGGTGGAAGAATAACAAGCTTCCTTCTTTTTTTTTCCACATTTGAGCAAAAACCTAAGCTTGTCTGGTGCGTATTTTTGTGGTTTTTTTCTCTCACAACACTACTGCTTGCTGCTGTCAAGCTCCAGTCTCTTGGAGGGGTGGGTTCGAATCCCACTTCTGACACGTTTCCACCCCTCACCTCTGTGCATAACATATTTAAGAATTGTCATTAAAATTACATTCATCACACAAAATCTTCACAAACTTAATTCTCCATACCGAAATCAGAATAATATCACCACAACATGGACAAAAAAGTGGACAATTTACGCACACTCCACTCCTCGTCAACAAAAAGGAATTCTCCACACCGAAATCAGAATAATATCA
>JANZLQ010000092.1:20135701-20204056 GCA_026212715.1 Elanus axillaris
TCCCACCGGAGGGGGGCGGGGGGAGTGAGCGAACGGCTGCGTGGTCCTTTGTTACCGGCTGGGCTGAAACCACGACAACGTCTTATCGAGTACAGGTATCTTTTCCAACTTCATCCACCCTCAGAAATGGATGTTATCTCAATCATATATAGCAGAGGCTAAGGTATTTAAGCACACTACAATGAACAGTGGCAGTGAGGTTGTTTGTGTTTTTTATTTTGGATTCAAGTCTTAGATATTGCCATTATGGAAAGACTAGCAATTTATACCCAGCAGATCCACCATGAGGGGACAACAGCTCCACTGGATTCCCATGGCCCTCACTTGATTCCAGCAGATGTGTGAATGACAAAGACAAGAGTTTTGCAAGGGATGATGGCAAGTTGCACTGGAGAAAAAACACCTGAAGGAAGTGGCAAATTACATATGGCTTTACACTGACTGATTTGAAGGCACAGTGTGTAGCACACTCTGAAAGCACCAGCTGTTGAGTATAAAACACTTGACACTGCTGAGACATTTGTAAGCCAAACATTGAACACTGAAAGAGAAACTTAAGAAATTTTCATCCAAGAAAATTTGAAGCCTTAGAGGGAAGAATTAACTGGATTTGATTACTCAAACTGGTCATATCAATATGAAGGCACTTCAGCCTTCCTATTTGGCATCTCTGTGAATCATGTAGCCTTACACAAGACACTGTTGCTGGAGGTCTTTGCACACTAGTCAACTTCAAGAGGCAGAGAGCCATAAGCAACAGCATGCAGTCTATTGTCCCACTGTGCCATCTGGCACTGGGTTAATATGTCTATCAGTGACTTCTTTCACACTCCTGACACTCCTATTACTGAGCTACATGACTGATAGTCTGCTTTGATTTGTAAACTACCTACCGAAATTTACCATTTTTTAAAGTTTAAATTTTGCTGCAGTAACATCTAATAAAAAAGCATGTAGGAAATATCAGTTACAGGAGTTGGTTATCTAAGACCTCACACAAATTTTTAGTCCTAAATCCATATGATTACATCATTTCATGCACACTATCAAGGGCTTGATAGCAACATTTCTGCCTACATGCTTGTTAGGCAAACTGTCCATGTACTGGTTGTTCTTGCAGTCCAGGCAGATTCCATCAGCAATTCTGAATGTAAACCTTTCAGAATACAACTTATGTCCTCTTCACCCACACACAAAGGTGCAGTGATATTGATTTCTATTTGACAACAATCAACATTACAGCTCAACTTAATCAAACTTTAAGTTAATTTTCCATCAAACCTAAGCAAATCATAATTGTATTCAAGGCTCACATCCTACAATATGAACTGAATGTTCTCCTTTTCCATTATGGATCAACAAAATAACCAGTGACATGAATGGCAGTCTAGCAATTAGATGACTCGCTGCACAGATGGATTAATAGACTTAAGAAATTGCTATTTGTGAACATTCACAGGAATTAGAAAGTAATTGTGAGGCAAACAACAACTGAAAAATCAAAACTAAAAGATAGTAAAGCATACTCCAATCTGTTCACAAACAGTGTGACAACTAAGGGGAAAAAAATAACTATTGGCTATTTATTTTATCTTTTTACACATTCCTGTGTCTCTTCTTATGGATTAAAGGAACCAATGAACTAAGTTTATTGACATTCAACTGCCAGCATCAAAAAAACCCCAAGATCACTACTCAGTATAGGCCACGCCGTGGCAGGCTTAAGAGCTCCTCTGATGTCTCCTACCCATGAAACTTTTCAACATGTATCTTGAATGACTAATCTATGGTAAAGCATTTAAAAATTAAGTGTAAATAAAATGAAAATCTTCAAAAAGTACTCTGTAGAATGGAAGATCACAGAACATTAAAGAAGCTAATAAACAATACAAACTGCTGCTGCTCCACCTTTTTCCTCTAAGAATGATTAGTAGTCTACCTAGCCCAAATATTTAGTAATTATTTCCACACAGGAGTGCAGTATTGATTTCTCTAAAGCACACAGAGGATCAGGAGTGCTTTAGCATCATTTGAGAGAGAAGCCTCAAAAAAGCAGTGGCTGCTGAAGAGCAACATTTACTTTGTTTGCAAAAAAACCCAATTGCCAGAGCCATGAAGTTTGCAAGTAAGCCCTTCCCTAGCTTCTACATTCATTTTATCATATAAAATGACAGCCATTAATAATCTGCATTTCCTTGTCGTTATTAGTAATAAATATGGCCTCACAAACCATTAAAGCTAATGAATCTGTCTTGGGTTCTTTAAGCATGCTACTATTATAACTAAATAACAGTGGCTTTAATACAGGGTTACACAAGGGCAGACATTGACCTTTTGATATCTGTGTATTCCCGATTCTTTGTGTATCAAATGGGATTCTCTTCAAGCAGCAAATCAATGATCATCAATGTTTCGTTAGGAATGCTATCACACCGTTAGACAAATGGTACCACTCATAGGAAAAATAAGTTTATTTTCTGTATGCAGTAAACCAGCTCAGCTATGACCTTCTCTTCTTTTGCAGAGAGGATTCCTCTTAATGGCTAAGAGGAGATCAAATACAATTGGCCAGACTGTAACACAAAGTTAGCTGCTTTGTTGCACAAAGAATTTAGCGTAAAACCTCCCTACCATAAGACAGATACACTACCAACTTAGAAGGTTGCTCTTAAACACATCAGTGCTGTCTACAAAGTAGCAGTTCATTTTGATTATCTGCAAGTCAGAATATTACTTAAAAACAAAACCTAAACAATGTAAGTTACTGTCCAGTGATACTATATGCTTTGCAAACAAAACCATAACACATTCCTTATGGAACTTGCATCATGTGTTCCCCCAGTAACATCAAAAGCAAATCTATGATGACAGCTGACTGTAAAGAATTTGGTTAATTATAAACTGCTTATATTTTAATACTATTTTATTTGCTCTACAAATATTTTGTACAGTAACAGAAATTTCTTGTTGCACACTTTAACTGAAAATGTCTCATACACAAGCACTTTTGGGGGGGAAAACTAGAAGACAAAGCTGCTGCTATAAGAAAATTCAAGAGCAAATCCAACATTAATTGTTAGTGCTACTCAAAAGCTTTAATTTACCCTTTTCAAGCACACAGTAATAAAACACCTTATAAAATACAACAGTGAAGGTGGGTTTTGAATAAAGAAAAGAGAAAGCAAAGGGAAGGGAAAAGGGACAAGCTTTGCGTATTGATTTCTGTTTATATTTAAGTGTATCTTTGCTTCCTACAACCACTCTCAAGAAAGAAGTCCTCTAGCCTAAAGATGGTAACCAAATAAATTAATCATAGAAATTGGCAGGCTGTGAAATACACACGCACACAAACCCAAAACAAAACAAAAGAAAAAAACCCTGCCAAAGGATACATGGCATATTTGTGTAACTTGCCAGAATAAGAAAGGTGGTGAATAGATAAAACCACTGTGCTAAAAAGAAGAAAGGGGATTTTACCTCATTTTTTTAAGAAAAAAAGAGGTAAATAGAATCTTTATATAATTCATACAAGAGGTAAGTAACACTGGATATAAAAGTGAGGAACTAAGCTATGAATTACAGCAAGCTTATAATTAAAAAGAGCTGGAAATCCTTAACCACTACTCTGCACCCAGTCATTAATGCAGCCAGTTACATACTGCAGTCATTAACATACCCATAAATTGTTTACCTAGCTACAGTTTTACAGCAATTCTGTATTTAAAATGTGATTGCAATTCAATTGGATTGGAATTACCGTATGTTTTATATGTGGATGCTACAGTAATGGCAGAAGTAACTATAAAATCTGCTCAGAAAGTCATGATAATTTTGACAATATCTTCTTTAAGAGAATAATTATGTACAATTTCAGTGTACAGGGAAAACTTGCAGGTTCTGTGCATCCTGCCCTAAAGAACACAGCAGCTCTTTTGTTACCAGACACTGCTGACAGAATAAAGAAGTCCAACAGCAGTGCGGGTTCATGCCAAGTTCCATGATGAACAAATGATGATGAAGAAAAAAAAAACCTTAGATCTTGACTCCAGCCAGACTAAGCAGAGCATTTTCTACAAAAATAACAAACCTAATTCAATAGTTTGAGAGTGCTAACGTCAAGATTAATACAGTGCTACACAAGCTTTCTATTTTTACTTGTGCTGATCAACAAAATCCTTCATGGTAGCTCTCATATACAGTTTTGTCCTCTTATAACTGATACAAAAGACTGCAAACCTGTTCTCTGAATTTATACGAAATCCCACTCCCAAGCTGTAGCCTCTTAATTACTGAAAAACTGCATGTGTTTCTGTACTGAACTGCTTACCCATCCTATGCTTTGTTTTCTGCAGGGCCTTTAACTCCAGAGCTCCAGATTTCATCTCCCATGTGCTTTGAATAACATTTGATGCATTCTTTTGGTATGTTGAAAATTTCTTTTTATCGCTGAAACATAATATAAATGGTATTTTTCTTTAGAATCAGCACAACACACTCTTCTTTCAAACTTACTTCAGAACTAAAAAATAATGTGCTATTTCACACTTTTAGCTAAAGATAAACTGCAAAACAATACTAGATAACTACACTTTCATTAAGACAGAAAAAAAGACTGGTATTGGCCTAGGGAATAAAGGCTTGTTTTTACTTGCTTTATTCGTGCTTTTCTACCTACAGCAAAATGAGCATAGAAAGAGTGAGAGGGAGAGAGATTAATTTTGTAAATTTTGCCTGTTACAGCTAGCCTCTCTTCATCACAGCCAGGACAGCTGGTACTAATTAAGGGTCTGAATGAAATAACATGGGCACTGTACCATATAAAGACTTTAAAACAGAAGCCTGTAGTTATTTCAGAGTATTTTTTCTTATTAATAGATACTAAAGTTGGATGTGTCTCTAAATGGGGTGAAAAAGCATGCCCTATATTATGATTAGCACCAAGTTTCCTTTCCAATGGTGATGTATGGTAAAAAAACACACAAAAAAAGGAAAAATGTTTAATTTTTTACACATACTGGGAAAAAAAGGGACAAGCACTTTTTTATTACAATGCAAATTCATAATGCACTATGACATGCCTTCTAAAGTACATTAAAGATCCCTGTATGTAGTCTGCTCACCTTCCTACTTGTTTTCCTCAGGTACTCAATAATCTGAAAATAACTGTTGTGCTGTAGTCTCATTCTCTCTTAATCTCTCTTCCTGTTCACTGGCTAATTACAGATGAACAATTAGCCTAGAACATCACATGCTGTAATAAACAGCAAGATGCTGCCCCAGGCCTCAGGTTTCATTTTGTCCCCTTTCTCAAAATTAGACATGCGGTTCCCCTTTTCCATTTCTTTACATTATTTTCAAACCACCAAACTAAGACAAATTAGTTTTTAAAGTCTTATCCCCTCCTGTTCTTAATAATTCAGTGGGAACATTATCAACACCTGGTGCTTTATTGTTCCTGGCTGTTCTGGTGGCCTCTTGATTCTTCTACAAATGGCTCAGCTGGCTGGAAAATTGCTGTTTGTTCGCTTTTATCCATTTCACCATTAAAGAGATCATTAAAATACTCCCCCCCCATCTTTCTGTAATTGCTTTGTAACTAAGATTTCCATCTTTGTCCTTCATTTGACTCATGCACAATTCATGTCCTTGTCTCAAATGCTGGTATCCCAGTAAAATGGTCTGAAGTTATCCATTACACTGCTGCTTCAACTGCACAGACCCATTTTTGTGCCATACTATATTTTTGCTGAATCATTTGTGTTACCAGAAGACTTATGGAAGTCACTAAATCCTTGCCACATATTGCTTTCTTAAAGTCCCTATCAAAAATTCTTTATTTTTTCTTGGATTTCTTTCTACTGTTTTCTCCTACTTTTCTTTACTCCAAACATTTCCCAGCTGGCATAAAATTGTTGCACAATATTCAAGCATGTTCCCACCTGTCTCCTTGGTGTTCAAAGCTGTATTTTGCTTCTCAAAGGCAAGTGTTGCACCTAGAACTTTGCCCTTCATTAAAACAACTCAGTCATTTTTATAAAACAGTAAGATATGTCTGAAGCATCTACCTTTAGCAGATTTATTCACCAATAGCTTTGAAGTATCAGGTAATTACTAGTAATTTCCACATCTTCATTGCGAAGGATACATGCTAACCTGAGTAGATTTTTCGCAATCTTTTCTAGGATATGGAATGGCAGGCGGAACTGTAGATGCATCACAATTACCTAAAAGCAGCATTATAAGGCTTACTCAGATTTTGTGGTTCACTTTGACAGACACAGTGGAAATCCCATGTATTATTCTTTTCAATTTCATGACTCTAGATGAATAAAGGGGAATGTCCAAGGAAGTTTCTAGATTGCTCCTTCAGCAAGTTTACATGGTAGGATGTATTTCTAAATGCCGAGACAAGCTATCCTCCTCTTTTCCAGGGCTCGTGCATTGCTTTTCCTCACACTGTTTTACATATTTCATTCCTTTGTGGGCAACGATGCCAGTAAGTTGTTGACACAGGAAAACCCCAGTAAACCCCAGCAGCTCTACCTGTATTTATGGGCATGCAGACTCTCACGCAACAAAGGCCATGGATTAACTCCATTGTGAATTGCAAAACACAACATGCTTCCTTACAAAATTTTATTATAAAACATGCAAAAAAAGTGTTTCTTCATACTTCTTGAAGAGTGATTAAAATAGTAAACCCGAGGCAAACAATACTGAAAATTTCAGCCCAGATCACACATTTTTAACAAAGCCAGTCTAATTTATCAATTTTTTTTGAAAAATCTTCCTCAGCGCCACAGCCTTTGCCCTTGCCGCCTTGGCTCACAGGCCCACTTTCATCCTGAACCTCCCATGCAAAGCCTGAGGCGAATCCCCTCTTTCTGCTACGCCTTCCCACAGCAATCCGTGGGAGAGCCACCCACCCACCCCGACACGTTATTTCTGCCCACCCCGTAGCCCTCAGCCTCTCCCCTTCCTTTGGCTTTGGCTCTGCCGCTGCCCATCTCGCCCGTGACTCCCCGCCGTCGGGGCTCCTCAGCGGGGCACCGGGAGACACGGCTGCCTGCCCCGCGCGGAGCCTCCGCCACCTCCTTCGTTCTCTTTTTAAACTCAGTGCACTCTGTTTCAGCTGAGATGTACCACGAAAGCCTCCAAACCCCCACCCCGACGCGGCAGGACCCGAGCAACCCCTCCTCCGCCACGCCAAGCGCCTCAGTGGAGCCGCCCCGCAACCCGTCGCTCCTCCCCCCCGCCTTGGTTCCGCACTTTCGTCACGCCCGCGGCACCACTGTCCCCGGCTAGTAACCGGCCGTCGTCGCCAGACGTCGCGCTGCGCCACCGGTGGCACGGAACCGAGGTTCGCCGCGCCGCATTTACCTTCGGTTTCGCACTCAGGCTGCCAAAACCGGCGGCGAATCTGCGTGGTGCCGGAAGCCAGCCTAGCCTCTGCTCTGCCAGCGGAAGCGGAAGAGTCGCCATTTTGTTTCGGGTGATGGCGACTGTGGTGCTCTGGAGCTGGGGAGTTTAGTGCAGGCCCGGCCTTCTGGGGGACTCGCTTCTCGGACAGTCGTTGTTACTGCGAGTTTCCTCCTCCTCGCTGCATCCCCTGGTGATGTACGGAGGGGTCGGAGGTTCTCGACGGACTGCAGAAGAAGCAGGCCCGCCGCCCCTAATGTTGTTGTCAGGCGGGGGAGCGGTCCCCGGGCCCCCCGGAGGAGGTGGAGGAGGAGGTGGAGGTGGGAATAGCCGTGTGGAGCTGCTGGTGTTCGGCTATGCCTGCAAGCTGTTTCGAGATGATGAGAAGGCTCAGTACCAGGAGCAGGGGCGACACCTTATTCCTTGGATGGGAGACCCCAAGATCATGATCGATAGGTCGGTGTAACACAACCCCCAGACTCTGCTGCGAGATCTCCTGTTATAGCCTCTTTCTGTTCCTCCCCTTATGCTGTGGGCAAGTGAGGGCGGGGGATGAACAAAGGGCTTACTCTGGCAGACGTGTGGGGATCTTATTCACTGGCGGAGTTGGAGGGCAGCTAGTTCTGGCAAAGTGCTTTGAGTGCTGCTTTTGTAACGCTGCAGGGCCACCACCCCCCATCTTCCCCGGCCGCGGGAACTTGGGGTTCCCTGCTCTGGCAGTGTTGGGAGGTCCCCCTCCTTCTGATAGGCAGTGTGCATTGGGTCTTTCTGCTCCATTCGTTAGGGTAGGGTTTACAGGGTGGAGTGGAGAGTGGGAGTGATCTGTTCCTTTTCAGTGCAAACCACAAACATCATCTTTTCTCACTTGGAAACCAAGGGAGCCTTATTGCATTGTTAGGCACTTCATATATTCTTTAAGTGAGGAGGGTGCAGTGTGAGGGGTGGAAAAGTATTTCTCCACCTTAAGGGAAATGGGGCTTTCTTATTTGTCCTGCGTCATCTGGCTGCTGGCTTTTGGTGGGATACACCAAAAGCAATTCTTGGCCTAAATTACTTTTTCCTTTGCTGTGATTCACTGTATTAGGCAGAATGGTCTTGATTTTGGGTGCTTGCTTTTCAAATTTTGTGGCAGGAGTGGCTTTTTTTGGTTGTTTTATTTTGCAGTAGGTACCGGTTCATGGCCAGAGAGAGTAACAGAATCTGCTTTGATGTTTCTTCTGGTCTCTAAGTTGTTTCAGCAGTGCAGGGTAGGATTTAGAAATAAATTTCATTCAGAATTAATTTACTGAATATTTTCATGGAGAGAGAAGATGAGACGTCAGGTTGGGTATATTTGAGTGGAGCACTGAAAGTAGCATTTAGGGATTGTGGCTGACCTGAAAACCTCAATGGGAAAGATGGAAGGATTTTGGTTTGAAAAGGATCGCATGACATACTATAGATATTTGTTCCCTCAATTTCATCATTGCTTTGGTGCTATACATGATTTTTTTTTTGTTTAGATTTAACAACTATTTGGCCTGGAAAAATATCAGTAAGGGAAGGTCTTTCCATTTCCTTTTGTAAGACTGGAGAAAAAAGAAATGCCCTTGCATTGTTTTGGGGTTTATGCCATTAATGATTTGTATGATTGAAATTAAGTTGTTAAATTGGGATAAACATGAAGACATAAAAACCCAACTGTAAATGTTTGTAGCTATGTTTAATTTCTTAGTTGAGAATAGAAGTGTTATGATGCACACTTCTAACTCAGATCACTTTTGTGACAGATTTCATTAGTAGGCAGAGGCCATTTTTTTGGCCCTCTGCAGCAGTAACCCAATTTACAGGCATTACAGAAATTGTTGGGAGCAAAAACTAAGTATGTGCATGTATGTACATACAATACCGAAAAATCTAAATAACATACATTTGTAAGTTAAGGTAGCTTGCAATTACTAATCTTATAAACTCCTTTGGAAGCTTAGATTCTTTTTATCTCCAGCAACAGGAAGTCTTCATTTTCACCATTTTGAGAAAAGCACATTGCTATGAGAAGACATGGGTTGAAGTTTGCCTGTGGACAGAGCTTGATTAACCAGACCTACGTGTTTCATTAACTTTTTGCTATAAGAATATTTACTTTCTTTGTTTTTGGTCTAGCAAGTTGGCACAAGTCAAGAGTTGTGTGTGGGAAGACACCTCAGCGGACTCGAGTTTACTGTCACTTTACTTTTCAATCAGTTTCTCTTACTGATGCATAAACATTATCCCAATGCAGTGCTTTTCCTGCAAATAAAATTATTTCTGCTTAGTAGAAAGGAACTGTACGTCATTGATCTTAGCCGTTTTTACGGTGAACCTCCTTAAATTGCATGTATATGTTACTGTTCCTATGTATGTGTGTCTCTCTATCACATAACCCAGAACTTATTTCCTCAGCCAAATGGCTAGGGGCCGAGCCTAGCCATGATTTTACCTCCAATGGACGCAAGTTTCTATGGTGAAGATATCTCCTGAGAGTTCGGGACTAGCAGAAAGAAGCGAGGAAATTTCGACCGTTTGGTTCTTACGGATAGGTATTTATGTATTCGGGTTTGTGTGAATGTAAGCTATTTGACTTTCCAGAAAAACGTATTTTGCAAGTGACATTGATTGGTTGGTTGAAGCACGTACGGTAAGAACTGTTAAGGAAATGGATCCCACTTAAACTATTAAAGGATACCTTTGCCTTTAATTGTAATAATTTATTAGTTTCTGTGAGAGGAATTTAGATTATTAAACAAATTTTCGATAGTTGGTGACAAATGATTAGCAAAATTAAACGTAACTTCTAAAAGGAAATATGCTTTAACATATTAGTATTATTTTTTTTCATTTTTAATGGGTAAGTATTTAAATAGTCGCATAAACCCAAACCCTAAGTTTTTTGCATTGACCAGCTGTTTCATCTTGCAGGTATGATGGGCGTGGTCACCTACATGACCTTTCTGAATATGATGCTGAGTATTCCACGTGGAACAGAGATTATCAATTGTCTGAAGAGGAAGCTAGAATAGAAGCCCTCTGTGATGAAGAGAGGTATTTAGCCTTGCATACGGACTTGCTTGAGGAGGAGGCGAGGCAAGGTATTGCTCAAGGAAACTTCCTGAGTTTAGCACATGTTTAAATAAATAATTATGAAATTAGATTTACTCCTAATTTTATACTCTCTTTTTCTGATGTTATCTTGACAGTACCCAGTGGATTCGAAAAACGGGAATCGGTTGCGTATGTGAGAGGACCTCAGGATAGTTTAAATATAGATCCACACAGAAATTGCCCAGATTCTGAGGGCAGACTGGGATTTCAGACCCCAAAAAACCCCCAAAACCCACATTCTGCTACATTTTTAGTGTTGTGTAAATTAAATTCTTTGCTTTTATATGCATAACTATATTAGAATGTTTTAACCCACAGCCTTTATTTCTTCAGGAAGAAAAAATCGGTCAGCATATGTACATGCTGTGTTTTTCTATTCAGTTTTTAATGAAAGCTAAAATGATTAGGTAAAAATGTCTCATTTAAAAACTAAATTAAGAAATACTATGTTTTTTTAGGAAATTAGCTTTTAAATATGTTCTCATGATTGGTAATTACATTTTTGTTCAAGAGGAGGAATATAAAAGGCTGAGTGAAGCTTTGGCAGAGGATGGTACCTATAATGCAGTGGGATTCCGTTATGGCAGTGATTATTATGACCCTTCAGAACCCACTGAGGAGGAGGAGCATCAGCCTGCAAAACAAAGAGGTAAGGGGTAAAAATAGAAAGGGTTAATTGAGAGGAAGAACATAGAAACTCTGTGTGTCTCGCAGTTGAAGGTTGAAAATTTGTGTTTCATTATAACGCAAGTAAAAGATCTCAAAGCATTTTAGCGAAGTCTTTATGGAACTATGTTACTGAGTTTTTGCAAACTTCACTCCTGATGTGCTTAAATGTTTTCCTCCTATAGCACAGTCAACACTACAGTAGTCAGGATAGGAAATTCTGCTCTCTTGCAGATTCTTATTCAGAAGAAACTAGTAATTCATCACATGGCTGTCTGTTAACACTATGTTTCTTGGTCAAGAAGGAAGAGCTCATTAGAAATATAGACAGAATAGTAATTTATGAGAATATATGGCTTTTAAGTTTAGATTTTGTCATCTTAATTATTATGAACGAGTCTGTCTCCAACATAGTGTGCTTCTCTATGTCTTAAAAAATGCAGAATTCAGTTTCTCATGTTCCTATCTTTAATTATGATAACTTTGCATTTTTAACATGAAGTCTTGAGGAAGCTTTCAAGTGTTATTGAATTATGTTTAGTAAAGTTAGGATTATTTAATTAACAATTGGGTTGTCTAACTACATATTGGTGGGTTACTGTGGTATGAGATGTCCTTTTTTTTACCAAGGTCTGCTACAATGCAGGATCATTTTAGGTGCTAAAGCTTATTTAGTGTTTTTCAGGATATAGTTTAGTGGGCATGGTGGTGTTGGGTTGATGATTGGACTTGATAATCTTAAAGGTTTTTTCCAACCTAAATGATTCTATGTTTTTTGCTGCTGTGTCTGACAGCTTGTGTCAGGGCAGTGTCCACGCTGTTCACATTCTTCCAAGGGTTTCTCTTGTACTCTTCAGTACTGATGCTGAATTGCATTGTCTTTTTCTGGGGTTTATTTCATTTGTTTTATTCCCATTTGTCTGGTAGATTCTATAACCTAGTAGTTTCTAAGTCCTCTTTACATACAGTTTTTGAGTGTTTCTTGTCATAGGGGTGTTTTTCGTGTTCCGTGGATCTGGGATAGGGATAATCCTACTGAGAAGTTGGAGATGATAGAGAAGAACATGTTTGTAGTTTGGCTCTCCTATCTTTCTCTACTGCATAGAGCTTAAAAGGGTGAATGCCCTCTCTCTGTTGGTCGTTAAAAATGGAATCTGCTGAACTTTGTGGCGTGTGTATTGTAGGAGGCCTTTGTAAAACTGTATGAAAATGTGCCATAATGTTACAGAACCTACCTCTGATTAAGTGTATAAGGAATCAATAAAAATTCCGGTTTCAGTTGGTAAGAGAGCTGTCATGAGTTCAAGTTGTATCTGGGTTGCTCCACTTTATTTTTCTTTCATAGAATGATACCTAGAATAATGTATTTCAGCCTTAATGAAGTTGTATTTTTAGGAATAATGCTAAAATGTGATGACTTAGTCATTGGCAAAGAGAGATATAACTACCCAGTCTTCCAGCAAGTTAATATTTAGTTAATTGATACTTGATGCGTCATGGAAATGTCATGCTAAGCTATTACAAAATCTTGCAGTGTAATGTGAGAATTCTCAGTGCTGCTGCTAAGGAGTAGAGATCCTCATAGTGCCTCATTGGAACATTGTCTCAGTTATGAGCTTTCTTACCAAACTCTATCTTCTAGAAAATTTTCAGCAATGATGGATAACAAAGGGGCGTTTTCTAGTAACAGCTTGATAGAACTTGTGGCAAAAGTACTTGGGGCAGAAGTGACATAGAAACATCGATACTGTATTTTGCTGTAGTTGAACTGCACAGACTTTTAATAGATTGATATATGGTAACAATTTCCAATAATACAGGACTATAAATTCTTAACATTCATTTTTTATAAATCACAGTAGAGTAAAATCCAGTATTAGAAGATGCAGATAACAGTAATGTGAATTACAGGATGGAGTTCTGTGAACACTTCAAGTGTTAGCTGGAGCTGCTGCTAAAAGAAACAAACCTATTCTGCTTTGTCTGCTGCTTCTTCCTCCTTTTCTTGATGCTAAAAATTCTGTGTGCCTTTCTGGAGTTAAACTATTTGAGTTCATTTTAAGAAAAAACAACCCGCCTGACAGCAACATAAAAGTTAACTTTCTTTCTTGTATTGGTAAGAGCTTGTATGCAGTAATCGCTATGACATCTCATACATGATTAGGCTGTTCTGCTGTCTGTGTACATAGTTCCCATAGTCAGGTTTTCATGCAGTTTGTGCTAATTTGTTAGGATAAAACTGGAATACGTTTTCTCTTAAAGCTAGTAGAATAGATAATACTAAAAGTTACTTTGGAAAGTAAACTTTCCACTTCAATTATTATAAAGATTTGTAAAGCAAAATGTTTCCAGAGGAACATTTCTGGTATACCAAATAACAGAATGTAATACAAATTGGCCTTTATAAAAGAATAACTATTTTAGATGACCAGTTATGTGAAAAATCTGCTAAATATTTGGATATGTTAAACTTGATAGAAAAAGAACCATAGCAACTTTAGACTGAGCTCACAGATGAATGGCAACATTTATTTTAATCAATTAAGGCAACTACTGGTTTATCTCTGTAGGTGATGAAAGTGGATTTAGCCTCCCTATTGCATTCCTGTACAACTTTCATTAGGGTTTGGAAGCAGATGAAAGTACTTAGTTTTGTTTGCATAGGCTGAATGGTTGATTAAGAGGGAACTGAATTCAGATGGACCAGATGTATGGGTCTTAACAGCTTTAAGATATTTGATATATGTAATATTTTAATCATTGTTAGGAAAGGAATCAGCCAGTGCATTGAAAATGATTCCCCTTAATTTTGAATGGGTTTTCTTGTTAAAACAAAAAGTCATATTTATGAAAATTAATGTTTTCTGTTTGATTTGATACTTGTTTGTCTTCAGCGCTGTAGTCAGGGCTAAGGTTTATAGGGTTTTACTCTTCATGATACTTCTGTTACCTCTGTTAAGAAATAATTTATGCAATCTTAAGTAAACTACACGTAACACCTGGGAGAGGAAACGTATTTAAATGTCTTCAGTGCAAATGCTGGTTATAGTTTCATTTGATAAAATCCTTGATTGCACATCCTTTTAGGTATACTTTATTGCAATAATTTTTCATTAACATTTGGGTACTTTGACATGTTTTGTCCTATAGTATTTTATTCTGTCACTTCTTGTAGAAGCAGCTCAAACAGAAAATGTAGAAGAAAATGAAGAACCTTTTGTTGCCCCTCCGGGACTGAATGTACCTTCTGATGTGGAACTGGTATGTGTGTACATTTAACGCAACCTACATTTCTGTCAATTTTCAAGGAGTTTATGGTGCTTCACTGACCTTTTTTTTTTTCCATTAACTTTAGTGTGATACCTTTTAAATTATTCTAGAATAGTAGCTTAATTTCAAATGTTCTTTCTTGAGTTCTGACAACTCTCTTGAATCTTTTTCACACTGAAATTATTGCAGTGCTTATGCTAGTGCATTTACTATCACTTGTGCTATTATTTTAAATAATGCAGAAAAAAGGCAGTTCTTGGAGTGAATGCTTACTGAGATGTCAAGGTTGACATTCCAAATGTAAAGGACCATTAAATCAAAAGATTGCTTCTGTTCAAGATTTCTTTTCTGGATTCTTTTTAACTGAGCCCTAATCTGAAGGGGGTAGGAAGTGATCAAATATAAAGGCTGTGTTTAAGACTAACCTATTCAAGGAGAAAAGCAATAGTTTATTTCTAGCAAATTCTGAAAAAACTTGAAAGAATTAGCATATAGAAGCTCTTTCCTTCATGTGATGTTACCAGGATTTGCTACATAGTAAACTGTAAACTTAATTGCAAATTCTCTATTTTTCCTGAAGGGAGCTGAAGGGTTGCCTACTTGAGTGCAGTTATAACCATGAGGATTTTCAAGTTTCATAAAAGATACTGGGAAGTCAGATAATATTCTTTCTCCTATACCGTGGTCATGACAGTCTTAATTTATTTTTGGGCTACCTTTGCAATTTGATAACCTTGGCCAGTAATGATTCAAAGCACTCTGTTAGAATAACTAACAGTGAACACAGGGTATTTGTGTCAGAGTGTTTTTCTACTTCATTAGATTTTAACTGAAAATTTTTATCATGTTCTGTTTTTTATATGAAATAAGAACTATTTAACGGATCTAATGTGCAACTTTACTTGTTATAATTTTACTTCCTCTATTTTTCTTTACAATCTTATAATACGCTTTGTTAGTGAAGTGCTTACAAACCTACTTCTGAGTTCAGGGGAGATTTTTTATATGTTATTGCCTTTAAATTGTGAGCTATACGTTAGTCTTAGAATAAGAAGGTTGAGTTATCTGTAAGAAGCTATTTATTTAGCATTTGGATACTGTTTCTAAAAACTAACTGCTTCTGAGAGATGTTTGCTGTTTTAGATATTTGCTTTGCTTGAATTTTGTTCTGAAACTTAATATGTATTTTACATGGAAGTTGCAGAATGCAGTGTGGAGCTTATTGAAGTAATTTCTCAGTCAGCTGTTGAACTCCAGTATATTCAAATGAACAGAAAGCAATTGTGGGCATATTTGGTTTTAATTTAAAAAAAAAAAAAGCCAAGATGTCTAGACAGCAACTCTGAAAAAAATGTATATTTGTCCTTGGATTGGGAGTTGTGAGAATTTTTTTTGTAAGCCTTGAGTAGCTGTTGTTGTTCTAGTCAAATCATTCAGTTTTACCACTGAATGTATTTATTCGGTATTTTTTAATTCAATTGCTGTGAAGGATAGAAGCCTGGTAAATTATTGGTGGGGTTTTACAGGCATGTTTAAAAAATACTTCTCACTCTACCCTGCTCCTATTTTTAAAAAAAAGAGAGAGAGAAATAAATCATAAATTCCATTGCCATTATGTCAATCCACAAGTGATTGGAAAAGGTGTATAGATACATTGCTGATTTGTGGAAATGACAGAGTGGTGTTCTCCATCTCCCCCGAGTTTACTGCTAATTAACAATTCAAGTTAAAAGACATGGCACCTGTTGATGGTCATGGTGGGGGGAGAACACTTGTAAACCTTGAACCATTTGGGGGAGGAAACTGTAGTGCTTGGAAGTAACATAAAATTTGAGAATCAGCTAGCTGACTTGGAGACTTTGTTCACAATCTGCAAGGTGCAGTTCAATAAAGGCAGATATAAAATAGTTCCTGCAATACAGAGCAATTCAAAGTGCAAATGTTAAATGAAGTAGTTGGGCAGCACTACTACAAAAAATATCCAGAGGCTGTATTAAGCTGCTGAATATTGAGTGTGTGGCAAATCCAGCTGCAGCAGTAATGTCATTCTGGAACTTAAAATAGAAGAGTTGCGTCAAGGATGCAGGAGGTCTTCCACTGCTGAAAACTTGATATCAGGGTTATGGGCAAAGATGACTGTTCTTGACTATTGCATTTTAAGAAGTGTGTGAATGCTATGGAAGTGGGCCGTAAGAGGAAATTACCAGTTAAACTTACGAGGAGAGATTGAAAATTGCTTTGTTTTACCCAGATGAGAATGTTGAGGAGCAACATAAGACTTAAAATTATTTTCCAGGCTTACTGAAGATTGGAGGATAGTTGCTTAACTTGCAGTAAGAGACACTCACTCATGAAAAGCTTTTAATTGCAACACTAATTAAAGATTGGAACAGAATATCTGACTAGATGATAGCACTTACATCCTTGGGGTATTTTTCAGAAGGTTTTTTTCTATACTCTGGCAAGTACTCTTACTTTCAGAAGTTTTAGCAGTTCTCAGTTTAAAAGTTTAGTGGTTTTATTGAATGTAATAGCAAACTATGATATCTGCATTTCTGCCATTGAATGTTTTTGACTTTGTAAAGTTTCTAAAGTTTTGTAGATCAGTGGTGTTAGTAATCTTAGAAGTCAGTTAAAAGTATTTTAATATTCATAGTGCCTGTTTTCCTGTGCTTATTATAGTGGCATCAGTTTCAAATTCAAGACCGGATAGTCATTTCAGACACATTCTTTTTTGAGTTTCCTTGCTGATTTACGAGTTTGTTTATGAATCTCTTGGCCTTAAGTGTATTTTGTATTTCTGCCTAAGAACTGCAGAAATAGAGAAACTTAATGTATGGTTAACTAGTGAAAACGGCAATGCACAAACTGTTACCAGTTTGTTGAGAACTTCATTACCTCTGTATTGGGTAAACCCAATAAAACCTCTAATTAAAATAACCTTTGGTAGTGTTTCAGAGGGACAAGTAAACTTGAAACTCATTGTTTTCCATCTTGAATGTGTTGTTCTAGTAAAGGATCCAATCAGCTGAAAATAATTTCTAAAAATGTGCTGTTTGATCACAGTCAGACTTTTTTCCCTGAACAGAGCACCACTGTCTCATGTGCTTCCAATATTCTGAAAGATTTTTCTGATGTTTGCAACATACTTCTGTATCTAGACCAATAAAAATGTAAAGCTAAAACGAATCATTAATGTGACACTTCAGTCTTTGTAGGCACACAGAGTATGTGTTTCTACATTTATTGAGCACAAGACAAAGCAGAGCTATCTGAGTATGAAATTAAAGACAGTGAATGGTGAAGTTCATTCATTCTTCTTTTCACTTCTTGGTTTTGGTATGGCAGTGTTCCTTAGATGTGATTTCAGGAGCGGAAATGCCTGGATGCTGCTTAACTTTATTAATTTTCTTTTTTCTTTTATTGCTGAAGTGTTCGGTGGCTCTTTATGGGAGCGTGACAGCACATAGGAATTGCAGTTCTTATGTTGATCTTAAGATGCAACATGTTCCTTCCAAGGAAATGCACAGTAACAAGCTTTTTTAGTTAGGGAACAATATTTGCACATTCAGTGATAACAGAATAAAGGACAGCAGTTGCGAGGAAGACCATACATGTTGACCCTTCAGAGCACCTTTAGGTATTGTAAGGTACAGCCACTCTTAAGTTGGCAGTGCTGTGTCAGGAAACACATCTGTCTTCTGTCTTGTGACAGCAGAAGTGTCTATATGGCTGGGGAATGTACTTGGCTTAAATAACTTTTCTGCTAAATCAAACTCAACCAGGATTTGTTCCCCTCTTCAGTTTGGTGTGCAATGGCAAAAATAGTTGTGCTGATGGAAGGAGAGGATCTTTAAAAGGAAATGAATGAGCAGCTAGGGAAGATTGGGACTGGGTTTTTTTTAGTGCTGATATGCTTTCACTAGTTGGAAGTGATTATGAAACTGAGTTGCTAGAGAAAGCTGAGAACAGGGGTAGGGAACTACTGCTCTTTCTAATTCCCACTGGAGTTCTAACAAACTTTACAAGCTGCTTATGAAAATAAAAATATATGTTATTTTACTCCTACAGCCACCAACAGCAAAAATGCATGCGATTATAGAACGAACTGCAAACTTTGTCTGCAAGCAGGGAGCACAATTTGAGATTATGCTAAAAGCCAAGCAAGCACGCAACTCCCAGTTTGACTTCTTACGATTTGATCACTACCTCAATCCCTACTACAAATTCATTCAGAAGGCTATGAAAGAGGGACGATATGCTGCTCCTTCTGAAAATAAAGCGGATGAGAAAAAACGTAAGTTGTTGCCTGTCAAATGGATGGCTTCAGGATGTGAATCATTGAAACATCCACTGGTCTTTTTTGGTAAAATAGCCACATCTTTTTGGTGAACTGCAATGGTGGTGCTGTTATCCTGCAGCTGAGGTTGATGTTATGATTCAAAATTTTGCTTAAATTGCAGGACATTTTTAAAAGAAAAGATGGTTTGGGGAAAATATCAGATACAAGAGCTGCTATGTTCTTGGAGCTTTTCAGAACACTTGTATAGCTTTAGTCCAGTGGAAAGTTGGTCTGTGCACTTAGGTTTTAGTTTTATTGATGGCTAGCAATATCTTCTTTATCTATACTTTTCAGCAAATTTATGAAGATGGTAGTTTCTTAAGAATGCGTGCTTGTCATGTACCATCTTTCTTTCCCAATACAAATCCATAGGAAACCCAAATAAAACTCAGACATTGCTTTTATTTAGACTCGAGAGTCAAATCTGAGGAAGAAGATGATGATGACGACGATGATGATGGAAATTATCTGCATCCGAGTCTCTTTGCATCTAAAAAATGCAGTAGGCTTGAAGAGCTCATGAAGGTACTTGACCCTATTAAAATTACTTTCTGTCATGTAAAACATCTGATTCATGGGCACAGAAATGCTAATATGCAGGTGTTAAGAACTTCTGTTAACAAAAATTTTTAATTTTTTTTTTTTCCCTAGACTCTGTCTTAATAATTTAAGTCTGTTTTGGTAAACTTTCAAATTACCTTTTCTCTAGTACATAAATCATTATTTTTCCATTTGGAAGGAATTATATTTCTGGTTTTGATGCTCTCTGGTATTGAGGGCATCATTCAAGGATTTATCGCACAGAACCTATATTGAAGCTGAAAAGATTAAGATATTTAATGCCTTCTGTATATAAGCTGAGGGGATGTTTTCTTTTTAGATTTTATCTACTAAAATGTTGACATGAAGTAATAGTTTCAGCAAATATTTCAGCAGAATGTACTACTCATTAAATGTAAATGTTGCTGGGTGCTGTAGTTATTTTTATTTTCTGAGTTTGACCAGAGATGAAATAATAATAGGAATGACAGATGGCTGTACACATTTGACGTTTTCAGAGGAATTGCAGTGGTGCTGTCTGATATTTAGACAACTCGGGTTCTGTGTCTTATCCCAGCCTTGGCAGTAAATGAGTAATACCCACTTTTTTTAATGTTATGGATTTCTGTTCACATTAAATTTAAAATATTTTTGTTTGTTTTGTTGTCCACGAATTTTCAAAAAAGAAGTTGATTCTTATGTGAGAGCTACAAAAACAGTAACTTCAGTGTTTGGACAATATTATTGATATCTATTAACTTAGATCAAATTTGCTTTCCAAATTAGATTGACACTATCTGCTTTGAGTACATACTTTAAATTTTAATCTTTTTTTCTATTCTCAAAATTCTTTCAGCCTTTGAAGGTAGTAGACCCTGATCATCCACTTGCAGCACTGGTGCGCAAAGCGCAATCAGATAATAACTCATCTACACCACAGTCAACAGATGGGGCAGCTGTACAGACATCACAAGCAGAATATTCTTCTGATTGTAAGTGCATTGTGATTAGGCAGCTGGTGGTGTGTCTTGATGAATTGTATGTGGATGCTGGTGGGAAGAAAATACATTAGCTTCATACCTGACCGTTTGTAACTGGTATTTATTCTTTTTCAGTCTCCTGAATCTTTGAAAGTGCATTCTTCCACTATCTGTCAAATTGTTAGCTGCTTAGGAAAAACTGAAATGGGGTGGAGGGGGTGGGCAGGCAGGAGGCCAAGTCTCCAGTCTGTGAGTATAGATAGCACAATATCCCTTAATGTTTTTTGATAACTTCCATCAGTTTTTATTAACGAAGCCTAATGAATGCCTTCACTGTTGAATATAAAACTATCCTATAAAGTCATTCATGAGATTCCCATTAAAAAAAGCTTACTATAATAAGCAAAATGCAGATGGTAAATCTACTTTGAACAGTTTTGCTGGAGTGTCTAACACTAAGAGAAATCTGCAAGGGTAAAATTATGTAAATGGAAGGATCCCACTGAAGTGATAAAACCACGTTTTAGTATAATATTCTGTTCTAAAGTTGGAAGTAATTTTACGGTAAATAAATAAATCCTTTATTTTACAGTCAATTCCTATAATTTTTCCTTCTACCTTTTATTCTGTGCACTGGTGCAATGTTACATGTAGAAGATAAAATTCAGGAATGTGCAAGATTCAAAGTTAAAAATTGATCTTTTAAATTACATTTCTTGTTACAGTACCTTAGAAGGAGTACTAACTTTTAAGCTCTGTAGCTACGGAGGGCATTTTTTAATAAAGGAGTAGATAACCTATTTTATTTTTTTCTCAAAAGAGTAAGAAAAGCAATTGTACATCTGAATAGTAAACAAGCAATGTGGAAAGTTGTATGCTCAACTGTTTTTCTGTGACTGATACTGAAATACCAAGACTTCCTCCTATTTCCAAATTATTATTAAGTCTTTAATCTTAGGTTTTTCTTGATAAATGTAAATACTGCCCTGTCTATAACCTCTTTTAAGAATAAACTTTGCTGTGAAATTTTTAGCAACATTATCTTAACTTCTCTGGATGTGTCTGTTTTCCATTATCTTTGAAGATGTTTAATGCAGGTCTTGTAAAAAGCTCCTGCAAATTTTGTAAATTCTGATACTCAAAAAGGTGAAGTCAAACTTAATTGGGTTTATGTGCCTCTAATTTTTTTCCAAATTTCAGAATTCTGAAAGTCCTTGATTCCTTAAATATAGAAATGAAATTTACCCTTTCATATATGGGACTTACTATTTAATACTACTGAGATAAAAGAAAATTTGTATTGCAGCCTTCACTACAGTACGGTTTCATAATATTATAAACTTGTAGGTAATGAGTAGTATTAGCTCAAAGTGGTAGTGGTGATGAAGTTCTTGTTTTTTTAGTAAAGTTGTTGCAAGCAAGTATCACTATAATGTTCTGAGTTGATTTTGATGCATTATAGGTTGAGGACCCCCCAAAGGATTACAGGTGTTGTCAGCGTCTAATATATGGAGAAGAATATGCATGGAAGTAATTTTAAAACTGTACCTTAAGAGAAGCTTAATAAAACTGAAATAAGATTTCTCTGGATAAATTGAAAATTACTGGTTATTTCAAGAAAAACCTACAATCAGAATAAATATCTCCATAGAATAATGCTCACCAGTTTTCTGATTACTTTCATGCCAGGCTTGAATCTGAATGTGTATGATGCAAACTGGGAAATTATGATTTAGTAGCAATACAAGTTAAGTTTACAACTCTTCTCCTTGCCTTTAAAACTTAACAGATCTTTATTCTGCTTTCCTTATAGATAACTTATTCTTTGAAGAAAGTAAATACTGCCACACAGAAATGTTTATGAAACTTTTAAGAGGATAACTCATTATTATATTTTAATGCATTGATTAAACTTTCCCTCTAGAAATGTAAACTCTTACTGTAAATCCTTTTGAAATATTTTACCTGAATACTTTCTGTTTATACATCTTTCTGCAGAAAAGCTTTAGATTTACAAGAAGTAATTGCCATTTAAAAGTGCTAAGCTAATTAAAGCATTATAAAATACTGTCCTCAAAAGAAAGCAAGCAAGCCAGAAACCTTTGCACTCTCGAGAAATAAATATTTAGAATTGAAGAAGCCTCTAGAGTGGAAAACTTGCTCAAATAGGTTGTTTGTTGTATTGGTGTTTAAATTGCAAAACCTGTCTACTTTTTGAGGTTTCAGTAAGTAGGTGTGTGTCTATATATAACGATATAGTGGTTTAATATATATATATAGTGATGCTAGTGGTTTAATTTCTTGATGTTACTTTTGAATATATGTGCGTTTCTTTCTTAACGCATATATAGTTTTAACTGAGTTAAACTGCCAGGGGCCTTCTCTGGTTCAGTACTTTATTCATACCTATTCGGCTTCCAACTGACCTTCAGTATGTTCCTATTCTGTCCCTTAATCTACATATTTCTTATTCATCTTGAGTGTATCAATAGGAACGTTCTTTTTTTTTTTAATGCTAGAAATTAGATACTATTTCTTAGTGTGTTGTGTGAATCTAGATTCTCAATGTATTTATTCTGATGCAGTAATGGTTTGGGGTTTTTATTAGGTGTTTTTCTTCTAATTAGAACATTGTTCTTAAATATATCTTTTTATAGCAACTGTGGCAGCCATGTATTATAGTTACTATATGCTACCTGATGGAACCTATTGCCTCGCGCCTCCACCTCCAGGAATAGATGTTGCCACCTACTACAATGCATTGCCTGCAGGGGTGACTGTATCAAGCACTACAGGAGTAGCAACAGTACCTCCACCCCCTGGTACTACACCTCCACCTCCCCCAGAAACAACTGATAGCAGTAGTGGGTTGACTTCTACCACAACATCTACAAGGTACCACACACAGCTTTGCTTTTTGGTTGGAGGGGTCTCTTTCCTGCACTTCAGTATGAAGTATTTATTTAGTAAGGGTTCTCTTATCGGTGATTCCTCAGTAACATTCGCCAGTGTTTATACAGCTTTTATTACCTCCCCTTTGGTCTTTGATATTGTACATAGTTATTGTTCCTCAGCTACTAGGAAGTTTTTGCATGATGGAAAATCAAGTTATTTTAACTGCATAATGAACCCAGAGAACACACCTCTGTGATGTTTCTTCTCTTAAAGCAAGAGTCTGAAAGATATTTATGTTCTATTTATAAAAAAGGTGTACTTTTGATGTTTTCAGCACAATTGCTCCAGTGGTTGCCATTATACCTCCACCCCCTGATATTCAACCTGTTATTGATAAACTAGCTGAGTATGTTGCTAGGAATGGGATAAAATTTGAAACCAGTGTTCGTGCCAAGAATGATCTCAGGTAAGAGAAATCGTTATTTTAACTTTTAAAATAGAAGTTGAGGTTTTCATTTTTAAATATATTGCCAGCGCGTGTAGGTCTCAAGAAGATAAGTACTATCTTTTTTTTTTAATTGAAATTCAGGGACCTACTTAAAGGTTACGCCAAAGCATTGTTGCCCAAATCCTCAAAACAACCAATGTAACAAAAACATCTATAGAAAGCATGCTCTGAATGTGTATTCTCTGGAAGTTTAGGTATAAGTTACAGTGCTTCCTAAGGTCAAATAGCGTTCCATTTGCTAGAGAAAATTAGATGGCAAAGCATTGTTGGTATTTACTATGTTCATGTGCATTTTCACATACTCAGTTTTCTTTTAACAGATTTGAGTTCCTGCAACCGTGGCACCAGTATAATGCTTATTATGAATTTAAAAAACAGTTCTTCCTTCAAAAAGAGAGCAGTGATAACTGTCAGGTACATGTGTGTTTGTATATACATATATTGAAAATGCAATGTAAGTGATAAAAGGAGTTGCTTTATCAGTGGTGTTACCATGAGACATTTTAAAAATGGAACACTGAATTATGGAGAAATTGTTTAGCAAAGGATGTGAATGCTTTTTGTTGTTGTTGCTTTTTAGTCCTGTATAGCATTTAAATAAGGATACATGAGGTGCTGTGATATTTACTTCTTGTTTTTTAGTATAAGCAGCCACTTGCTGTGGTTATAATATAAAACGGCAACCTGAAAATCTTTTGGCTTTTATACGAGGGAGTATAGGCTTTGTGGAGGTTTAGAGCTTTGTAGGATTGGGATTAGTGTTCTGTTGTCAGAAGGGTGACGTACAGTTTATTAACATCCATATCTTCTCATATGGCTCATGGTTCTTTATAGAACAGTAGCACAGTAAGCTAAACTACTTCTCTGACATGCTTTTTTCTGAGGGAGGTTTTGTTTTAGAAGAGTCCTGTCATGATTGACTGAATATTTGAGCTTCAAAATCTTGCATCATTTTCCTACTTGCTTTGCTGCTTCTAGTCCATGTTATTAGAAGGTGATACCCAGACTTGGCATCCTTGTTTTTAACTATTCTCATGTTAGCTAATCTCAGTACATTGTTCTCTTACTGAAAAGAAAATTGCAAATAGTATCAGAAATACATTATCTGATGTTAACTTTTCATGGGAAAGAGCTATTTTTTTTTTAGGCCCTATGTCATTTGTCATCCCAAGGCTTAGATTGGCGAGCCTTAAACTGAAGAAGGTAGGCCTGTGGGTAAACTCCTCAAAATCGCTTTGTGGAAAATGAAGAAATTCATTACTAGTTGCTGTTTGAAACACTTGTGTCTAATATTTTGTTTTAATAGTGAAAAATGTTTTGAAAACACTGTTCTTTAAAGATAAGTTGTGGTAAACATGATCTTATTCAGTTGATAAATATGATGAAAAGTTGTCCTGATGACTGTTATTCTAGAATTTCTTATTTGCAAACCAGTGGGTTGATTTCATAATACTTACATAATTAATAAGGACTTGTTAGCATTTATTTTGGGGGGAAATTGTACACTAACCAAAGTGTAATAATAAAGGATTCATTTTAAGTGTTCAAATGAGTACAGCTAAGAAGCAAGCAGAAACTGGTTTAAGTCCCTTGAGGTCATGTGTAGCAATGCATATTTTGCTACTGCGTGGTTTTGTAGATAATGCCATTCTCTTTTAATTTTTTAGAATAATGATTTCAATATTATCTTTATGCTTTAGTAGTGTATGTATAGGCAACTAATGCAATTAATTGTTCTCCTTTTGACCATTAAAGTTAATAAAAAATTGTACTACTGGCTTCAGTAAATGCAGGATGAAGTCCTTGATTTCCTTGTGTTTCTCCCCTTTGAGGATTTTCAGAAATTAGTTCTGTTGGTCAGGGAATGGCTGCAGAGAGCAATGAAAGGATCCCTTCAGTACCTGGTATTTTAACATCAAAGTATACTTAACAGTAGCCAGTGGAAAGCAGCCAAACTATTTATTGAGAGAGGCTCATTTAAATGTGAAATGACTTAATGTCATCATCAGACTCACCATTTAAATATTCTTAATTTTCTACAATATCCATCTTAAAACTTCTGTATGGTGAGTTTAGAGGTCATTTTGAATGATTCAGTCATGTAATAGTAGAACCAGTAAGTCTTTACTCTTTTGAAAAATCTTAGCATATCTGTACTGTATCAATTTAATGCCACAAAAAACATTGATAGGCCCAATGTTCTTCAGCAAAGTGTTGGAATGAATCAAACACGTTAACCTGTGTTGACCCCTGTAAAACTTGATTTTGTAAAGCAGTTATCATGCAATTGTACATTAGGAAAAATGTCATAAGCTTTCATTTTGTTGCTGTGAATTTAATGGATTTTTTCCTGGACCCTGGAGATCAAGTCCTAGAAGAATATACTTTGGGGAAAAAAAGTGTATGCTTTTAGGGTCTACTTTTAAAAACATAATTTTAAAAATAGTTCTTGGCAACAGTGTACCAGCTGAAGAACATTTTCTTTGCTGTTAAATAACAATACATTCTGACTGTAGGTCTGTAGTTCTTGCAGCCTATGGGTTTACATGAAGCAGTGCTTTATTTATAAGAAGCAGACTTTTGGTCATGAGTACTTATTGATGTAAAATTAGCTGTTATGTGATTAGCTGATAATGTGATTTTTGAAATGGCTGACAAAATTGCAGCTCCACAGACACTGCATTAATTATTTCATGAACTACCAAGTTAGTAAGCTTGCACATTTCTTTTGAAAAGGGAGTATCTTCATCTGAAGATGTTCCAGCAGATACTGCCGGTGATACACCAAGTGAGACTCAATTTGCAGATGAACATGCACCTGAAGATGCATCTGAGCCAAGTGCTAAGGGAGTTCCAGGGACTAAAAAGGATGTTCCTCCTAAAACTGTCAGTGATGGTAAATTGGTAAAAGGTATGTTAGCATGATTTGTTGGCCCTGAAAATATTTGTTAGCATATACTAAAGAAAAAAGGCAGGGGGAGAGGCAGGGGGAAAGTAGGGAAAAGAATTTCATCATGCAGAAAATATTTTCATTGGAAGAGTCAAAAAAGGCTGAAATAAGTAATGTGATTGCTTTCATATTTCTTTCTTATCAGACTATCAGGTATTTATGGTCTGACAGAATAAATTTTTATTTCAGTTTTGTGCAAAGTTGAAGGCTTTCATCAGTGACCCCAGCAGAATCTTATTTTTGTCATTTTAAACTTGAGAGTTACAGGCTCTGTTCAAGAAAGCAGTTATTCCTTCTGAATAAAACCAGTAGTCTTGTTTGAAACCATACATATGGAGGAAGTATGCTAGGCTTACTACTCAGTTGCTCAGTCTTCCTGTGTTGGATGTTAGTCATGCTGGAATAAAAGACCCTTTTCATGTCTAAGTGGAATGTTTTTCCTCTTGTAGTCATAGCAGCAGAGGAACAAAATGGCAGGATCTCTTCAAAGCCCGTCAGACAAAGTCAGTGAACACACTATTAGTGCCCTGAGTTGGAGAAGTGATTACTTGTATCTGGGAAATAATTTCCTGGCCTATCAGGAAAAGATATCTTAAAATTTCTTCTTTTCAGTAACAACTAGAAATGTGAATCTTTTAACTAGAACTGAAAACCACTGGAAAAAACCCCAAACAAAACAGGAAAAACACTCTTGGCCTGTGTTCCCATGGATGGGTACTGCCTTCCTGCCACTTCAGTGGCTTTCTTAATTGCCAGGTTTACCAACTGCCTGTGGTCCCTTGGAATTCTTCTCTCTTCCTGCTTCTCACTGTAGTTTCTTTCCCTCCATGGGCTGCAAGCTCCAGGCTCCTTGCCATTGTTGTCTGGCTGTCCATACTCTGCAGTTTCTTCTCTGGGCAGGTTGAGTAGCTTCCCCAGGGAAGGAGCAATCTTCCCTGTCTTCAAAGATGCCCATATACATCAGAAGATTATATCATTTCTTCTTGTTGTGTTATTAATAAATGGCAAACTGGAGCCCGTGGCTTAATAATAATAATCTGTTCAAACTTAGATGGTGGAATGTAACCAGTGAGTTATTGCATGACAATCGTATTCTATAAACTTTATTTTCACTTCCTCTAGTATGATACAAATCCCACTTTCATGTAAACTAAATACAGTACTTGGCTGGAAGACAAACATAACATCCATACTAGATTTTTCTTCTGCCTCTGAGGGAGCAAAATCCCATTTTAGGATTTGTTTTCTCATATGAAAAAGTTGGAAAATCACTATTATAATATCTCTTCTCTTGGAGTTCTTGGGTTCTTTATTTCTGAGCCTATTTTCTTACCCCATAATTACAAGATGCAAAGCTTATATTTTATAAACCTTGGTTAGTAATTTCATTATTGTATCTAAATTTCCCAAATTGAAATCTTATAGGCTACATATGCAGAAGGCATACTGAGAAAGATAAATATTGCAGCAGACCATATGGTAGTAGGTTGCTTTGCTTGAGATGTGTGAGAAATTGAATTCTTTATTCTTAGAAGTTGCATTTTGGATAAATGGTTTAGAGATTAATTCTGTATTTTTTTTAGAAAATGGTTCTCAAAAAGGTGTTCCAAGGAAAACTCTGTGAGGCAAAAGGATCATTTCAGACTTAAATATAGTTAGATATTAGCTATGCTTAATTTTTTTTTTACGATCCATTAATACAGCCTAGCTTGAAATGATCCACAATTTCCTTTTCATTGTGATATTCCATGTTTTTTTACAGGCATTCTTTTTCCTTTCAGTGTGCTGGCATGAGTGTGTTGTGCTGTCCTTTAGTGTGGGAGTAGCAGGGGCTGCTTGAAAAGAATAGTTGACCACCAATCTTGCTACAGCAACACTAGCTAAGACATTTGGGGAAAAGTGCTTAGCTTTTGTGTTTATATCTCCTGTAATGAAATGTTGTTAACTCCCCAAAGTAATTAATTTTCATAAAGATGGAGATAAGTCTTTAAATTCTGTTCTGTGAGTCTGCCAAATACTATTGTTGTGCAAACCATCGATTTAGTGTGAAGGAAACATGAGGGACCATATCATACTGTAGTGTGTCAGATAGGAGCCTGAGCACAGAGCGTTTTCATCTTAAGCTGGGAAGAGTAGATTGTTCATTGGGGAAAAGAAGAAGTACTGAAACTAAAATTTATTTGGGACAGAATATGAAATTATTTATCTCATCTCAGGAAATGTAATTCCTGAGCTGGTATAGAGTACCTTTCTTTTTCCCTGCTGCTACTGAAGTATTAGGAAAAGACTTTGAGATAGATCTTTACAGGGCAAATGAAGTTTCCAGCTTGTGTTTAACAAAAAAAAAAAAAAATTGTGAAGATTGTGTTGTCCTTTTCCCCAAAATAATTAGTATAACATAAAGATGATACAAGTTTCTTTTTTTTTTTTTGTGGTGTAGTCTGCATGAGTAATGGATAAAGTCAAGAAATTCAACCTGCTTTGTACTGTAGTCTAATGATGTGTAAAATCTTACCCATTCATTCACAGCATCATTTGCTCCAATAAGCTTTGCAATCAAGGCCAAAGAAAATGACCTTCTTCCTTTGGAGAAAAACCGTGTTAAATTAGATGATGACACTGATGAGGAGGAAGAAGAGGGCAAGGAAGGCCAAGAGAATGCTAATAGTGCTTCAAACCATACTCCAGCTGTTACTACTCCTTGTACTGCTACTGAAGAGAAAAAACCTCAACTTACACAGGAGGAGTTGGAAGCTAAACAAGGTATCCCATGTTAGTCTGGAAACAAAATGAAAGATGGAGTCGTTCAGGCAAACTACAAAACTGTCCTGTGAATAAGTATGGCATTTTAGGTATTTTGAATCTTCACTGTGTCATGTTAACAGGAATCAGAATCTCTTCTTTTCCCATAGTTTCCTGCTTATTCATATTTAATAATGAAATATTCATTGGTTGTTCAGCTAAAATCAAACTTGTAACACACTGGAGTTGAGTATTTTGCCCTGATGCATGATCTTTCTGAATTTTATTTTGTTTTTCCATTACAACCTTGGAGCAAAACACTAAACTTCTGGTTTCCAGATTGCATTAATAGAGCCCAGAAAAAGGCTTGTCCGTTTCTCATTTTCTTCAGAGAACAATGAAATGCTTCAAGCTGTTTTTCAGTTATATAGCACTCCCATGTAGACTAGTATCACCTTGTTGATGTTTTGTTAGTCTTATAATGCAATGCCATTAAGTCTTTGTATGGGTTTTTCCTGTTGCTCTGCTTATATAAGGGCAGAAGGGTATGCTGTGTGAATTTTAATTCCATGATCTTTTAAAGGGATCAAATTTCCCCCATTCCTCCCCAAGGCTGTTTCACAGCAGAGAGTGTTTAATAAGTGGAGATGCTGTCAGTGTTTACCAGCTTATGAGTATGCCACAGGAATTTAATTTTTCATTTTCAAAATGTTCTTTTTTTCTCCAAAGTAGCAGTTCCTTTGTAAACTTTAGTAACACAAAGTATGCTATGGTGATAAATATCTAAAGCAAATATGAAATATTTCGGATGATAATAAAAATGAAGTGTAAAACATGTTTAGAAAAAGTAGTATGTTGGGAAAACTGTGTAATTGAACAAAAAAAGGTCGTCTTGTATATGCATAAAACACAAAAGTGGAAGTGGAAGATGAAAAAATTAGAAAAAATATCCATTAGGCACATAGTTAAGTAAATTTGCTTATTCTCTTTCTGTAATCACATAACAGTAACTGTGGGTTGTAACAGTGGTGAAACAGTTTCTGAATAATTCTGGAGCAGCCCTTTGTGTAAACATTAAGATGTATGTAAATAGGGCTGGAAAATGTGAGGTAAAGATCAGATCTATGGAAAGAGCAAAATGGAGAGTTTGCATCACTTTAACAAGTACAAGAGAAAGCTTCTGGATTTACAGTGCTACTTTTTTAGATAGTTTTTGTAAATAGAAAAGGACAAGTATCCTGAATTTTCAGGATTGGATTTTCATATAATTTTCCTTAAGCTTAAAATTTTTTACTTCACCTGTACTGCTTTTCATCAAGCAAATGATTTATCTATGAATTAAGATCCTTGGAATTTCATAATTTCAAGCTAATGCATCCTTATTATGTCTTTGAATGGATGTATTAGAATGGTTGTTTGTGTTGGGGAAGTGTGTGTTTGTTTCAAGGAAACCTATGTTCCCCAAGTGTGACTCACTCTAAACTTTATGCTTAATTGTCTGTCTTAGCAAAGCAGAAACTAGAGGATAGATTAGCAGCTGCAGCAAGAGAGAAGCTTGCACAGGCCTCCAAAGAATCAAAAGAAAAGCAGCTACAAGCAGAGCGCAAAAGGAAAGCTGCACTGTTCTTGCAGACCCTGAAAAACCCTCTGGCAGAGGCAGAAACTGAGAAAATTGAAGAGAATTCCTTCAATAATGAGGTAAGCAGGAAGTAAATTTCTCTTTTTCCATAAAGCTAGCAGAAAAATTACCTATAGAGCGTGAACCTGACAGTATGTTATGAAGCTTTTCTAAATGGGGACAAATTTGAATTTTAAGCACTGTTAATGTTTTTCAGTTATCTTACATACATCTCTCATCTGTCATTAAAGAACTGGTAGAGAAATATGATGCATAGTTCAGAGGTCAGTTAGCCAGTTACAGAAAGGAGAATGAGCTTGCAAGTTTGACTCTACTAGTGGTCCCTGTATTAGAATGCTTACCTTTCAAGAGTATTTGGGTATCTGTTGTGATATTTACTTATTTAATGTGTATTTTGATGTGATTAGACATCTTCAAGTTCAGAAACGATTCACAGGCAACTGAGCTTACTTTAAGACTTATTTTGCACCTGTTCTGCTGGGTTTTGTTGTTTGTTTTTTATTAATTTAACTGGCATGAAACTGTAATGAATAGTGAACTGATCTATGCAATTTAAGGTTTCTAGCTGGGACATCCTTAAGCAAGAAAACAAATACATAGGTGGGAGAAAACTAGACTATATAATGGTTGCTCTTCATCATCGTTGTGTTAGCTGAGTATTTCATGTAAACTCCTTAAAAGCTTAGATTGCTAGGATGTTGTTCTTTCTCTTTTAGGCCCAAGTTTAGTATGGGAGTTATAAAAGATTTTGTGTTATTATATGGATATGATTTTTAAAATAAAATTAAATTTACAGATAGTGACACAGAATTCAACTAAATACATGTATGTACAATATTCTCTAGGAGTAATCAATGAAGAGTCAAAACAAAAAACTCAGAGTGAAATAATTGAGGGGGCTAATTACTCTACTAGCTGTCTTCCAGAGAGCTGGAAGTAGACACACCACCTGTGCCTACTTGATCATGAAATGACGTAATCCATTGGGCTCGTTCAGCAGAATCTCTTTATTTTGGAGAAGCAAGTATCTTTCTGTAGCAAATCAATTTGGAGTGGTAGTATTCCTGCACTTCTTTCAAAGAACAATTTGTGATACTTGTGTTAGAAATTCAAATCCTCTGCTTCTTGTAGAAAACTACTAGGAAATAGTCATGTGGCAAAGGCAGACAGCTTTCCGTCATTTTTCTGCAATTCTCTTGTCCATTTGCACCCATTTTCACTGGTTGGATGGTCAACAGCAGTAGATAATACTAGGGTAATGTCAATTTGAGGGCTTTTGGAAGCTGTTTGGAGTAGGTCGTCATGATACTGCACTCTTAGGCCAAATCTAAGTGTAACCTGGATATTGATGATGAGTTATTAGGTTTTAGGAACACAGTAAGATTGCTAGTACGTTCCCTTGCCATTTGGCTGTTTGGCCATTTTCTCATAGCCATACTTTGGATTACTAGAATTTATCACAAAGAGGAAAAAGAGTATTTATCATGCAGAAGTAACAGCTAATCGTTTAGTTGGCATTATCTTCTGCAGCAAACAGAACCATTACTAGTCAGTCTGTTGATAAGTAGTTATAATAAAAATCCCTTTGTGGGCAGAGCCTCTAGAAGTCAGTTTTAAGACTTAGAATTTTTAAGTAGGCAAGGTTAAAGAAGAATCTTGGGCCGAACGACTTTAATAATGAAACTTCAGTAATGAAATATAAAACAAAACTCTAAAAACCTTTATTGATCAAAGCCACACATTGGCTTTTTTCCTACTAATAAACAGAAAATGCTGTTTAAAATAGCTAAGAAATAATGTGTTTCACATAAACCCTTTCTGATTTCAATAAAATAACTATATTTTTTAAAGCCTTAAATAAGGGATTTGAATTTATTGTATAGGAGAATCCTTCAGGTATTGATTTGTTCACGCATCATAGCACTATCCTGAAGCTTTTCTCTCCATCTGCAGGTTTTGGCAGCAAAGCTATGTTCTCTATCAAAGAGTCACTTTCCCATTTATGCTGTGTATTTTCCATTTAAGTTCCTAATTGCTTAACTTCATTCACAGAAGACAATAGCTATTTTACTACTTGTTTTTTGTTCTTTTTTTTTCTTTTCCCCTTGTTCCAGCTTTTTCACTGAGCCACTTTCCCTTTCTGCCAATATAGCGCTTGTCCTAGCTTAAAAAATGATAATTTTACTTTGAGGAGTGTCACTCATTTTTATTCAGCCTAAGCATCATTTTATGATAAGCACATCCTAATTCAGTGCGATCTGATGCATACTTGCTAAAAGACAGGGAAGTCTGTGTTTCTAGCACCTGTATGGACACCTCTAACAAGTCCAGGCAATCTCTTCTTAATCGAAGAAAAACCGTCGAAATCCATTTTTAGCAAAGTCACCTTAGACTTACATCTTCACTGCAATAGCTGTAAATAGCTGTGGGGGAAAATTAGGAATGGGATTTGGTGTAGACTATGTACTTTCCTTAAACTTAACCTAAACAGAGCTGGAAATTTATGTAGCTTGGGGTATTGTTGCAGGATCCTTCACAAGCCTGACTGAAATTGCTGTTTGTCTGTATATGCTGCAGTCAGACCTTCTATGCACATTGCAAATACAAGTATCATTGGGAAGTAGAACCTCACTTTCCTGGGTTTAGAATTTCATTGCTTCCAGAAAAGCCAGTAAATCACTCTTGGTTGCGCTAATCAAGCAAAACTTCATCTCTAGATACTGATAGAAAATTTCGGATATTGATTGTGACAGGCTGGCTACAAGATTGAATGACATGGCTTTCCATCGTTTCCTTTCCCACAGAAAGAATTCCAGCACCTAACAAGTAATTTGTTGCCCAGTTCTTGATTTTTTCCAAATAAATCATGGATTACACCTCAAAAGACTTTCAGAAGAACAGACAATGGAAAATACCTGCAGTTTAGGTGATCCATATCAGCATAGAGTTGCAGATCTGCGAACTGAGTGTGGTCACATCCCAAATGAGATCCTCTTTGGGATTCTTGGTGCTACTGCTAACAAATTTTCCCTGGCTAGCACAAATGTTCTGTACTTTTTTCAGTTGTATATTGAAGAGTGAATGCAAAGAGGCAATGACAATGCAAAACTCCCCAGACTTGCAGTTCTGCTTTCCTTTTCAAGGGGATTTGTCAAGAACATAGGTATTTCTAAGCTGAGGTTCTTTTGATACTTTTCTTTAAGAGAATGCCTGAAATAACCAGTAACTCTTCAGTAACAGCTGACTCTTTTTCAGAAGAGCAGATGAGTGCCATCATAGAATGGCTTGGGTTGGAAGAGACCTTAAAGATCATCTAGTTCCAACCCCCCTGCCATGGGCAGGGACACCTTCCACCCGACCAGGTTGCTCAAAGTCCTGTCCAACCTGGACTTGAACACTTCCAGGGATGGGGCACCCACAACCTCTCTGGGCAACCTGTTCTAGTGCCTCACCACCCTCATATGAATAATTTCTTCCTAATATCTAATCTAAATCCACCCTCTTTCAGTTTAAAGCCATTACCCCTTGTCCTGTCACTACATGCCCTTGTAAAAAGACCCTCTCCGACTTTCCTGCAGGCCCCCTTTAAGTACTGGCAGGCTGCTGTAGAGTCTCCCCAGAGCCTTCTCTTCTCCAGGCTGAACAACCCCAAATCTATGGATGTCCATGGGAGATGCATAATTCCCATGATATTGCCCCTGCCTAATAACTGTACGAAAACTAGTAATGCTATTTATGTGTATACACAGTGTACATGTGTGGTTGCAGGTTTTCAGCACAAATGTCGAAATGCTTTAAATGAGCAAAGCTTTTCTGACTGCTGTCAGATTTTCCTGATATGTAGTATTTCTTGAAAGCAATGCTGGTACTGAGTATACGTTATACCTTTGAACAAAATTGATTCTGCTAACTGCATGTAAAGGACAGTTGATACTACAGAACATAGCGCTTTTAAGCTTTTTTGACTTCAGCTGAATCTTAAAAATAGTCAGATCTACTCTTCCGTAGCTGAAATATTTCTTTTATAGAGTTTCCTGTTTTTCCTTAAAGTGAAATCAAACAACAGGCACAAAAGGCTGAAAAATGAGCTTCAGCAATGAAGCAACATAGCTTTTCACAAATGGCTCCTCACCATTCTTGCGTACATTACAACAGTGCAGTTATGCATAACACTTCCTCAAACCAGTACTTGGAAATCATGTAGCTTAGCTCAGTTTCCAAAACTGATCAGCTTCCTGTAATATTGTAGCTATTGAATTCTTTGCTCTTTTTCAGGACATGGGTAAACTGTAACTAGGTGGCATCTCACCTCTTGTGTTTACATATATATTTCAGGTAGACACTTTCGTAACAAGAAAATCATGCCAACTGGCGCATCTGTCAGGTAGTGTCAGTAAAGAGATGTTGCAGTCATTCTGTAATGAACATAGGTTCTTTGTCCTACAACAGCAAACAACTTGTAGTTTTAACAACTGCAGTTCTAGATATGCAGAGCTGGATTATGCCAGGTTGTCTGAAGTGTTGCATTGAAGTGCTTTTCTATTTTTAAACAAATAAAATAAGGTGTTTTGTAGTCTGAAATGCAAACCTTATCCAAAATTATTAGAATTAATTTAAATTAAAAAAAACTAAAATTACATATTTATATATAAAGTAGAATAAAGTCTAGTTGTGCACGTTCCTGTATATATTTATCAAAAACTGAATTAAGTAGATTAGACATTGGGAGGGCTCATGTTAAGGTGGTATGTTTGGTTTGGTTTACTTTTTAAAAATTACTATGTTTATTTTTATTTTTTAGCTTAATAAAGCAAATATGTTGGCTACTGGCACAAGTTGAATTCTGAATACAGGTATCACCCTTGGTGTAGGCCTTGGTACAGTACACTTGGTATAGCAGGCTTGTAATTTTTTTTGCCATCTTTTCCAGGGGTTAAAATGTCATTTGTCTGCAAATATGCTAGTTCAAAACTCTTGATTGTCCCTAACCCTGTCCATCTGAGCAGTATTGTTCTTAAGTGCATCTGGGAGCAAAAGGTTGAAAAACAGAAAGGAAAAGAATCTCTTACGGAGCTGTGGTTCTCCATCTGTGTGCAGCCAAGCCTCATAGGAGAAAACTGGCATGGTTCAGTGTCTTGCTGGTGAACACTTGCTTAATGTTTTTGTTAACTGTGGTTGATAATAGTAGCAGGTTATAGGAGTCTTGCAGAGGGAAAATCTAAGGTGCTGAATCATTGCTTCCAACAAAAAGTTTTGGTAAATATAATTTGTGTAGGTAAAGTCCCCTCTGCTGTCCCTGTGAAAGGAAGGACTGCAGACCTGCATTCTTTGTCAAAGAAATTGGTCATAAGTAACCATTAAAGTAATTTAATTGATAAAGTGTCTGGCAGAATCTACTGGTTCTGGTAATACCTGACAAAAATAGGAGAAGGAGCCAGCACTGTTGTCTGGCTAGACAAGGCACAGTGTATTTAACTTCTTCAAAGAAGTTACTTGATATAGTGACAGGTGTTCTGCAAGTGTAGTGCAGTCTGATTTTTGTCTATAGGGCATGATTTAGCTAATAGTGTGTCTGATGGCTTTCTAATATGGATTGTTCTGCTAATCTTTCATATTTTACCCTATGTCAGAAATGCTTTAGGGGTGATAGTACTTTGATATGCATGTAAAAGACAGTTGGTTATACCCAAACTGTTACTTGTATAAACCTTAGTATCCAATTTAAACAAGGAGAGACATCTGCTATCATAATGCTGCAAAAACAGACAAGCTTATGATTTGAAAGTAACTCTATTTTAATGGCTTGTCCTACATGTCATCTGCTGTTGTGCCTCTGAATATAAAGATTCTATAGCACAAAGCAAAACTTAACTTCTTTTGGTTCTTTCATCTTCCCTGCCTTGAAGTCCTGTTTTATCATTTGTTTCTTTAGATGGTGTGTCTTTACTGTTGTCCTCTATGTAACAATTTTTTTCTTTATGTATGTGTGGAAGGCAGTCTGTTTATGAGTAAAACAGAAGTGTGCCATGTTTAAAAATAAGATGCTATTCCAGTTTTGCCAAGCATAACAGCATTATCCACAACTGTAGATAGTGTACATCTTTCACACTTACTACTGTAGTTGATCCTACTTTTTTTAGTAATGGACTGTAGATATTACTGCATGCCTCTTTGGAATAATAATGCATAATATCTATGCATATTTTCTTAATGTTAATTTGTGAGCAAAATCTAATTGTCTAATGAAAACCATCGAATAAGTATGTAAAGGAAAAAGCTTTAGAATATTTCAGGGCCATTCATTTCTTTCTTTACTTTTTTTTCAGAATATAGGTATCTATATCTTCTGTTTAGCATGGAAGGGGGAGTGTGTTTGTTTGTAAATTTCCCTTATCTTGCTTTTTCAAAAGGACAGATAAAAACATAAAACAAAATGTCACATACTAATGTGGTATTTTTGGGGTGGATAGCTTGCTGGCATTTGGAACTTCTTTTTATTGCAAGAACCCTACTATCAAAAACTGCATGAGTGCTGTAGTTCCTTATACTGTAAATACTTTAATTAAAATTTAACAGGAGGAAAAAAGGTAAATACCAGGAACTGCCATCTTAATTAAGATAGGTGAGGGAGCTAAGAATGTTCTGTGCCTTGATTTTTAGTCTTCAAAGTACTCAAGATACAAAGGCTTATTGATCCATACAGCAAACAGATTCAGAGCCACTGATTTCTTTACAGTTGGCCCTTCAAAATTGAGAATGCAATTCTGCCTGTTTTTCAAGAACTTATCAGTCAGTGTACTGTTAAGAGCTGCATTTCAGTGCAGCAGCTAAACCCTGATGAAACAGTTGAGTCTTCAAATACTCAATATTTAACCTGTTCTATAGGAACTTATTCTTTAGGAAATGTTTTACCACTTCTATTTAATCATTTTGGGCCAATTTTTTGAGGCTAAGACTGACAGACAATTCGAAAAGCAGTAACTGCTCGCTTTGATGCACAGAGCAATCATATGCTTCTATTGCTGGTAGACAGTTGCTTATTAATTCTCAAACAGGGAATACTTCACCATAAGCTTTGGGCAACCTGTGGTAAACAAGGTACAGTGGTAGAAAAGAATCTGGAGTATTTTCAGATTTTAATGAGGTAAAAAAATTGTTGATTAGCTCTTCATGGATCTGATATTCCTCATTCTTTCCAATTTTGATCTAACACAGGATTCAAATTACTGCAAAATTCAGGTGTTCAGAACAGAAGAAGTATTAGCTAGTTGTAAAAGTGGTAGTAGTAACATTATTTATAATGTTCTTAGCAGTTGATTTTGCTTGTCGGGAACAATGCTAATGTTTTGTTCTCTTGCAAAAAGCACCTTTTGGTTCACTTCTAATGTTGGTTTTGTGTATTAAGTAGTGTAACTTCAGAATAACTAATGTGTGTTCTGGTCTTATGAATACTGCAAATATGCAAATATCTTGTAATTAACTAAAGTGCTCGTTTCAGTTCTTATGATACAGAGCTTTTTCCTAACTCATTAATGCTAAACAAGAGTTACTGAATCTTCTTTGTTTTCCAAAATGGTATCTCTGAAACATTTCTTTATACTAAGTCTTTACTGTAGGAAGTGTTATTTTAGTTGGATTTGCTTCAGTCGTGCAAATAAAATGCTGAAGAACAACTCTGCCGGTGAAATTGTCTGACACTGTAGTGTTTAAGGGCCAAAAAAATGTGCTGTTACCCAAAATGGACAAAGAAGTGAGATCAAATGAATACTATCTGAATGTTTGCAGTGTAACCTCTTTAGAAGAGATCTCAAAAAGTTTAAATCTCTCATCCTCGAAGATTAATAATAAAATTCATCAGGTAAGCAGTTTGTTGCCAGGCTTTCCAAAATGGTGTGCTACTGACCTGCAGATTTTCAGAGCCTGGTCGGTAAAATAGAGCTTTTCTGCCTATTGGAAATTGTGCTTGCTTTGATACTTCTTTCCTGCACTTATAGAATCATAGATTCGTAGAATCACTTGTTCCTCCAATTTTAGTTCCCATTACCTTATTTTGCCTGGATCAGCTTTCACTAGTAAAAACACAAACCAATGACAGCTTCTTCTATTTGCCAGAGGCTAAGACAGTTTATTTTTTTGCAGATATTTTTATTCAGCAGCATTATTTATACACCTAGAAATTTTCTTTGTGTCCTGGCAACTTGCTGACGTTAAGTTCTTTCACTGAGCTCTTATGTTCTGCTGTGATGGTAAATTGGGTCATTTTCCTCATGACTTTTTTTCTTCAAGGCAACCAAAGTTGCCACTGAGGGAATCAGCATGTTTGTTCACAGCTGATAATGCCATTGTGACTTGACAAGTATCACCAGAGCTCCTGGTCGCAGTGGTGTGTTGCATAGGTTTGGACGGGTAGGTGGCTTCTCCCTGTGTGTTAGCTGTTTTCCTGCACTCCAGAACCTATGTATTTGCCTAGGGCTAGCTGAAGTTACTTCAGTATGGCTTTCCAAACATGATTCTTTAGTAACCTGAAGCAGTGGTGGCTGAATCTACAGCCAGCCAGCCTGCAGCTGTGCTTTTCTCAGAGATATCTGGACAGCACTGTCACTCTTTAGTGTAAGTATCCTGAAAGTCAGGGAGAGCCCATTGTTTCAGCATCCAATGCTTTTGGATACATAGGGGTGCTTAGCATTTGGGGGTTCTTTGTTCTGATTGCTGAGAGAATCTCTACATGTTAGCTAAAAGTAAACATGTCATTCATTTACTAACTTCCTTTTTGGCAGTGCTATGATAGCTTGTGTTTGATGTGGCAAAATGAACTCAGGTGCTCAAAACAGTTGTTTTTTTCTTCTCTTTCCTTTTCCTCTTAACTGTACTTTGCCTACAGCTATTTTGTTTCAAGCTATTAGAGGTGTCTGCTTCAAGGCAAACTGGTCTATTACATATTCAGTAATGTTCAAAGTGAAGACTAAGATACTGTATAAAGAAATGAATAACACTGTCAAGGAACAGAAGTCGGCTGCTGTGGTCCCTTAGGAAACTCTGAAGTTTGGAGATGAGGTGTCTGCAATTACATGTGGACTGTGAAGTTAGTGAAATTGGAAATGGGCATCTGGTAAACCAGTCACTCAAATTATCATGCTGTAAAATGTTTATAATCCTTGAAGCAAACTAGTGCTGCTTTATTGCTATTTTTGTCAATACTTATTTATAAATACTGTGATAGCAGTTATCAGTTAAAGCTCAGAAAATTGCCATGGCACTCTAGCTTGAAGCAAAGCTGGATTTCCGATTATTCAAATGTGGTCAGTTATTGCCTTGACATATTCACAGTAGGAGAAGGGTAAAAAGAAAGGAAAAGATCAGCTGTTTCTAATTTGGTAATTTCGGGTTTTAATGTGTTACTTCTGATTCTGATCACGGTAAGCTTCCTTGTATCAAATGGTGAAAGTGTCAGACAAGGTGGAGCTGAAATTATGACAGAGGGAAACTGATTTCTCCAGTTGCCTTGAAATGACAGCTAAGGGAATGGCAGGCTTTGAAATGAGGAGCATATCTATAGCGCCTGACTTGAATTGTTCTAAACAAGGTATTGAGCAAAATTCTCTCAGGTACAAGCTGATAATTTGAAAATTTCTTAGAGTATGGTATGTCTCGCTTGACTGACTGCAGTCAGAATTGCTCACTGAGCATGAATTGTGCATGGACCTGTTGTATCTTTGAGGTAATAATTTTTGTGATCCTCTCAACCCTTTACATGCAAAACATTTATTTTGCAAAGTACAGAAATCATTTGTATCAGCACTAATTAGTTTTGCTGGTTTTGTTAAGATTGTAATCTAAACAGCACAGTTTAGGGATGAAAATGACACTAAAACTTAACTTTAAATGTCAGTAGTTCCTCATTGTATTTTCAGGTTTATCCTTTTTTAAATGAAAGGGATAAATAGATGAAAAGATACCTGATAGTACCCATTTTTTAGAACACATTTCTTCTAAAAACCAAAGATGAAAACTTCAGAACTATGTCCTAGTTAAGCTGACAGTTTTAGCATCCGTATCCCAGCTTGCATATGTATCTTTGGGGAACTGTATAGGCCTCCATTAAATACTACTGGATGCACATTTTTGAAGATGTCAGCCTTCCTTACACACACTTTACATAATACTGATGCAGCACTGTGAGGTTTTAAAGCATTTGTGGGAGGTTAGTTGGGTTAGTTTGTTATTGATTTCACAACTAGATGGATGTATTTCTCACACGCTTTCATGAGTCAAAAAATGTAAGGTGATGGTTAGTTATTATTTCCCTTGCTGTTGTACTCGTTATCCAGCATTTCTGCAAAAAAACTGTATTGTATATTGGCAAGACTACCAAGCAGGATATCTTAAGTTTGTTTGCCAGAATGTGCATGTATGTGGCATGCTCAGGGGTAGATGTAGCCCTATGTTTAGTATAAAGGACTAGAGATGCTTACGTATTTTCCACACTTAAAGGAATTTCCCAAATTAAAAATTTGCATGCAACTTTGAAAACCAAACACTGTTCTTTCTTTGCCTTTGATTTCAGAGTGTCAATAGTATACCATGTCCTGTGACTGCAGTCAGAACTTTACCCACCTTAGAAGTTAAACAAGCAGAAAGGCCTTCAAGCAAAAGCAAAGATCCTCCTCGGGATGAAGAAAAAGAAAAGAAAAGAAAAAAACACAAGAAAAGATCTCGGACAAGATCTCGATCACCATTCAAGTATCATTCATCATCTAAGTCCAGATCTAGATCACATTCAAAAGCAAAGCACTCACTTCCCACTGCCTATAGAACTGTCAGGCATTCAAGGTGGGTTTGGAAACCAAACGTATTCTTTAGAGTTCTGTGTGGGCTAACACTTAAAACATTTCTGCACTTCTTCCATTATATAAGCATCTTCGTACCCATTACAAAGGGTATAGTCACCTTGAAGACATTAAATAAGTATCATCAAATGTGGAAGTCTTTGAAAATAGTTTCAATCAAATAACGAATCATTAATTTCTAGTTACATTATGCAAAATTTGTACTAGCAAATGCTTTTTCACTCTGGTTTGTGAAATACATGGTTATAATATGTAGGAATGCAATTATAGCAGGAAGAGGACTTGCTAATAAGTCTGGGACTGTTGCTGGAATAAAGTAACCAAACAATATTAAGATAAGAAATAGATGTAGAGAACAGGGTGGTTGAACAGCAAAGCTCAGAAGGAAGGCAAGCAGTTGGGTAGCATGTGAAAAAGTACAATGGATGGATGAATTGCAGGAGAGATATGACATGAATCTAAGGGTGAAGACAGAGTTGATGAGGAAGAGAGACCATAGAAGAAAGTAGCCCAGTGCAGTTAACTCAATATTTAATCAATAATGATCAAAAATTTCCTCTATTCATTATCCAGCTATAAGATATGTATTGTGTTATATTAATACTTTTAATTACATCTAAGACATTTGAGTCTAGGCACCTTTAAAGTTTACTGTCTGTAAAATTTGTCATACCTGAATGCTCTGCTGCATAGCAGTTACTAGTTACATAGTGGTCAGTAGGAAGGGCTTATTCTTGGGGTTGCATTCTCTGGATCATGCTACAGAACAGTGTTTTGACTAATTGTGCATATGAATACTAATGCAGCTATATATGTATGTGATGCATGCAAAATCATACACTCCTTTATCTTTGTGGCCATGCCTATGACATACTTGTTCCTGAAAAACAGCTTCTAGCCCTTTACAGCGGTGTGACAAAACTTCTCATCTTGTATTTTCCTCGTGGATTTCTTTGTTTGCTTAACAAAGTGTCTTAACTACACTAATATGACTGAGTGTTAACATGTTACAACTTTTAATTTTATACTAAATTTTTAAGGTTAAATACAGTACTTTGCTGAAGACATCTCTGGTATTCAGAGATGCAAGGAATTAAATGAACATAACTTGGGCTGAAATGATCAGTCCGACGTGCTGCTTATTTGACTGCCTTTTGCAATAGGTGGTCACGATGCTCTGTGTTATAAGGCACCTTCCAAAATACTGTGTGCCATTCATTCCTTTTCTGTGCTTACCAGCATGTAAAGGGAATGATACAGAATGAAGCTTTCCTTGTTTAAGAAGTGAATGCAAGTCTTCTCAGAGTTCAGGACATCTTTGGTAAAGTTTCCTCAGGTGAATCACTCATCTTTTTGAGTCCCTGTCAAGCCATATCTTCACTTGAACCTCCCATGCCACTTCATCCAAGCTTATATTGCATATATTTATCCATGATTTTACTGATATATGGTAAAACCAAGGAGAAACATAGTAATGCTAAAAAAAATTTAAATCATCTTCTGTGGTACCTTGAAAATGATAAAGAATCATCTGAGAAGATCCTTACCAGTACTTGGCTATGCTACTCAATAGGATAAAGATAATCCTGCATGTTGCTTGAGTTTGCATTGGGCAGTAATCAGATTAGTGGGAACTTGCAAGTTCAGTTTGATACATGCTAAGATATGTCTTCTGTGACTTCAGGGAGATCAGATATCTAGTCCTTTATAGAGGCTTCAATGTTTCCACCAACTGGTCTACATTTGGTTCTGCTGGTGAAAGTCTACCACATACATAGTGGATAGTCCCATGTTTTGGTTGTTTGCAGGGGTTCTTTTGGTGGCCATAGTTCAGCTGGTGGAGAAATTACACAAAAATCACCAGGAACAATTAATCCACTAGAGCTAATCTTTGTGTGCCATCTTGAATGTGCCTCCTGGCACAAATCAAATAACAGATACATAAAAGCCTTAACATCATGAATCAAAACAACACCTGATTAAATCTGGTTGGATATTTCCTAGATCAGCTGTTGAATTCTACAACCTGAGAAGTCCAATAAGCTTGGTGCTGGCTAGCTGAATTTTAAAAATGTTTCAGAAAAACTGCACCACATCTTGCACTGAAAACATTTTGCACATTATAAAACTTGATAGAAGTTAGAGCTGAATGGGAAGGGGCTTTCTGTTCAGAAAACCATTGTTTCTGGAAACTTAAGGCAGTAACAGCAGTGCTGAGTGGGTGCCCGTTCCCTTTGAGCTTTTTGCAGGCTGTATGAAATGCTTTTAGTGGCAGTTATATAGGTGAGAGGCCTGTTAGAAATCTGAATGTACCTTCCTATCTATAGCATTTCACAAGAACATGGCTAAATCTAAACTTCTGCCTATACTTAATATAGTGACTGTTTTGGTTTACTTTAATGTAGTCAGTATAGACAAGCAAATCTTACGCAGGATGCATCAAGTGTCTCCTCATCTGGAAGATGTGCTGTTTGGCCTCAGCTGGAGTACTGTGTCCAGTTTTGTGCATACTTTGAAGGAATTGGACTAGCTGGAGGAATTTTAGAGGGAATCATCAGAAATTTTCAGAATTAAAAAATAAAAAAAAGAGTTGGAATAACTGTTTGGGAAGACTGAAGGATGATGAAATGAATCTTCATGTATGCCAAAAAAGAGGAGATAGAACATTCATTCTTCTTCAATCCTTGGGTTTAAATGATAAGTAAAGGATTTAAATTGATAACAGAGTGACTAGAAAATATTTAATAGTGTCTCAGTGGTAAAGGTAGTTAATACAGCTTGCGAACACTCCATTGTGGAAAATTCCTCTATCAAGAGTTATAGTTTGGAGAATATTGAATAGTCTTATTTCTTAAAGTCTTTTCTAGCCCTGCCTTTTTAATTAGGGTCCACGTGGTCTCACATTATACAAAAAGTGGCGATGATTGAAGGCTTGCTTTATTGAAGGTGTTTGCTATGCCTTACATACTCGCTGTATTTCCAAAATTAAAACTCTTGCTCCTGAAACGAGAAAATTTGTAGAGTAATCAGGAGTGGGAGGCTGATTCATAGCCCAGTCAGATACTGATGTGTTTTGTCTCTCAAATTTTAAGCAAAAATAATGCTTTGTCTTAGTAATTGCCAAAAAAAGGCAAATGTTGTTGCCTAGTTAGAAGATATGACTGGGTTTATTTCCTTTTTTTAATTGTTTATATATTTAGTGTTAATTCAGAGAAAAGTATTTCCATGCATTTTCTTGTCTCCTTCAAAACATGGCCCCTTTCATGTCTCTTTGCTCTTCCATTTTCCCAGTGCTTCGCGTAGAACAATGGTTTTTTCCTAGATTCCCAAAACATTAGATGTTACAACTTACTGCTGAGTGAATAGTTACATGAAGAGTCATACCATCCTGGAATAAAGTGTAAACTATTTGTAGAGTTTAATGTGTTCATCTTCTATTAAGTGGATGGTGCTTAGAGATAGTCTTTATTGTGTGGACATCGATGCTAAATTATACTGGAACATCCCTATTTTGAGTAACTGTGCTTTATTTGAATGTCTCAGTCTAATGTTTTATGTTTGAGGTTTTGTTGCCTTACTTTATTCTGTTCAAAATGTATATTCTAACCTACAAATCTCAGTATAAAGTGATTATTGACGCTTTATTTCACCTCAAGAGTGGACTGAAAAAAAACTGGAGTTTCCCTTTCTATTGTGATTACTGCTCCAGTTCCTGTTAATCAAATAATTCAGAATAACAAGATCTTTTTCTTAATAAACAAACTTTCATAACTTTCTTAGAGAGTGGCTTACTAGGTTTCAAGTATCTGCACAGTGAAAATAAGTATGTTGGATTTAAAGTTACTTAAACTGTTATTTTTAAATTAACTGTGACAGCCAAAAGAAGAGCTATGTTTATTTCATAATTTTTCATTAGACTATATTGCATTCAGATGATAATGAATTGTAATCTCTAAATTGTAATAATGATCACTCAACACATGCCCTGTATTTGGGGAACAGTCTTAAGGCCTTAGATTTTGTGAGATTTCCATATAGACACTAGTTAAGCTTTTGTTTAAAAACACTTTGAGTAATTACTATTTGATGCTGTAAGTTGTTTCAAAAAGTAAGATTGAAAATCACCTTTACCATATAACTATTGTGACAAGCTAATAGGAAATGACATGTGGGAAGTGAAGTTAAACACAGAAATTTGCTGTAACTTCTTTTGCTCTTTTATTCAAGTGATGTTCATTATGCTTTTCAAGCTCTTCGTTTTTGGTTTATCTTACGCATTTTGAGGAAAAAAAAATTGTGTGTAGAAATCCTACAGATGAACTTTGCAATGTGCTTCTCTGTATAGCATTTTATATCACTTTTTTATGATTTATTTTTGCATTGTTAGAGGCCTAGAGGATCTGCTTCATTTAAAAATAGTCTTTGGTGGTACAATACAATATTTGTACTCTTGCAGTTTTATATATTTTTCAATGCATCTTCAGCAGTATTGAAGTTGAAGAATTATGTTCAAGTAACAAGAAGCTGACTTAAAGCATGTTCTCAATATTCATTTTTCTGGGTAGTACAACCAAACCTGTTTCACAAAAATAAGTTTAAAAACTTGTAGCTGCGTAAGGAACCCAGATATATTGGCTTAATTGTGGCAGCAATTAACAGCAATTCACTGCATAAATACATGTTACTTTCTAGAACAAAATTTCTGTACCAAAATTAGTCCTGTAAAGCTCCAAGTAGCATACAGTTTTAGTTTGAGACCAACATGACAGATTAAAGTTAAACAAAAGTCATGGAAACAGTAAACCATGTCCAAAAGTGCTGTAAGGTATTGCAGCATAGATTGCTTTGGAGCTGTTAGTCCCAAAGAGATAATTAGTTATTACAAATAAGTACTTAATGTCAAAGATAGAGAACATTTGTTAAATCTGTCTTGGAAAACAGCCTTTGGTACCTTTTGGTCATCTGTAGTAAATGCTTCATCAGTGTCTTTTTTTATTTTTAAAGAGTTTGACATGAAATGTACCTGCCAGTGATGCGCTTTAAAGAAGTATAGGTTGTCAGTCGCTGGAGTTTTCAGTGTGCTGTTCTAGCTGAGAAGTTAGGTTTCACAGCTGGTTGGCAGTAAGTGTAAATAATGATGATGTTCATCTGAATCTCTGTTTTCTACCAATGGATCTTTGTAGTACATGATTTAAGCTAATGATGTATTTGTATGTGTGAGTGTGGTTTATGTGTGTATATGAGAGGAGAGGAAGGGAAGCAGAGGCACTTGTTGCATACTGAATGATTTATTGATTTGGTTAGGTGAAATTTGGATGTTCATTTTGAACTGAAGTAGAGATGGAAAGTCTAAACTTGTCTTTGATATTGTTTTTCTTTATACTGTCTCATTACTCAAACTCATTAATTTATCCAGTTAATAAGTTATAAACAGTAATTAATAGTAGCATACTTTATTAACAGGTTACTTTTCAATAAGTTTGGATAGAGTATAGCTGTGTGTGTGTTTGTGTGAGACTTTGCCTTGATGTTAGAAATTTAAGAGACTTGAAAGTAGCTATTCTTTGTAAAAAAGGTTGCTTGGGGTTTTTTTCCTCCTTCCGAACTGATTTTCTGATTGCTGAGGCAGTGTCTATTCATGCAGTTTTAATTCCTATTTTGTAATGAGATATGCAAAGCTTCATAACCCTTTGAACTTTTGGGACCCTACTAAACATAAGTGATACTGACTTTAAGGGAATAGAGTGTCTTTTAAAATAACAGTCTAATGAAAATAATAATTGATGTGTTGCAGTAAAACTGTTAAGCTGTTTTTAATTGTTGGAAGCTCATGGCCAAAGTTCTTAACATTTGGTGATTGGAAGAGTGTTGTAGAACCACAAACGTCAGTTCATAAAAATTAAGCTAATGCCTTTTTCTTTCTGATTGTTTGGACTTTTTTTAGGCTGGTCCATATAGACATGTTTCACTAAGGTTCAGCTTTTGGTTAAGGGACAGAGCCTTTTCAGGATTCTAGTTAATACCAAAACTAGGACATTTTATTCTGAATGTGAAGTGTGTGCCTCCGTATCACAGACTCACAGCATCCACAGGGACACTGAGCATGGAGCCGAGTCTGAGCAGCTCATCAATGGCAGCAGCAACAGAGCGGGAAAATTATCAGGCAACTTCGACAACGAAAAGATTTGACTGCTGGAGCTCTTTTGAGGGAAATCCTGGTAAAATGTCAAGGTGTCTGACTGACCCCAAACTTTATAATCTGTTGGTTTTTTCCTTTTTTAATCCTTCTGAATGGCCTGGTAAAGATCAGATTTCTAAGTGACAAAGCAGTTAATTTGCAACACTTAACTGCCATTGTGATTACTTTTTTCATTTTCAGTTGATCTCTTTTGTTGTAGGTGTAAGAGAAATGGCTCAGGAGTGTGTGTGTATATTACATATATGGTGTGAGTTTGCAGAAGATCAGTGATTTCACAAATGGCTTGTCTTTTAGTCACTGCAAATTAGGTATTTTCCAGAACATGAATGTTTGGTATACGTGGAATGACATACCCATAGTAAATAAATAAGAAAGGCTTTAAAATAAATAAGCATATAGAAGTAAAATTATTAGAATTATATATTTTAGTGAGAGCAAAACTAACTGTTACTATCAGGAATTTAGGGTTTGGTTTTTTCTTTCTTTTTTCCAGGCTGAGTCCCTGAGTTGCCCCCTTTCTCCATCTCCTCCCCCTCCCCCCCCCTCCATCTCTTAGGACTTTTCTCATTCCATTTATTTTGTCATTAAGAAATACTCAGGTTTTACTTGCACGTCCACTTATTTCCAAATCATAGAGAGAAAAAGTTAAGCTCTTAAGTTGATCTCTGATCTTAACTGGGCATGCTTTCTTTTTTCTCTCTTGATCTCTTTCTCTCTCACACTTGTCTAGGAAAAGTATCTCAAGTTGAAGTGCTAGTGCCAAACAACACTGATCATGGGTTGTTGGTCACTTGCACAGGTGAAAATATTGGCTGTGCTAGGATTATTTTGCAGCATCAGGGACAAAATTTCCTGGACTTGTCAGTGTTGGCAGTGCACTGAAAGCAAAAACTTGTATTTACCTCTGTGATGCAGCAGTTCTAAAAACATACCTCTAATTTGAGAAGACAAGGTCAGGGCTGTCAATCCCAGGCTTCAAGCCAAATTGGACTTCTGCATACCAGTGTCAGTAAACTGTGTTGCCACAAAAGGTGACTGGACTAAAGTAAAACTTTCCCACCTACTAATACAGAAGTTGACATTAGCACACAATACCAAAAAATAATTGCCTTTTTTTTTTTTCCCCTCCCTCTTGGGAGTGAAAAGCAGTGGATAACTACATCCTAAATGTCTTGGCTGGGTAAGAAATTTTTATGCAGCTGACAAGTCTTGGAGAAAAAATACCCCATGTTGGTACAAAATAGGCATTTGAAAGGTGTTATATTTGTGTTTTAACAGCACAATTCCACCGAAATAGAAGTAATGAAATAAGTAACAAAAAGCAAACTTTTGGATGTTTATTTTCCTGCTCAGGTCACGGTCAAGGTCACCTAGGAGAAGAGCTCACACACCAGAAAGGCGGAGAGATGAAAGAAGTGTTCCAACAGCTTATCGCATTAGTAACAGTCCTGGAAATAGTCGGAAACGCCCACGTTCCAAGTAAGTATACCTGGTCCTGGAGAAGGTTATGTCCTGGCATCATAAGTGACTTTAAACATACCCTGATGTATGTTGTATGCTCCCTAGGTAGAATGTACATTTTCTAATGTTCTGGAGCTTTATTTTCATAGAAAAATATTTTTGTGCAGAAAAAAAATATATAAGCACTCATTCTTCTTCCCCAATTTTTGCCTATGTTTGAACACTAAAAGTACAACCAAATCAGTGAATGTTAATACACTACTATCTCCTAGCTGTAAGAGTTCGTATTTTATTTGGACTTTTATATTTCCTTCTTTTTGGGTCATTTTCTCATGCTCTGATTGTGCAAGCTATATGCTTGCACAGAGGTCATATGGTGGTGGTATGTTATTCCTACTGGTATTGCTTGACATCTCATCATATCTGCACAAATAAGGGGAAACTCAGTTTAGCAAACAGTATGCTTTACGTTTAGCAATTGTTTTACTGGCAGAGTGGAATGTGAAATATGAATCAAGGGGTGCCTTTTTTGAGAGCACCTTGCATATAGTCTCTCTGAACCTATTATAATCAAAAGGGCATACCAACCATTATTTCAGCTCACCAATTGCAGAAGAAAAGCATCTGTGAAGTGTGTTCCCAGAAGGCTTTGAAATGGTTTGTGTCACGTTGTGTCTTCAACATGCAAGGAAGTAAAAATTTTTCATGCTTGTGTATGTGTACCTGAAGTGTACACAAAATCCGACACACTGAAGTTACTAAACTGAGCATACAGAATTTTTCTCCTCATTGGTGAAGATTGAGTCTTTAACGTGTTTCTCTGTATCTCTTGTGGAAAAAGAAGCAAAGAGATCACTTTCAACTTTAGGATTATTAAAAAACTTATATTGTTTCTTAAGATAACTTTCCATATCTGAACAGCTTCTAACTAATTGATGTGTGTGGTATGTATAATTGAGAACAATCTGTATACTTCAACTGATTCAGTTTTTTTGCATTCATCAACTCAAGATAATAGAGGCTTCTGTGGAATTCAGCATGCAAATTTGGTTAAGCATGAAAAATATGGAAGCTTAAAATGTTTTTCTTCCTGTAAACACACACAAGAATTTTTTCACAGCCCTGTGCTATTTTTAATGCAGTGTTGGTATGCCTGCTGCTTGACCATTCAGCATTTTAAGCTATAAATTATGTTTAGAGTTATGCCACTCCAAGTGGTAAATTATGATGACAATTGTGAAACAAATTGGATTCCCCTGTAAACGATATTGTTTATATAGGTGGAAATTGTAAACTTTTATTAGGCCTCAGACAGGAAAATGGAACGCTATACAATAAATATGGCAGTAAGTGCAAAAAATGTAGACTGAAGAAAGAATATTGTTGTCAAAAATAGATGAGAATATTTTGCAGCTCTGATTGCAGAAAGCCAACTGTTTCAGCCCTGTTAGGACTTACATGCTAAATTTTCAAGTAAAAATGTAGATGATGTGATGAACCAGTTTTCATCTTCAGTTGTGGAGTAGATTCTTTGCAATGGAAGCAAAGTTTGGGTTCAGGGTCTGTTAAAAGCTAATTAGTTTACTTGGGCTTCCTGTGAGTAATATATATTTTGCCTGATAGCTGAGAGCAGGTTTCAATCTTACATGACAGCAGTCAGCTGAATGGTTTTTATTAACCATAGTTACACTAAGAAGTAGGCAAGCTTTAGAATCTAGTACTGTCAGAGGACTGAAAATTAGAATTAATAAATAGTGCAATGTTTTAAACTTGCTCAGGGCATTAATCTAATATCAGTCACGGTGCTAAATAGCTGGTGTTGCTTGTAAATTTTTAGGTGTATTTCCAGAAGAAAATATGTAGGAACTAGGAAGCTATGCTTTACTTTGTCTTGTTTGGGGATTACTGGCTCAGTGCTTGTAGAATGAGGTATACTTCAGAATAAATACAACTGTTTTTTCTTCTGTTTGTGCTGTACCTCAGTTGCCATCATAGTCACTTTAAAGGCTAATGTAAATTAGCGTTTTAATCTGTCTGCAGTAAGTTACTTTCCACAGAGAATATTCATAGTTCTTTTATGCTAGCTTTTGTACCTAGAAAAATACTAAAAAATAAGCCTAATTTTAGCAAATGGACTGTTGTAAAACTAGAAAATGGATAGATACATTCATTCAGCTGTTATGATGTTTGTTCATCATAATCTGAGATTAAAAACACTGAAAAAGCTTAATGTAAAATATTCTTCTTGAATGATGAATGTTTGTTGAGTTTTTCAAGAGTTAAGTATGGAATATGTTCACAGCTTGATTACATTATGATGTTTTAAGAAACTGAGCAATTAATGTACATAATTAGCTAGTCAAGGAATCGCTGACTTTGTAGCTGGTGTTTTTTGTATAGTCATGAAAATGTTAGAGGCCAGTAGAGCTGTGGGGTTTTTCTTCTGCCACTTAATGATTGTTTATGCAAGGAAAGTGTAAGGAGGTTTTGCAGTTTTAAGTCTTGAATGCTAAATTCTATATAAAAATCAGATATTTGTATGATAAATTCTAAGTATCAGAAGTTACAGTATTTATATGGGAATTTAATATGTTACAGCATAGCTGCTTTTAAAGGAGCAAATTCCTAAGAAAATGAAAATAAAGGAACCAATAATGTGATATTTGAAAGATCGCTCAAAGTTTTACAATGTTTTAAGTTGTTCTAGAAGTTTCAACATTATTCTGAATAAAATTCTAGCAGTGCATGTTAGAGAGAGATGCCTACAATGAGATATTGCCTAACTCTAAGCCATTACTCTAGTAATTCTAATTACAGTAATATCAATACTGGTATGTAAATCATACAGGCATAAATTCATAACCAAGTATACAAGATTTTGATAGTTACTAACTGAATTCTCTTTGAGCTTAATATTGCATATGGGCTACCTCTGTTTTCCTATTTTGTCAATAATGAACACATCAGGTACCTGTAAGTCCTTTTTTCCAGCTCTCACAGTGGCAAACATTTGTATATCTAATTTCCAAGTTCTAAACGGTTTGCACTTAAAACTTGTTGCTAGGTCTAGGTTTGTTTGAGTGGTATATGAGAGCTTGCTTATAATTTTGAGCCTGCAGTTGTCACATTGTAGATTGGAATACAAGGAGAGGGGTAATTTCTTTTAAAAAGCAAACAAACTGTGGATTTGCCTTGTAGATCTTTTGCATAGCTATGATTCCATGGTTTGCTCATGTTTATGAGCATGGAAGATTGTAAGGGATATAAACTCCTACATTTCTCATTATATTCTAAGTGTCTGATGTTGCTTGGGAAGGAACTTCCCTCTAGCAAAGTTAGTCTGCAAATCTCCATTGAAAGGCTTTTCATCACCATCCTTCAAACTATCAAATACTGGCCAGTAATTCCTGTGTACCCATGCAGCAGCATTCCAAGTGAGAACCTCAGGTACTAGTAGTTGCCTAATGTAATATGTTAAAGAAAGCTTCTGAGAAAGTATTTTGCACAACCATAGAAGTGCAATATTGGGGTAAGACTAATGTTTGCTGAATGCATGAGAACTATCCTGTGGAAGAGGACTACTTAAGCTTTTAGAAGTGTGAAAAGTAACTTTAGCTTAGCTAGTGTAATATTGCTTTAAATATCCTTCAATAAAATATTTTCTTCTCACAGAAGTCCCCATGAAAAGAAGAAGAAGAGGCGGTCTAGATCACGTACCAAGTCCAAAGCTAGGTCTCCTTCACCATCCATGTCACCAGGCAAACCATCCACACACAAAAATTCTGTACATTCAACTAGTGTCTCTCCTGTGGAGAGCAGGGAATCCAGCCAGGAACGCTCCAGGTAATACACTCTTTTACTGTAATACTGCAGTGCTGATGTCTCTTGACTGTGAGTATGTCTTTTGACCTAACTTGTATGGTGAGGAGCTCTGTGTGTGTGTAATGTGTGCATATTAAAAGTAGAAGACACTGGAAGAACAGCACTATGTGTATCAGTCTAATGAAGACATTGGATCTCTCTTGCCTACTGGAGCAAATATCTCATCAATACTCCTACTGTAAAACTGGTGCAGATAATTCTGCAACCTAATTCTAAGTTAGAAATTGTAAACTTTCACTAAATGGGATAACTTTGAAGTATAATTTTAATAGACTGGTTTGAATTGTAATGTATGTGCAAGATTCTTAATTAAATTATTTCTACAGAATAGAGAACAGACCTGTTAAAAATTCCTAGGCTGCTGTTCATATTTCTCTGTATCACTTGTATGAGTGACTCTTCTGACTAATCATGGCTTCTAGTTGATTGAGAGAACTGTTGACTAACATGAGAGACTTGTACAATAAAACCCAAAACTGTGATGGTGAGTGAAATGCGTTTTTAAAACAATTACTATAAATTTCTAATTCTAATTTTACTTTTTTAGGGGAGTTTCTCAGGAAAAAGATGGCCAAATCTCTTCAGCAATTGTGTCTTCAGTGCAGAGTAAAATCACTCAGGTATAAATAAACAAATTCAGAGTATGTTGCCTAATTAAGTGTGTCCACCATATTGTTTTTTCCTCTTACTACCTTGTACAATTCTCAGCTTTGCATATGGTGTAGAGATACGTTCATTGTCATTCTTGTTTGCTTATGAGAAGAACAATTTTGTTGCTTCTCTAGCTGCTGTCCTTTCAAATTCAATCAACCCTCTAAAGACCAAGTGAAATTCATTATGCTGTAGTATATCCACTGTTAACATATGAAAGTCCACATTATGCTTCCATAGCCCAGTTACCAATAGCAGGTATTACTGAGACCCCATCTTACCATGTAATGCTCTTAAAAAGTTTTGTGGAAGAAAGGAAGGAAGGAGAGGTACCTTGCCAAAGGCTATGTTTGTAGTGGTGGCAGTAGAGGAAAAATATATCCTCTTGCAAACTGAAGTAAGTGTATGCTTTGCATTAAGCAGTATCTTCAACTCGCTTATATTACTCTTGTTGCTGTTTATGTCTCTGAACTATTGTTATCATTTCCTTGACATATTCAAGTTTGCTGTGAATCATGGCATGTCAGGTATGTGCCTCTGTATGCTGTGCAATAATCTAAATGCATTCAGCTTCCCTAATGCAGTTTTAAGATACCCAACCTCTGTCAAAATAATTCCATTTCTTTTTTTAAAAGCTACTGCATGGTATCACTGTTCAAAATTTTTAATTTCACTCATCCTCTTAGAGTCTTCATGCATATCTAACTTTATTTCAGTTGAATATGCCAAGTTCAGAGGAGGAGAGCTCTTAATTATGCTTTGGAAAATTTACAATATAAAATCAGAGTTGCTTTTTATATTCTCATTTCTTTCAATATATAGATTATTCTTTCAATAAATCAATATTGTTCAAAGATTTAGTTCTGCTAGGGAAATAGTGGTAGTTGGGAATTAATACTAGTAGACTAGTACCTTACATTGCATATTTGATCCATTTTTGATGAGAAACCCAAAACAAGAATATTTAGGAGAATAGAAAATGACACGTATAGGCACCAGAGAAATAAAATGGAGTACTAACGCCATAGCACTTCTTCGGCTACCAAACAAATGCATGGAAATTCCTGGTATGAGAAATGAGATGTGAACTACATCACGGTCTTCAAAGTAGAGTAAACATCCCACCCTTTAAAAACAGACCCTTCTAGAGAAAGGTAATTAGTTCATGCATTCTTTGGGTTAGATAATGCTTATGGCATAGCATTTGCTAGTTTAGTATTAGTCTGCTTGATTGAAGCGCAGCTCTAAGAGGAGGAAAGATTGCTGTATTAAAATACAATTCTTAGTTACTCTTTGCAAAAGTAAAAAAGAGGAATGAAACTTTTGTGAATCTGCAAGATATTTCCCAATACAGATTAGTTTAGCATCTTTTTATCTTTAAGGGCCCAAGGAAATGTAACTTACCTAATTATTAGATTATTTTGCTGCCAGTGTGCTTGCTGACCCTGACTAATTCAGTATCTTTTCTCATTCATATCCTTCCATCTGTAAAGTGGAAAAAATGATGCTGGATTCCCCTATGAAGTGTTTTGAGAGCTTCAGATGAAAAATGCTTTAAAAGAACTAAGGATTTTAATTCATTTATATAGCATTTGTGAAGAAATGTTTTAAGTAACTTTAATTCATTACTGATAAACACTTTTTATTTTATGATCATTTTTTGAAACGCAATTATTGGATGCCATTTACATGAAATTTCATGTCCTTTTGTAATGCTGTTTCCACTGGATACTCAGACAAGACTGAGAGTTGCTGTTTGGTTTCACAACAGCCTTAATGTTTCAGTCACTCTGTCATATGTGAAAATACCACTGCTATGTATATTTTTAGTTCAGGTTTACAAAGCAGACAACAAAAGCTTTCAGTTATGGAGTAATTGGTAGTACTCTGTTCTTTCCATCTCTCTCTTTTCTTTTTCTTCTTTTTTTTTCTTTTTTAAACCTTCAGTGGTTGGTAGTTGTATGTTCGTTACAGGTTTTGTGAAGATATAGTTTCTTTCAATTTCAGTTGATGTGATTTTTGTGTTTTATTGTGTAGAAACTCCTCTAAATATTTATGCAAAGAACTTTGTAGCATTGTACTAAAAGCAGACTTCAGTTGCTGTCTAGGAACTTTCTCCAAATTATTTCACTCATTTAGCCTAGGGACTGTTAATATCTGGTGATCATGAATCAAAGTATTCTGTGTGACTGGAGCATTAGCTAACCCTTTCATGCAGGTTTTTGCAGTCACATGCTTTAGCTCTGTTCAAAGCCCAGACATGTCTGATCATTTTCCTTTTATTTTCTACAGGATCTTATGGCCAAAGTGAGAGCAATGCTTGCAGCTTCCAAAAACATACAAACTAGTGCCTCCTGAGACCTGTTGAACTGACCATCAAGAAATTGTGTGAAAAAGAACAATACAAAAAAACCTGCCTCATCTCAAATGTACAGCTGAGCTTAGCTCACTTGGTTCACAACTCGCCTAATATTACCAGAACGCAAGGAGCTAAAACCTATCTTTCTGTACAGAAGTGTCTCCTTGAAATTTCATTAAACTTTTTCAGCCAGAATATCTTTGGAAAGTTTTTGGTTTTTGTAAATTGATTTTTTGACTAATTCTTCAGTAACATTTTATGATCTGCAGTCTATATGTGTATATTTGTAAATACCATGTTTCTGTGAAAGAAGTATTACACAATAATAAAAAAGGAAACATCTTTCATTAGCTAGATTTTTTGTGGACTCCTTAATTGTTTGTGGTTGACTTTTGTTACAAATTAATTTTCTTCTTCTTTTGTACTTTGTGTTTTAAAATAACAACTGCCTAGCCTGCCTGACCACCTTAAGCTGAGAAATACTTTTTATCTTCCCTCATGCACAGAATGGTCTAAGAAAAATGCTTGTTGGCTTGGATGTTAGTAGTGGGCAGGTTTTGGGCAAGGGACATGATTTTTCTGTCCATCATTTAGAAAGATCTCTGAGCCTTCGTTTGAGGAATTGACCCTTTGAGGTCAATAACTAATCGTCAGTAGACCGTTTGTCTTAATGTGCCTTGTTCCCTCTAGTTAGCTACAGAAAAGAGTATATTTTTGTGGTCATTCAACAGGCATACTTTACATAAATCCAACATTGTTCTGGTTTAACATCTTTCATATGGTTGGGAAAGATGCTTACTAATATGTTTTACTGACATATACCAGTTAACACTTTTCAGAAAGCTTGTGGCCTCAATATAGTTGCACGTTTGCTTATTCTTTGTTGTACACTGAGACTATTTAATTTTTTAATTGAAGTATCCTTAAAATGAGTACAAAAAGGCACATGTGAATTTTTCCCCAGGCCTGCTTTAACTGAGGTTTTGTAATAGTTGGTGCTTTCAAAAGGTGCCCTTATTGGCAGTTATCTGTCAGATTCCATAAAGTGTGAAATCAGGGCTTTTAAGACCCTTGGAAAACTGTGATCTGTAATCAGATTGTGGTTATAGTGACTCATGTCCTAATTTTCTCGAATTTTGTAGAGAGTAAGTAGGTAGAAGTTGGAGATGGATTAGAGAAATTAATGTGGTAAAGTTTATGCTTACTTACAAACTAGTTGGTAAGTTAACTACATAGAACTACACGGATTAATAACTTCAATGCAAAATCTTTTTGTTTAAAGCAAGGGGAGGAGAAATAATGTGTTGATATAACTCAAGCTTTGAGTAACACGATGGGCAAAATGGTAGTTGGTATGGTGCTCACTTGAAATGCGAGAACAATATTTAAACCATTGGAAACAATAATCACTCAGGTTTCTTTTCAGTTTTTGGCCATCAATAATTAGCAGAGTTTACACTCCTACCGACAACATAAAATGGTGTCTGAGGCAGAGAATTTTCATTGTGCACATTAGTTGTGATGAAACAGAGCCATCCAAATGGTAATGTAGAATCATGTTATCCACCATTTACCTTATTATTTCCAACTTGTTTGTAATGTTTTGACTAGGACAAAAATAACTTTCAACCAGTGAGAGAGAGAATGTTTTCTCTGTATGTGTTGATGAAACAGTACTAGTAGACACAGAGATAAAAAAGGAGATAAAGCAAATTTTGTAGGCAGCTGTTGTGGATTGCTCTGCACTGTTAAATTTACAGGACCTATATTTTTCCCTCCTAAATGGAGTTAAAAGTCTCACCATGGTTAAATAATTGGCAGCTTGGACGCCAGTTGTTTGTCATGTAATAGGAAAAAAGCCCAACTCTTTGATAAAATAGACTGGGCAGCTTATTTTGCTGCTGCTTTGCAGATTTATTCTCTTTGGGAAGGTTGTTGCTTTAATGACTTTTTAAAATATTTTCCCTTCCTGTGAGCAAGTCTTTCTTTTTCTTTTTTTTTTTTTTTTTTTTTTTAATTCCCTTTTGTGGTATGAAGTGAGATGGAGCATTTAGCTCCAGGAAAATTTAGATTAAACTACATTTTTATACACTCTTTATTGTTTACTGAGGTTTGTTTGCATTTAGCACTCTCATGGGTAGTTGTATTCTCCAGAATTTAAAAAGTAGTAGTGTTTTTATTGTGTTATTTTTTCTCTTTCAGACCAGAACGGACATTTTCACCATATTAAAGGGGCTTCAACTGCTTTACCAGAATAATTCCTTTCTATGTATTCACATTTAGAAATCAATGCTGCTTTTTTGGTCTGTCTTCACAGGTACTAGCTGTGTTGTAACTGCTTGTAAATACAGCATGGAAACTTGTGATACAGTCAGTACAATTTCTGGTGTATGGTATGTCAGGAGAATGTAACCAGTATCAGAAAGATGTATTAAGAACTTAAAACTGGAAAATTTTCAAATTTCTGTTTTCCAGGTACGGGTTTTCAGTGCAACCCCTGAAAGAGACCTTTCTGTGGGCCCACTTACAGGAGCCTGCATATGTATCTGGGATGACAGGCAGCAGGCCTGGGATTTGCTGAAAAGGGGAACTGGACTTCACCTCCCACCCCACCTCCCATCCACGAAAACTGTACGTACTCAATTCATTGCGATCTGGCCACATACCAAGAGGCCTAGAGAAGCTCTGTATCACCTGGCTGTATTGCCGGAATATTGTTTCTGATGGGAAATCCATGAGGTTGTTACAATGGGGAGTTCAGAAATTGAGAGAGCTTCAGTTGGAAGAAAGTGGGCTTTGAGTAGTAATGAGGAAGGCACTGTGGTAGCTCTGAGTTGTCAGCGACCGGTTTCAATTTTTCAAATTTCTCAGTTTTGTAGAAACAATATAACATGAGGTTGCTTTGCTTTGAACTTGGTCAAATACAGTAATTTAAGCAACTCTTTAGCTGTAGATACTTTGAATTATTTCCTCTGCACGTGTGTAACAAACCAGAAGCACTTGGAATATTAACACTAGCTTTCCAAAGCTCTTTGGAAGGGCCTTTTTGTCCCTAATGTGCTAGCCAGTCTTTCCTGGTTGTCTTAGGAGTTCCAGATCATAGTTTGGAAGATAAACAAATGTTTCTTTAAAATGTCAGTTTATACAACACAACTTTATTCTCTGTATTCATGCAGAGTAGCCTTCTCAAACCAAAAAAATTTCCACTGACAGAAAAACAGTAGGAGCTGGTCAAGAGGTATCAGGTTTTGCTCTGTGGAGATTCAGGTTCAACTGAAATATCAAAAAAGTACTTAGAACTTTAAGTTTGCAGACTTGGGTATTTGTAGGTATTACAGACATACTTTCTCAGGGATGGATAGCTTTATGAAACAAAGCTAATAGGACAAAGGCATTGCTACAGCAAAGGTATTGTATAGCCTCAAGTTCTCCACCTTTCTTAGTCAAATGGAAGTGAAATGGGTAAGTGTTTGGTGCTGGCATACATCTGTCCTCCAGTTCCTGTTACCAGCTTCCTTCAGGGCATATTTCTCAGTACAGATTCCATGAGCTTTGATCAATCCACCCATCTAGGTACAATCTTCATCATTCAAGATGTGGATTCCTCATAACTTATATTGCATATGCTCTAATCTGAATTAATTAGATGTGTTCAACAGCTTCCTACTTGGCTCTTCAGTCAGCTGGTGGGTTAATAATAAAAAAGTTAAAATCATTTGGCCATCTCAGTATATACTTCTTGGTTTTTCAACAGGTGAGAGACCTTGCTTCCAGTTGTAGGGCAGCTTCTGTCAAACTGAGTTAAATGCTTTGGTATTGAATGATTTGGCTCTGTCAAGAAGCTGACAGGCATTGAGATATATCTGTGGTCTCTTGGCATTGATCATGATTTCACATCTACTGTCACTTGCAACTCTTTGTATCATAACATTTTGCTTGACACCAATTATTTGTAAACTTCATGCATTAGAGACAATCAAAACTATACTCTGCATTTCACAATGGGACAACAAATGATAACACTTAGAATTCATGTTTTCTTGGATATAAGGCAATGTCTGTTATCTTTTGTGAAGAAATTTTATTGGGAAATCCTGTTTAATTAAATTTCTACTTAATTAAATTTTGTTTATCATCTATTCCTCTTCTCCCATTCCTACCCAGCAACTAATTATATGAAGCAAAGAAGTAAAAGACCTGTGGATTGAGGTTAGTAAAATGCTAAAGCATCCTCTTTACTAATTTTTCTTTTGCCTTATGATCTGAAAGCATGAAATACAGCATTGCACTGATCCTAACATTCTTATTTTCATCTTATAAATTAATTTGGCTATAACTTTATGAAAATTTGTTTGAAATTCTCGTAAATGCAGATCTTAAAAGTTGAAAGCTAAGTGTTTGAATTTCTTTCTGTTGTCATTTAAATACGAACATGTTCTGAATATTCTGGTTTGCTTTTAGACAGATTCTTTCAAGCAACAGAAGTGTGGTTTGGTTAAGCATTACATATAAAAGGAAAGACTTTATTGGAGCAGTTGGTTGGAAACTAATACCTGTCTAGCACACTAATTAGGTTTCAGTCTTTCTGGTGGCCAGGTGGTGTGGTATTGCTTTTGTTATTCTGTTTGAACCATTGAAGGATTCTTGATAATTCTTGGTGCAAAGCATGTCTTTGATTTTTGCCTTGATTTTCCCTGTTCTGGATTACACAGGAGGTGAATGTAGGTACAGAAATACCCTACTGGGTTTTGTATAATCTTAAAGCAAGTCCTGACTGTTTATAACAAATCCACTTTTACCTTCCAGTGAACTTGAAACTTCCATGGTTTTAATTTAATATCTTTAATTTGAATGAAGATTATAATCTCTTGGCAACAATTAATCCTGAATATGTAGCATGACAAACATTATAAAAAGCTCTGCCAGACCATTTTAAAAGTGATGGTGATAATCTGCCATTTCTGGATCACTGCCTCACTTGTCATGAGACACGCTATGACTTGGTTTTTCTGATAAGAACAAAATGGCTGCACATCTAGATGCATGCTGAGAAACTCATTTTTCTCTTTAGACTTGAGTATTAAAGTGTTGATCTCTAAATAGAAAGTGTGATGACTTTTTGATGGTACTTGACAGTGTTTATAAATACAGCTGCCTGGTAGGGTAAGAGAAATCCCAGTATGCAAGAGTGGAGAAAGGCAGATGCTGACTTGCCCAGATAATATGGAGTGGCAGGTATGATAAGTTACTTCAGTGAAACTGGCATAATTTGGGGTTCCAAGCTTTTCCTTGTCCTGTTTGTTGTAAAATAAATTCTAAGGATGTATTCTTGTAGGGAGAAGTCTCATATATGCTCCTATTTCCTCTATTTAAAAAGTAGGAGGATTTGGGGTTTCTTGTTAAAATGCAATCCAAAGATGTTTATCTGCAACTTTATTTATTAGGATATGGTAGCCTTGGTGATTGTAGGACTGTCTGTTAAATTACTGCTGTCGCTTGTTGTAACAGCTTTTTTTCTTTCAGAAATGCTAAAGCTTGAAAAAAACTAACCTTAACTCTGACCAAGAAACAGGTCAGAGGGTTTGGCATCACAAGGAAAGAACAAAAGTAATCTGTAATCTCTGTTCCTCCCTTCTGAAGTTCTAATAATAAAAGGAAAAATTCATTTTGTAAGGACTGATGAAAAGATGAGGTTTTTTCTACCTTGAACCAAGTGTGAGACGATATTTCAGCCTTAAGCTATTGAGACAGTCAGAAGTACATTGTCCACAGGTCTTTGAGTGCCCTAGCTTATGCACAGTGAAAACTATAAATTACAAAGTACAATGATTAAAAGGTTTTATGAAAATCATAAGATGTTGCCTTAAAAGAATGGTGGGGTGGATGAAGCCTGTGTTACAATGGCATTATTACAGTCCATTTTCAGTAAGCTGTCTATGCTGCCAAGAGAATTTCGAAAGCTATATGACCTCGACCTCACCTAGAAACCTTCTCCAAGTGGATACTGAAGTCGGAGTGAAAAGGCAACTACTTCAGAGGTGTATTTCTAGTGGGAAACCTCTTGTTCCCTTGGATACTTAGAGTAAAATATGTGGGATTTAAGTGTAATGGTATAATAATGACAGACAGAGGAATAAAGGTTCTTTAGATGCCCCAATCTATTGTTTTATATTCCCAGAACAAAACATCTCATGTATTTGCATAATAAGAAGCCACCAGTTTACTCAGTTGAATCATGAATTGTGAAAGCCTTTGAGTTTGTAAGTTAATAGTTTTCTCAGAATTGCCATTGCAAACAGAGAATAGATGATCATTATTCTTTTGTGCGGGTCCCTTATCTGTTTGGGTTCACACTGTCCCTGTGAGTTGTGCTGCAATTTATCAGTGGGAAGATATTTCCAGCGCATTTGTGTTCTCTCTGTCATCGCCCTGAATGCAGTAATAGACCTTAGTGGTCCTGAACCAGCCTTGCATGGAACCTTCACTCACACCCTCTGACTGGAGGCTCAGTTCCAGCTCAATGCCTTGGCTCGCTGCTGAGCTGGCTGTACGTATGTCTGTCTGTAGGTCCGTCGCAGCCATGCCTGTGCCTGGCTATGGATCCTGTTGACCCAGACCCTGACCCACAGGCTGACTTCCCAGTCTGACCTCGGAGCTGCCTTGTTGCCACACACAGGTCTGGCGATCTGGACTCTCGGCTGAGCCCAGCTGCCGCCCCTGGGTTCGCTCTGCTCACTCAGGTACCGTGGGGCTGTGCTGGGCTGGTGAGGTCCCTGCCCTGCCACCTGCATTATGGTGCTGAGCTCCCTCCCACCCATGAGGGAGCAGTTGGCCTTTGCTGCTCCGTGGCTCTTATCACTCAGGTCTAACTTGCTGGCTGTTGTCATTGTCCAGAGAGGTTGTGGAGCCTCCGTTCAGGGAGGCAGTCAAAACCAGACTGCACAGAGCTGGTCAGCCTGCTCCAGCTCATCTTGCTTTGAGCTGAGGGCTTGGATGCAATGATCTCCAGAGGTCTTGGCCAACCTCAGCTATTCTGTGGTTTGTGTTTGCTAACACTCCAAGGCTGCCCATCCCAATCAGGGTGGTAACAACTGGCTTTGCCTCCACTGCATATCCTGGGTGAAGCTGTCCCCTGTCACTGGAATAGCTTTGCAGAGGTATATTAAGTCCAAAGGTGAATGCCTGCTCTCTTAACACAATAGGCAATAGAAGTTGTCTCGAAGACTGAAAATAGCCAGTATACTAAAGTAGCTTTTATTGAACTCCTTCCCCTTCATGAAAGGTACATTTAAAAAAATATGATAATACGCAATGTAATCTGAGAAACCTCATAGCTGAACACTGGCAGCTTCATGATCCAGTTAAAACACTCCCTGAACCCACACATCCCATTACCAAAAACTTATGCTTTAAACCTTTGTACATCACATAAAAATTTGTCTTCAGTTGCATCTTCTGCTTGTACTTCTTGAATGGGTGTAAGCTTGTCTGATGTTTTTTTAATCAGGAAATGGCAGAAATTGACAGCCTCAAGCTGTCATTGCGCACAAAAACATTGAGACATGTATCTATTAATCCTGCAGAAGGAGCATGTTAAATCCCACTGTTCGTAATCTCCTGTTGGAACCAATATTGGCTAATGACTTTAATGGTATCGCACTTGGCAAAAATTAAAGACATCTTTCATCCTTTCCTAAAGCTATTTCTGTTTTAAAGCATTGTAGATAAGGAGACAAAGTGGACACAGAGTGATATTATATGTTGAATTTAAGAGAATACTGTAAAAATGAGTGAGCTATGCTGGCAAATCTGATGGCATTTGTCCAGTGTTTCTTAACTGGCAGACAGACATTCACTCAGTTCTGACAACCTAATGATTTTGATGACACTGTGATAGTTTTTTGAGCATGGGTACAATAAGCGGTGTTGAAAAGCTGCTGTTCTCATACTGTGACAGCAAAGATTTGCTGGATTTTAAGGCCAGTGCAACTTTGCCAATGAATGAAGTCTTGTATCTTTATAGGCAGAAGCAATTCTGTATTTCCTTCCCAGGATAATGACTACTTTACATGGAGCTGAGGATAACAGGCAGTGTGCAATCAGACTTCTTTGCTTTATAGAAATGATTGAGCTACTGGCTTTCAAAATCATTGAACTTGCTTCCTCTTTTTGACAATCCTCCAAGCCCAAAGCAGAAGCTATGATTTAGGAAAGCTAGGCATATGCTTTCTGTAACATCTAAGTTAAGGGAGGTCTTTTTTTGTAGAGGGCAAATGGGTTGAATGCCATTTTCTAAGTAGGGGGGTGATTTAATTGTCTGTGTCTCTATTTGAAGCAATAAGCAGTTTACTCTTCCTATGGATAAGTGGGTGACATGTCACAGAGAGACAGAAATAGAAACAGCTCTTGAGGATGTGCATGGGTGAGACACCTCTGCTCTATGGACTGGCTACTCATGATGAGGCAGGGGAGTACTTGGATCCCCTAGCTGCTCAGTTTAGACTCGCCATCTTGCTGCATACAGTGTGCTGAAGTTTGCACCATCAGAGGCACTCTGAAATGTCACTGGAAGTTAGGTTTTGTATCTTGCTAACTTCTCAGTATTGTCTTTTGACAATGCAGAATGGTCTTATTCAAGCCACAAGCAAACACAAGATATCAACTATTGTATAAAGAAAGAATATTCTTTGCTCTTGGGCTTTAAGAGTATGCAGATACAGTAAATACTACTATTTATCCTTAAATAATGGTTATGTTGTAGGAAATCTCCTTCCATCAGTGGTCTGTCTGCATGGGAAGAGAGAAGAGAATATATTCTAAATATCAATTAAAATAGTGTACAGAGTTAAAAATGGCACAAATAGATCAAATGGGTGTTACAGATTGCATGTGGAGACTTGTTCAGCTTCAGGCAAATATAGGTTAGATCATACAGCTGGCATCATTCGGGAAGACAGAGCATAGGTAAAATTGAACCAAGTAGGATGATGTCCAGTTTCAATTACAGTTCGCAATTATTCCACTATTGGGCTTTTTTTTTGCTTTTTTTTTAATATCTAAAAGCAAGGTCAGTATCTAACAATAGAAGGCACTTCTGTATTTCATTGTGTTTGGTTTGGACTTAGTGATGTTCTTTCTCATTTGGGAGTGAAGAAGGGGAGCAACACTATGATTTGATGTGTTCACAGATTTGAGAACTGAGTTGTGAAAAACTGAGTCATAAGAAATTAACAGCTTGGCTGAGACTTTACTAAACAATTACAGGTGATTCACAATGAACTGAAATGTCAAACCAGGTCTTCATTTATGTACACTGTATGTCTAAACCAGTGGTAGGTGCATGGGTGAGAGTCCACCTGGGGAGCTATACCTCCATGGCCAGTGGTCTGTAGCTATGGCTGAAGGTAATGCACTTGGTTGCTGTTTTTCATGCTTTGAAGTTGCCCATTCCCATTTCACCTTGCTGGAGAGCTGGGAACATCTTGTGAAGTCTGAAAACAATGACAAGTTTAGGCAGCCGTCAATTGATTTGATCCTCTCAGGGAAATACTTTCTTGGCCCCTTAAAAGGCTGGTAGCCAGGTATCTCCATACAGTCTCTAATTTCATGTTCTCTCTGTGAGTGGATCTCTGCTGGATGAAAGCAGCTAGTCCTCAGATGCTTATAAGCACTTTTCCTTGTGGTACATGCTTTCTGCTTGGCTAGTGGCTCACTTATGACTGGTCCAGCTTCATCCTGGGCCTCTTGAAAGTCCCTGTCTCATGCCAAAAGTCATAGCATTCTCTGAGGAAGGAAGGAAGCAGCTGTGACCCTAAAGTAGTACCCCATGCTAAACTTTTGTGTTTCTAATCATGAGTACCTCAAAGCTCAGATCTAACTCTGAGCTTGACAGCCCATTCAAAACCCACTTTTTCAAGGTGTCTCATCATCTGAACACTGGAACTTTCAAGACCAAAGTTTTACAGCTTTTAGCACTTTGCTAGTAATGAGTTTTACACCTTAGTAAAAGCTCCAGCAAAGTAGGATCTGTCTGCAATTTCTTTAAAGTCACTGAAGAGTCACTGATTTCATTCAGGCATTGTCAGCAGTACAAAAGCACCTTCTCAACAGTCTTCTGTAAATGAACTGTTACCTTAAGAAACAGCTTCCCATTACTTATTCTTATATACTTACTTTTTCTGTCTATGTCACATAGTTTGAGTTCAACTGAAATCTTGTTCACTCCATTATAACAAGCTTTCAATACCATTTTTATTGCCTAGACAGAAATTAGCAGTGGGGAGGTTTGCAGAACCTCCCTGAAAATGCATGATCTTTGCAGAATGGACTGCTTGTGAAAAGCCCTCCAAATCCTGTGGTTGTTCATACCACAGAGGCCAGGACTGAAATCAGGATTGGCAAATCTGAATGATTTGCCAATAAATAAAAATGTCATGTCAATCACACTAGCTTTTCTCTACCTTCTTAGAGGGGTATTTCAGTGTTCAGCGTATAACTGAACTCTCTGAAAAGCATTCCAGATGATCACTCATTGTGTCAAATTATGCTGCATTATGTAGATAGGTGGCTATTTGCTGGTATGCAGCTGTAATTTGAGTTACATATGTGGGTTTATTAGGCATGGCTTCAGACAGTGGCAGGAAAAGAGGGAAGTATTCCATAGTTAACAGCCAAAGCAGTATGAAAATAATGGTTAAGAAGTGCCAGTTGGGGATGGGGCCACTGGCTGCACTGCTGCAGGGCTGGAGAGGAGAGGATGCACTGTGATGCTGTCCTGCCGGCAAGGTGCATTATACAAGATCTTGCCTTCTGCTAGCTACGCTACTCGTAGCTACATGTGCTGGTTCATGCTGGCACTAAGCTCTTATGTGACTGATGGGACAAATAACTTCAGGACTGTTTTGAGAAAGCATTGTTGACAACCAAAAGACTCAGGAGACTTTTAATTTAAGAGGGGAGGGAGAGGTAAGAGTTAAATCTTAAAATACTTCAGCCTGGTTTGAACGTGTGACTGTAGTAACCACAGCTATCTGGAAACCTGTTTTTATGAAGAAAATGAAACACTGTCACTGCGATCTAAAAACGTTCCTTTCAAAAGAAAGTCAGCAGCCTGTAAATGGAGAGGAAGTCAGCCTCATGAACAACAAATCAAATTGAGTGGTTTTTACTCTGCCAACTGTTGGTGTCATGAAATAACAAGGAAAAATGCTGTAAACAGCACTGTATTGAAACACTGAATCACTGAATCTAACTTCTCTTTTAATTGGACTGTCTGGAGGATGAGCCTTTGCAGTGTCTAGAAGTACCCATGAAAACTCAAAACGGAGAAAAGGAATATATTAAAGCAGCTAATTTGTAGCATGATGCCAGTCTGCCCTTTCCAGTCTCCCTATCAACAGAAATCATAACAGGCTAATTCCTCGCTGTAAATTGTTCTTTGTACATCTGAAGCTAATGGCATGCTACACCGAGTGGGAAACAGGGAAAAGGGCTGGTGCTATCAGAGAAAATAATAATCTCATTCCTTTGGAACAGCACTGAAATTCGTTCTGAAAAAATGCTTACCCTCACCAAAGGGAGGGGAAAAGCTCTCTGCTGCCATGTAAAATGTATAGGAATTTGCCTTTTCTCCTTAATATTTTAAATTGTATTGCTTAGAGTTTTAGTAACAAAACTTGGTGAGAAAGAGGAGCTCTAAATTTCAGAATCTCCCATTATCTTTATTGATCTGTGTTCACAGCAAAAAGGCAGAAGCTTTATTGGGGAGTGTATTGGGTTTCTGTGGCAAGGTTTTGGTAGCGGGAGGGATACAGGGGTGGCTTCTGTGAGAAGCTGCTGGAAGCTTCCCCCATGTCCGACAGAGCCAATACCAGCCGGCTCCAAGA